>JAGPOW010000290.1:21505488-21560931 GCA_030014935.1 Caiman crocodilus
CACCCCCCTCACCTGCTGCACCCGTGCTTCTAGCCAGTCCACTACATCCCCCTCCTCCAAAACATCTGTGTACATTTTCAAAAATAACACCCACTCCCTCGAATGTACATCCACCTCAAAGTTTAACCCCTCCAGTTCCCCCCGCTCCAGTGCAACCCTGTGTGCCTCCCAAAACCCTTTATAAGCTTTGCTGTTCCAAAAGGACACGTGCCATTCTTTGTAATGATCAAAGGCCATGACACACTTCAAATCAATGGGGTTCATTTTTAGCACCCCCAACAAGATTTTGCCCATGAAATCCATTCGACTCATAGTCTTTGCCCCTCCAAAACCTTCTCTTGTAAGAGTCACCTTCATTTTCCATCGTGCGTCTCTTCTCCACTCCTCGTCCTCTGGTGCCTTTTCCGCCCCTGCAGGCTCCTTCTCCTGGCCGCACTCCTTCCTCTGGTCACCTTCCGGTCTTGGTCCTGGTCCCGGTCCTGGTCCCACTGCCATCGCTGCCCCCGCCACCACCGCTCCCGCCGTTGCCGCCGCCTCCGATCCGCTGCCCTCGGGGGTCTTCCCATTCCCTCCCGCCACTGGTCGGACCTTCCCACGACGTCCCACGGTGTTCCACCCGGCCTCCATCTCCTCACCTCTCGGGTCCCGGTTACCTTCTCCGCCTCTTCGCCTTGGCTCTCTGGTCTCCCTCGGGTCCTCTCACTTCTGCTCCGCTCCTGTGCTGTCGTCACCGCCTCTCCTCTCCATCGTCTGCCTTGCCGCTCCCCTGGTCACCATCGCCATCTCTGCTCCACCTGATGCCCGGCCTCCCAAGGCCCAACCAGGCAGCGGCTAGACCGAGGCCCGCCCACTAACCTTATTGGAGCCCTCAAGAGGCTGAGAAGCGATTGCTAGAGAAGTACCTGCAGTCAGGCTTCCCCTCACATCTTTGCTCCAGGAGCTCCTGCCTCTCTGGCTGCTGGCAGGGAACTGCCAGCCTGGCCTTGGTTCTGGGCTTTATAAGAGCCTGCCCTTTCCTACCAGCTGACCGCCATTAGGTGCAGTCATTTGTTGCCCTGGCAACTCACAGCTGTGCTCATTCTCTCTGCTAGGGCTTTTCCCCAGCAGCTTTCACCCTCTAGGAGAGGGGCAGCGAGGTCCTCCCTGACAATGATTAATAGGGAGGCTGCCTTTAAGTCCTCTTGGACATGGACTTGATTGATTCTCTGGACCCCATGGGTTTCTAGACATCTGGTGGGTCCTGCTTCAAAATAGATGTCACAATGGGTGTTTCAGGGCACCCTAGCCTTATGGGCTATGCATAGCTCCAACCACCCCTTTACCATGCTGTTAACCTTGCAGATGATACTAATGTTGTTTGGTCTAGGCCTTGTTGTAATTTGGCCCCCTTGTCTTCCCTGGGCTTTCCGTAGCCCCATCTCGCTCTGCACCTCACTGGCGCTTGGGCTTTCTGCAGCCCTGCAAAGTGCTGTGCCCTCTCTGGTGCCAGGGTCAGTGCACCCCGAATGCTGTGCCCTTTCTAGCACTGGGGTCAGTGTACCCCAAATGAGGCCTTCTCCTTTCCCTAATAGCCTTACTCAAACCATTGGTCTTATACAACAGCAAAGAAAACACAAGCCCCTGGGCTATAACATAAATTCAAGCCAACCAGCTATAACATCATTCGAGCCACACCAGGGGTGCTCTGTCCCTTAACAGTTCCAGAAACTGTACCTGTAGTCAGGCTTCTCACCCTTGCTGCTGGCAGGGAACTGCCTTCCTGGCCTCAGCCCTGAGGTTTAAATATGAGCCAGACCCTGCCCCTTCTGGTTAGCTGACTGCTGGCAGGTGTGGGCCACTAGCTCATTCTGGCTGCCCTGGTAACCAGAAGCTGGGGCTCCCCACTCACTGCTAGGGCTCTTCCTCTAGCAGTTTCAGCTCTTTAACGGAGCAGGGCACCCTAATGCCCTGCAGCAAAAGTGTATCATTTCATTAATCGATTGGAGATGTAGAATAAGAACGTTATCAAGTGTAGTCCTCTTTATTAGGAATATAGTTATCCCCTTCTATTGAAAAGAAAAAAAAACCCTTTTTTCTTATTTAATTTTCAGTTAATTCTTTTAAGACCTTATTTTTCTGCCATGATGCCTAATGGCTGAGAGTCAGTATCCTCTATAATAATTTGCTTCATTTGTATCTTTGTCATTCTGTGTGTCACACTCAGAAAACCATATTTGTGATCACTTTTCGGGACTTCTAATGATTGATTTCAATTAGTTATGTTGTACTCTCAGTATCCAAGCAAAAATTGTCCCTTACCACTGTTACTTTAACATTAACCCATAACACCCTTACCAAGGTGAAGCAGAGAATAGACAGCAATTGAACACAGAAAGAATGGCAAGAGTAAGATAAAATGATACAAATAAGCAAAGAGGACATCATAGAGGAAATGCAATTGAAAGGCAAAGGATTCACAGAGACAATAGAAGACAGACTGAAAGAGTAGGCAACAATATATTCACTGAAGATGAGATGGAGGAACATAGTTGTGGGCTGATGCATGCAGTGTGCCATTTTTGTAACTCTTTAAACTTCCAAGCTGAAAAACCATCAGGTGGCCAATTCTGGAGCTGTTGTCATTAGGGTCAAGTGATTCTGCTTCCAAGAAGATTGTTGTCAGAGTATTTGCAGGATTTGATGACATACCAGAACAATGCACATCACCACAACTTTAAAACAAACATTCGATAGTACAACAGTGCATTGTCTGTTGAGCAAAGATCATTGTGATGAGATGGGTGCTTCATGGACCGTGTGGAAGTTTGAATCCAAATGCACCATGCATGGAAAATCATCAATGTCTGGAGAAATATACAAAGCAGTTTACACAGGAGATGCTTGGAAATGTTGATGGATACCCATTGTATAGACGGAGACCAGGCAGAACAGGTCAAGTTGGAAATGACACAGTGGATAACAGAAAGGTGGTACCCTATAATGTGTAGCATATTCTTACCTGTTATTTTTATGGGCTTTTACACTACTGTATTTACCTGATTGTCATCTTCAAATTGAAAGTATTTATAACATCAGGGCTGTGATCTAGAAAGTTGTTATCTGTACTTTACAGATGAAACAGAGAGGCAGAGAGATAAAAGGCAATATTTTTAAAGGTTTTGAGGCTCTGAGCTCGCACTGAAATCTATGGAAATATTTAAACACCTTTAAATGGCTGGCCTTAAATAACTTTTAGTGAAGTCTTCTGGAAAACTTTTAGTGAAATAGGGAACTGAGTTTTTATCTCCCAAATTCCATCTTACTATACTAGGCCACCACTTTCTTTAATTTCACAACATTTCAAGTAGATTAATTTAGGAGCTGGGAAGTGGGGTGGACAAAAGGAGGGACTTCAGATCAAGGGTATTGGTTTGATCTTTTTGAATATAAGACCCATTGCAAAATTTGCATTCAAGTCTTGGTAAAATTAAGTTTTTGGAGTGTTCAGAGAAGAGTTTCTATCTTAGGTCTAATGTAGGGCCTATCTACACATTTAAATTACAGCTGGATAGAAATCAGCTATAGAGTTGTTACATGATTTCAAGCACTAATTTTATAGCCAGTTGGCTCTTTTTGTAGCTGGGTAGCCATTTTTATCATGTGATAGTTACTTTGCACATGTGGCTGTCTAAATTTATTGCATGATTAACCAGTTAATTGTGTAATATATGTAATGTGTAGTGGGGCCTTTGTCTACTTTTTTCCAGCCATCTAGTTTTACATTTCATGACATTTCTTATGATATTTGAGAAATGTAATGTGGTAAAGCTTTAAGAAACTGCAATCCTAGGAAAGCTATCAGAGCAATAAAATATGCACAGCTCTGATCCTGGGCATTAATATTGGCATCACCTCCTGTTGATGCAGATATTTGTCTTCTTTCATAGCGGTAATAAAAAAGCTGGGGAAGCAGCTGCCTACAGAAGAAACCTACAAAAAAAGAAAGAAAATAAAATATGAAAGAATAATTTGTATTGGCAAGAGTTAATAGCCCTGCACTTGACTTCCTTTTAAACATTTCTGCAAAAATGTAGGCTGTCACTTGCACAGTCTAACTCCACTGAAGACAATGAGTCGGCAAGAGTGTACTTGGACCCCAACGTTGCCTCACACTATTTGTAAAAATATACTAAAAGGGTGCTAAAATATGCTGAAAGATTATTGATATTTGTTAAATATTTAGAATTGTTTCATATCTCTTGAAAAATTAAATATAAATCTTTTCATTAATAAATTAAACCATCTACATTAGCTGTGGCATCTGTAATGATTCCCAGTGTTCTTTTGATGTTCGCTGTAAGCCTGATTATAAGCCCATTTTAGACAATTGGAGTGTTTCCTTTGACTTCAAGGACACTACCTGAATTAAACGCTGTCTGAGGTGAATTGATATTATAGGTTGTTTTCTTTTTAAGTTTAAGCAGAAATCCTTGCAAACCAGCATTACAACTGAGATTGTATTTTTCTAATCAAAGTGACAGCGCCTTTTCATAGAATCAGATGTTGAGAAAAGTAGGAGGGTCTGATTGTATCAATTTCTGTAAGTCATGCACTGAAAAAGGGCAAAACCCAATTGGGACAACTACCAGTGCTTACATAAATGTACTAACTCTTCTCTTTATGTTTTTTCCAATCCTTTATCACTTGATGTAGTATACAAAACTGTTAGTTTCCCAGTGAAGTTTAACTAAAATAGATTATATTTCTTATTCTATAAAATGACTTTACAAAAAACAGTAAGCCAAGGTCAGTGGTTATTGCTTCCCATTATGACATGCATGTTTTGTTGGGCCAGGCAGAAATAATTGATATATTTTATTATTAATACTAATTCAGCATACCTCTAATTCTGACCTATTGATTGTCCCTGTCAACTTTATAACAAACAACAGGACAAATTTCACTTCTTATAATCATTTAGGGTTCTCTGCATGAAGAACAAACAAACTTTACCATTTCATTCTGTCTCTCTGTATTGTTCAAGAAGCTGAGCTATGGGGAGCTGTCCTTGACAGATGTTCAGGAAGCATAGACCTGAAAACCAAGAACACTGTCATTCATATTTTTTACGACAATATCAGAATTAGTATTGCAACATTATTTTAAACCTCTCTTGTGCTTTCTCTCCAGGTACTTGCCTGGGATAAATTTCTCTTGACTTATTTTTATGTGACAAAGGCCGTGTCTACATAAGATGTTACTGTGCTCGGGTTACTGCACATTTGTTTAGTACATGTATAAACAAATACTAAATAAATGTGCGCGTTACAGTTCAGTAGCCCTGGGGAACACCATTTTTGTGATGGTACTGTACAGTAGCCTGATACTACTGCACAATAACATCAGGTCATGGTTTTTGCCATGTGAAGCTACTGTGCAGTCAGTGTCTTGTATAGATGCACCTACTAAGAATATTTTTATAATGAAGTCATGCTGATGGCTACCGTCTACAGTGAAGGTACAAGAAACAACAGTATATTACCTACTTCAGGTACTAGTGGCAATCTACTTTTAATAGCATGGAGCCTGAAAGAAAAAATTATCCTGTTAAATTCTTAAACACCCTTGTATTTTTGCCTTGCTGACCTTATACTTGGTAAGAGGTATAGGCTAGGGTTACCGTACCTCCAGGTTTTCCCAGACATGTCCTCTTTTTGGACCCCTGTGCTGTGTCTGGGTGGGTTTGTAAAATAAGAGGAAATGTCTGGATTTTCTGCTGTCTGGGTCTGGATGCTGCAGGCTGGGAGCAGCAGGGAAGCTGATTGGATGTCAGGGGTCATGTGCTCCCTCCATGGGTCCTGGCAAGAGACAGAGGTGGAGAGAGAGAGAGTGTAGGAGAGAGTGGGTGCATGCACAATGCAGAAGCTGCTTGGCCTCAGAAGCAGGGCTGGGAGGGCAGGGGGCTGTGGGTAGGGAGTGAGAGGCACTGGAAGGGCTGTGGGCTGTGAGTCTGGAATGAGGGGCACTGCCAGGGCTGGCAGGGGGGCAGGGGCTGTGGGTAGGGAGTGAAGGGCGCCACCAGGGCTGGGGGGCTGGACTGGGGGCTGTGGATCTGGCATGAGGGGCACCACCAGGGCTGGGGGGGCAGGGGCTGTGGGTTGGGAGTGAGGGGTACCAGCAAGGGGTGGTGGGGCAGGGTACGGTTGTTTGGGAGTGAGGGGAACTGGCAGGGCTGGGGTCAGTTTGTCCAGAGTGAGGGACAGCAACAGGGCTGGGGGTGGGAAGTGGCTTCTCTGTGAGGGGCAACAGAATGGGTAGGGGCAGGGCATCAGCAAGTTATTGCCTGCCCTTCCTCCCCCTGCTGAGGTGACAGGTGTCTTCTTTTTTGGACCTGGAAATGTGGTAACCCTACTATAGGGCATAGGACAGAGCCTGCCCAGGGCAGTAAGAGTTAAAATATTCAAGTATAAAGTTCTGTGGAAAGCACCAGAGTGCATTTGAATGTTTTGAATCTGGTCATGAACATTATGAAATGGACAAAATCAGTATAACCTGCCATAGCAGATACGAAAAGCATATGGCACAACCAAAACCTACTACATGCCTGGGAAGAATGTTGTAATGAAATCATTAATGAGGAAAACTCTAAAGTGCATGGTATCAAATGTTATTAATCATGGGTGTGCAATGACAGAGTGTGATATAAGCATTTCCAAAGAGTAGAATACAAATACACTTTGGATTTATGCTTATCTTTGCTGTTGTCCAATCTGATTGCCTACTAGGGCTTTGTGAAACTTTGGGAACTGATTCGATTTGGAAGAGATTCGGGTTGATTTGGTGGCCAAGTCTCCAAATCCAAATTGAATTGGGAGACCAATTAAAAGGTCTGAATCAATTTGAAGCTCTCCAAATTGATTCAGAAAAGATTTGGAGAGCTTCAGTGATTTGGGCAGTGCCTGCTGGTTGCAGCAGGGAGCTGGACCTGGACTCCATGCTGGTAAGTAAGGGATAGGGGAGAGGAACCTAGAGGAAGGGGGAGATATCCCCCGTCTGCTACCTCCGCCCATTCTCCCAGCCCCTGCCATAGCTGTCCCACCCAGCCCCAGCTCCTGGCCCTTAAAAACAAAACAAAAGAAAACAAAACAAAAACCAACCAAACAAAAAGAAGCCCTAACTCACCGGCAGCTGCTGCAGCAGCCTTGGGCTTCTGGGGGCTTGTGGCAGAGCCCACCATGCAGTGTAGGGTATTAGGGGATAGGGGGATCCCCTCCACCCTGACGACGTGGCAGCAGCTGGTGACTAGGGGCTTTTTTAAAGCCAGGAGCTGGGAGAGTGGGCAGAGCAGCCATTAAGAGCAGGTGGGGGATGGGGCCAATCTGGAGATTTGGCAGTGGCCAAATCTTCGAATCATATTTGTCCGAATCAATTCACAGTGATTTGAATCACCAAATCGAATCACTGTCCCCCAAATCGGCTGAATCCAAAGCAAATACTAGCTGCTTTGCACAGATCTATCACTTATCCACGAGTGATGGCTACAATAAGTTTATATTCATGGAATGGCTGCCCCCGGCTTATTCTAACCATGTTGCAGTATGATCTAGCAGGTCCTTGGATGCATCAAGAGCTCCCTGTAAATGACAAGTTAATAAGGATAATGAGTGATCGTGGATTCAGTCCCATCATAACTGCACATTTTAACTTATGCTAAACTATGAAAGGACTTACCAGTGCCCAGTGGTGCCTGGGGTAAACTCTGCAAGGGAAGGTAGAGATGGGGCATACGGTGTGTATGGTTCTGAGAGCTAGGAAGAGAGTGCATTGGTTCTGAAAGCGTGGGGAGAGTGGGTGGATTCGGACATGGGGGAAGAGGCATGGTTCCAAGGGTAGGGTAAAGTCTGAGTGGGTTCTGAGAACAGGGGGAGAAGTATGTGGGTTTTGAAAGTGGGGGTGAGGAGGCCAGTAGCCTTAACCATGCTGGAAACTCTTGAACAATCTCGGGTAAATTGCTGCTGCTGCCATGCATGGGATGTCTGCTTCAGCTATTGCTTTTAAAGCATCATCATCTGGGGACTGTTTCAGCATTCCCAGCATGGTAAAACTGTCAGGGCATGGACTCTATGGGAATGTGGGGTGACTCTGGCCCCCTCTTAACTTGGTTCCCAGGGTAAGTGCCCTGCTTGTCCTTTCCCCGGTTAAGCTACTGTCAGTGTCTACATAATAAAAAACATGAATCATAGCAAAATGATAGCTTTTTAGTCTAATATTTTTTCAGTTGGCTATAGATAAGAAATTGACCTAAGAGATTTCACCCATGTTGCATAATATGTAAGGAGATGTGTGTGTATAATATAATGTATACAATATATATATATGTAAAACAGAATAAGTCTGTTGATACTTTTTCCTCTAAGAATAAGATAGGAACATTTTCTTTCCAATGGAAAAAAGAACCAACAGGTTTGTTAGTATGTAATTTCCTTGGTACAGCCACACAATTATGTATACTGTAAAGAGAGTACAAGTGCCAGCTTGTTCTTTGTTTTTAACTATAACCATACAAATGGAATAAGTTAAAACAGAAAACACCCACAGGGACACACAGAGTCCATTCTATGATGTATGCGTATTATGTTTAGAAGAACAACATAATGTGAAAAGAAAAAATTAAGCAATTCACATGATTAATGTATGTTCATTCTTGCTTGCTAGAATATTCCCAGAAAAAGAATGCAAATGGGGATTTGCATTGGTATAACTGTGAAATGAATTTGGCTCTTCATGTTTTCTTAATTTGGATAACTAGAAAACTGCTAGCAGTTTTCTAACAAACATAATACGGTGAGACATAATTTAGGAATTTACTTGATACAAATGCTATTATTTAAAAAAAAGTGTAAAAGTTTGAATTTGTATGATAAGTGACTTTATAAATCAACATTAAAACATCACTTTTATGGAGCTTGTAGCCCAAGAAGAATTTGGCAACAAGACAATGGTGACATTGTTTCAAGCTGGAAAGGTTTTATTTTTTTTTAAGTGACCTGATTTTTATGATGTTGTATTATGGTGTTGCTTTAATGTGCCTGTCAGAGAATTTGCAAATGCAGATGACAATGGCCATATGGTGCCTAAGTGGACAAGTCATTAAAAAAAAATTATTCTGATATTTTTTTCAGAATATCTGATGGACTAGACTACACTAAATAATAGGCCTTTGTGAATAGGGGCGTATTGGATTCAGATTTGGATTTAGCCAATTCAGAGGGCAGTGATTCAATTTGGTCGAATTGGCATCAGAAGATTTGGTGCTGATTCGGAGAGATTCGGTGATTCGGGCATATAAAGGGGAATCACTGAAATACCCATAACTTTGTCATTTTTTGGCAGGTCTGGATGAAAACAGCTGGGATGGTAGCCCCTTCTGAGGGCACAAAGCTTGCCAAGTTGCATGGAGATAGATGCAGAGGTTTCTGGGAAACTGCCCCTTAAACTGTTCAAAGCAAAACTTGTGATGTGTGACTTGTATGTATGTTAAGGCACAGCAGGGTGAAAATTGCAGGGATAGTAGCCCCTGTTTTCACCCTCACAACGCCATTGCAAATAGTCAGCCTCAGGCCTTCAAAGATCTTACAGGTCTGGGCTTTCCCCAGCCAGGACTGTGCGGTGGCTGGAGGTTATCAGGTGCCTCCTGCTCCTACCTGCCTTTCACCAGGGAGGTTCGCCACCAACACTCTCACCCAGGTCTTCCTACCCTGGCAGGTTGCAGTTTTAGGTCATGCCCAAGATGATCTCAGGCCGCCTCCTCCCCAGCCCTTACCTCCAAGTTCATCCTGGAACAGGAGCTCAGCAGGGAGATGTTCTTCCCCTGTGGCTGGTGAGAAACTAAACTGCCGCCTCCAGTTTTGAGAGTGGGGCATTAAATGGCTGCCCTCATTAGCACCTGTCTTGCCACATACATAGGTATGAGGGTGTGAGGAAGGCCTGCCAGGTTTCAGGCAGAGCGGTGTAGGGGTTTCTGTGAAACTCCACCTCAAACTGCTGAAAGCAAAACTCATGTCCCTTGCATGTGTTAAGGGGTGTATGTTGTAGCCATGTTGCTCTAAGGACATAGCCTAGGCAAGGTTCTTAGGGTCAATCTGATATCTTTTATTAGACAAATGGAATAGTTGGAAAATATCTGTTTTACAAGCTTTCAGGTTTAGAAACTCTTCATCAGTTTACAAACTACTTTTCACAGGTGGGCCTATGAACCGCACTTCATCCGCCTCCAAATTACAGAAACTAATGGACTTAATATAGACATTGGATTGATGACACACTACAACCTGCTGGACATCTGATTCCCCAGGTACCTCTCCACTTTTACCTGTGCTACTACATCCCCCTTCCCCACCCACCCTAGCCTGTCCCTCACCCCATGACACCTCCATTTCCATTTTCACTGACTGGTTTTCTTGCCTGCATTGCATGATGGCCTTTGGCTGCTTTACTATTCTTTCCATCCAGGAAGAATGCACACACACAGCAACTGCAGATGCTTCCTCAGCTTGATGAAGGATTTTAAACCCTAAAGCCCATGCCTCACAGATGGCATCCTAGGCAGCTAAGCTTATCTGGAGCCTCACAACTCCATTGCAACCAGCAAGCCTCACGCTTCTCAAAGATCATACAGGTCTGGGCTTTCTCCAGCCAGGAAAGTGTATGGGGCTGCATCTGCAGCTAGAGCTTGGTGAACCCCAGCAGTGGGAAGTTCACCTTCAGGAACACCAGCTGCTCCCACCAAACCTGGATCCAAGGAGGTGCTGTGGAATGTCACTACATCCCCAGCAATGATGAACACCCTCTTGCTTGGAAAACTGGTCAGAGCATGGATCTGGGTGGGGAACAGACTTCCCAGCCCCTATCAGGGAGCTCCCAGTTCCAGCTCCACACCTGGGGGCTGGTGCTGGGAGACCCTTACCTCCCAGCAGCAGCTCCATGACCCCAGGACCAATGCTGAGAGATCCTTATCAATTCACAGTTATGGGGCCGTAACTGGGAAAAAAAGATCTCCCAGTACCAGCCCCATGATCACAGAGGTGGCTCTGGGAGATAAGAATCTCCCAGCCGTGCTCCCCAATCATGATCTCAGAGCAGGAGGCTTGGAGCTCTCTGATGCTGGGGCAGGGGGACATAGTCCCTGCCCAGGCTCCAGTGGTGAAGTCCACTCTGGCACAGGCAGCCCAGGAGCAGGGAGCAACCTCCTGCTCACTGGTAGATGGCTGACCAGGAGCAGATTTGTTCTTGGTCAATCATCTACATGAGTGCTACTAATCTGTTTCTAATCAAAAGTAAATTTGCTACTTGCATTTGCCTGTGCACGTTTACTTTGCAGTAAACTACGCTACTGCGCAGTTAAGCATCTCATGTAGATGCATCCTAATTAATCCATTCTTCAATAAAGCTCACATGTAGATGGACCTAGAGGGTAGTAAATTTCTCCAAATAAAATGTGGCAGTTAATTCCTAACCACTCCCCTTTTTGAGGAAAACAGGGAACCAAATAATGATGGCGTGCTGCAGGAACCAAGCAACTATATATTGCTGCTTTACTTGGGAAGTGATTAATAATGAAAATAAATAACATGGTATTCCAGGAACCAGCACTATAAAATACTGTAGTATGAGACAGCTGTCATTAGGAAAGCAATTTTATTTATATGAGTGCATGCTCAAATTTTGTGAAATAAAGAAGAGTAACACATCAGCCTTTCACTGACTTTTCTGTTCCGTAATCCAGAGTGAGACAAAAAACAAAACAAGAAAAAAAGGGGTAGAATGTCAATGTTTGCAAGGTGCAGCTGGGTTGTGGGGAGAGGTTTCATTTATTACTGCTAATATTATTTTCTATGCCAAGTCCTCCAAGTAAATTACAGCTGTGAGCAGGCGCTAGTGTAAGTGCCTGTGTACAGAATGGGGAGTGGTTTCTTGTACAATCTTCAGCCAAGCATGAAAAAAACCCCACAGAACTTCTAGTTTTATGATAGCAGACAAACATTAAAAAGATTAGTCAGCTAGAAAAAGGAAGCAAAGTGTTTGGTCTAAAACCTTTAACATGCTTTCCTTTCATTAGGTGGTACACACTGACTGAATACACTTTAGAAAAAGAGGACAGAATGGATGGATATGATTAATTCAATCGTATTATTTGAAGAAAAAATTCAAGTCTCTGCCTTGTTGCTGCAGTTATTTTTTCCATAGAAAATTGATTTGATTCCTCTCCAAACATTGTTTCCTGTATTTCACAGAGGGAAAATGTTTGTTCCTTGTTTCAAATGAATGGTAATTCTGTAATGACTTGATCACAAGGAAGAAAATGTAGAACAGTGGTTTTCAACCTGTGGTCCATAGACCCCCCACATCAAGGGAGGTCCTGTCAGGATTAGGATGGGTCTCCTTGTGCTTAGTATTGAACAATGAGTTGTCATCTCAATCATTTTGTAATACAGTTCAATATAAAATGTAATAAGTGGGAGTATTAAGTACATGGAAACAATGAGATTGAGAAAATGAGTTATAGCTACATAAACTGTCTGCACAATTAGTGCACACAAGTTAGTTAAGAGTTTTAAAATAATAGGAACCATATTTTTTTAACCTTGGGTTATTCATAATTTGAAATCTTTTTCCTTAGAGAACACACACAGCAGCCCAAAGTTTAGTGCCCTTTTTCACTGTAACAGGGGGGCCTCTCAGGGCCAACTTCCCAGTGGCCTGCCCACCTGTTTCTGGGCAAACCATCTGTCTTTCTCATCCACCACGCCTTGTTGGTAATTGATTAATTGTTGTTAATAAAGCGGGAGGCTGCCCATTTCTTGCTCTGATGCCAGGGGGCGATATCTGCTGCTCTGTTCCTCCAAGCCTCGCAGAGGGCATCCAGATGTTCTCACAATCACTGGCCCCACAATCCTAGCATTGAAACCCTCTATGATCCCTCCATTCTGGTGGCCAAATTGGTCTTCATCCTGGACAGCATAGCTCCCTGAACTGCTTCCCCTTTGGGTGAGGTCCCCCCAGGACCTTCGGCTCACTAGCCCTGGTCCACCTCCAAGCCAGTTGGAACCCCAGGCCCTCAGCTCTTGGGCGTCCCTTGCAGTGGGCCCCTGGCCCTTCCATCCTTCCGGTCCTGTCCCCCGCATTGACCAGTCAGGGGAAGTCCAGACAGGCATGGGTCTATGGCCTCACTCTCTTTCTCTTGGGGTCCACCCCTCCAGACCCTACAAAGGGGTAACCCACCCAGTTGTGGGTGCTAGGGGTTAAGGCGCCCCAACCCACCTTTCACCGGGGTGGTAACTGGCCTGACATTTCCTGAAGGCTCCCACACCACTGAAATGCCCACCAGGCCACCCACTCCCAGCAGGGTGCAGTTTTTGGTCATATCCAGGAGCTTCCTGACCATCCCCTACAGCTCCTCCCTTACCTCTAGATGATACTAGCAGCCCTGTTACAAGGCTATTGTAGCCTGGCTTCTCAGCAGCAAAAAACCCTGTTTATATGAGCAGGCCTGAATCTAAAATGGCTGCCCTTATCAGGTGCCAGCTGGCTGCTGGCTTCCAGCCCTTAAAGTGGCAGGCACAAACAGTGTTCTGCCACAGTCACGCTTCATCAAATATCATGCTAAGAGCATGCAACATTTATAGTTGAATTCTGTTAAGTCAATTTTCAGTTTAAGACTAAGTGTTGTTGTGGTGCTCTGGTATGGTGCCAGATAACTGGAAAAGGGCCAATGTGGTTCCCATTTTCAAAAAAGGGAGGAAGGAGGACCCGGGAAACTATAGATCTTACTTTGATCCTGGGTAAGATTTTGAGAGAATTATCCTGGCGCATGTCCACGAGGGGCCAGCAGGGGAGGTTATGCTTAGGGGGAACCAACATGGGCTCATTAGAGGCAGGTCCTGCCAGACCAACTTGGTGGCCTTCTATGACGAGGTCACAAAATCCTAAGACATCAGCGTAGCAGTGGACATAGTCTTTCTGGACTTTAGGAAGGCCTTCGACACTGTCTCTCATCCCATTTTCATTAAAAAACTAGGGGACTGTGGCATCAACACCTACACACTCAAATAGGTCGCTATCTGGCTGGAGGGTCACACCCAGAGAGTGGTGGTAGATGGGTCATTTTTGACCTGGAGAGATATGGGCAGTGAAGTCCCCCAGGGCTCACTCCTTGGACCCACACAGTTCAACATCTTCATCAGTGACTTGGACGAGGGGGTGAAAAGCACCCTGTTCAAATTTGCTGATGACATTAAGATGTGGGGGGATGTGGGCATGCTAGAAGGGAGGAATAGGCTGCAATCAGACCTCAACAGGTTGCAGGGGTGGGCAGATGAGAACAGGATGTATTTCAACACTGACAAGTGCAAGGTGCTGCACCTGGGGAAGAAGAACCAGCAGCATACCTACAGGCTGGGGAACTCCCTTCTCATCAGTGCAGATGCAGAAAAGGATCTTGGAGTCATTATTGATGCCATAATGAACATGGGCCAACAGTGTGGGGGCGCGGTCAGGAAGGCCAACCACACCTTGTCATGTATCCACAGATACATTTCAAACAGGACCAAGGAAGTGATCCTCCCACTCTATGCGGCACTGGTCAGGTTGCAGTTAGAGTACTGCATCCAGTTTTGGGTGCCGCATTTCAGGAGGGATGTGGACAGCATTGAGAGGGTTCAGAGGAGGGTCACTCACATGATCAGGTGCCAGCAGGGCAGGCCTTACAAGGAGAGGCTATGGGACCTGAACCTGTTCAGCCTCCACAAGAGAAGGCCGAGGAGGGATCTAGTGGCCTGTTACAAACTAGTCAGAGGGGACCAGCAGGCACTGGGGGAGTCCCTGTTCCCCTGAGCACTACCAGAAGTGACTAGAAGTACCAGTCATACGCTGACAGAGAGTAGATTCAGACTAGACATCAGGAGGTGCTACTTCGCAGTCAGGGTGGCTAGGACGTGGAACCAACTTCCAAGCAAAGTGGTGCTGGCTCCTACCCTGGGGGTCTTTAAGAGGAAGTTAGACGAACACCTTGCTGGGGTTGTTTGACCCCAGTACTTTTTCCTGCCATGGTAGGTGGTTGGACTTGATGATCTGCTCAGGTCCCTTCTGATCCTACCAACTATGAAACTATGTTATGGTGTGCTTTTAGAACTTGAAAATGGACCTGGGACTTAAGATAGGAACAGTGAAACTTCTGCAGAATTGGGGGGTAGTGATTGCTATGGTGTCATTCAATTACAATTTAACAAGTGCTGATCGAAGAAAACTAGAAGGTGATGGTGCAACTCCTACAACCACTGAGAAACGACAATGTGAACATTTTGACAGGGTTATGAAACCTCAAAAGAAAAGTGATATGAACCAAAGAATATTCAGATGGGCTTCACCTTGACCAGGTCAGTTGATGATCATTGGCCTCAGTGTGTCCTGTGTTATGGAGTTCTCTCTAAAGAGAGTCTGAAACCAGCCAATCTTTGTCATCATCTTGAAACAAAGCACCCTCATATTAAAGACAAAGGTATGGATTTCTTTGAGCAGAATATGAGTAAATTGTCAACAAGAAAGACAATTATCAATTCTGCTTCCAGTGTGATGAATTCTCAAGCACTTGAAGCATTTTTTCATGTGAGCCTGAGAATTGCTAACACTGAAAAAATCTCGCATAATTGCAGAAGATCTATTGTACCTGCATTGAAGATATGGTGACAGCAATGCTGGGTGAAAAAGCAGCCAAGCACCTTGATTTAATACCTCTCTGTGATGATACTGAAATGGCTGAAGACACCAAAACCCACCTGATAGCCTGAATCAAGAGCAGCTCATACTTTGCTTTGCAGGTAGATGAATCTACAGATTTTGCCAGCTGCCAACTTACTGGTATACATGAAAGATTATTCTGAAAGTGAGGTGCTCAAAGATTTTTGTTTTATTTTGTTGTCCTTTACCAACCTAGACATGTGCGGGAATTTATTCCGAGGATTTATTTAATGTACTTCATACTTTTCTGAAAGAAAACAGAATAAACTGGGGTAAGTGCATCAGGATTTGTACTGACACTGCATTCAATGACAGGCAGTATTTCAGGTTTACTTGTACATAATCATAAAGTAGTCCCTGATGTTCACTGGGAACAATGCAGTATTCCCTGGGAGGCACTGGGAGCTAAGAAAATGCCAAGGAACCTGAAAATTGTCTTGTATTCAGCTATGAAAATGGTTAATTTTATCAAAGGTCAAATATCGAATTCGTGTATATTTTCAACTCCATGTAATGAACCGGGCAGCAAACATGTGAGTTTACATCTTCATACTGAAGTGTGCTGGCTGTCAGGAGGCAGAGTGCTTGTGTGTGTGGTTCTGGTTTTTTTTTTGAATTGCATTCAGAAATGCAAGTTTTTTTCTTGACCATCCATTTGAACTGTTGTGTCATGTTAGAAATGAAGCATGGCTTTGTTGTCTTGCTTACCTGGCTGATATTTTTTCATACCTGAATGACACTAATTTAGGACTTCAGGGAAAGAATGTAAGTTTTCATTGTAACAAAACCATATCTACACAGAACAAGGAATCACCCTAAACACACCAAAAAAAAAGCTGTAATTTACATCCAAGCTCTCTGATACCACCAAATTTGCACTGAGGAGAATGGCGAGTAGATGATCATGGGTAATCTCAAAAGGGCTTTCACCCAACAAGGACACTCCTCCAGAGATATAGATCACACTTCTGAAAGAGCCACCTGGATACCACATGAAGAATTGCTTCAGTACAAAAAGAAAATCAGCACGAATCACACCCTTAGTTATGACATACCATCCTTCCCTGGAACCTGTATGGAAACTCCTCAAGCAATTACACTCCCCACTAGAAGACCCAATTCTTAAAGAGATCTTTCCAGAACCACTCATCTTTACCTTTGAACAAGCACTGAAACTCACCAATGTCATCACCAAAAGCAAACTTCCTATGGCCCAAAGCACACTGAATGGATCCAGACCATGCCAGGACAAAAAAATGTAAAACCTACCAACACATCTCCCCCACTCTCACAATAACTACACCCCACAACAAAGCCATCAGCATTCCTGGACCTTACATTTGAACCTCCACAAATGTAATATATCTCATCCAGTCCAGCCCAGATGGAAAGTATGTAGGAGAAGCAAACAACAACTATGTACAAGAATGAATGCACACTGGAAATCTATCAAAGACAAAAATATCCAACTACCTGTGGGTGCACACTTCTCACAAGGCAACCACTCTCTCTCAGTTCTAATCCTCAAGGGAATTTACAAAACACTTTTCATAGATGAGCTGACAAACTTCACTTTGTAAATCTACTGAATAAAACAAATCATGGACTAAATATAGACATTAGATTTAGGGCATGTTATACCCATTGCCCATCTGATAACCCCAGGTAACCTGTCTGCATTTTACAGCTATATTCTATCACCAGTTCAACATTCCCCTTCTCCCCTCACCTACCTGTCACACCCATCCCATTCCCTCTGATCCTCACTGCCGTACATTTGCATTTTCACAGACCGGCATTTTGCATATTGGCTTCTATTCTACTCAGGAGAGCACACAAAACACCAACAGAATCGCTCCCTATGCCTGAAGAAGGGCGGTTGTGCCTGAAAGCTTGCAAAGAATAATTTTTCCAGCTATTTAGTTGGTCTAATAAAAGATATGATATCTACGCAAAGTACCTTGTCTGCCTAACAAAATTGAGGCTTTCATCAAGAAGCTTCAACTCTGGGTTTCTCAAGTAAGAGAAAACAACTTGGACACATTTGAAACCCTCGACAGCTTTTTGGATGAAAATGAGCTGATGCTGGACAGTGATGTGAAAAGCAAAGTTGAGGAATACTTGCTGGTGCTCAAATCCCAGTTTTGCCAATACTTTCCTGAAATGGGCAATGAGAATGAGTGGACACATAATCCCTTTGTATCAGACTGCAATTCTAGGTCCTGTCTAACAGCTAAAGAAGAAGAGCAATTACTCGAGTTATCCTGTGACAGTGGACTGACACTTGAATTCAAGCAGGAGCTTCTTTCTCAATTCTGGTTGAAAATTAAAAAAAAGAGTACTCTGATCTGACAGATAAGGCCATTAAAGTCTTAATGCCATTCACCACCCTGTACTTATATGAAAGTAGGTTGTCAGCGTTGGTGTGAATAAAAAGGAAATACTGAAACAAACTAGATGTTGAAGGAGATTGAAGGCTAAAACTATCACCTATCGTACCAAATTTTCATATACCTTCTGCCAAGAAGTAAGCTCATCCATCTCATTAGAACTGGTGAAAAAATGGTGAGTTTACAAAACTGTTGTTGTTGGTATTGTTCTTGTTTTTAACACAACAGTTTCGTAGTAATTGTCTACTTATGTTTACTATATCCACAATAGATTTCCAAAGGGGTCCGCGCCTCCATTCAAAATTTTATCGGGATCTGCAAATGAAACATGTTTGAAAATACTGATTTAATAATTTGATCATGGGGAATGGAACTGAAGTTGGATGGAAACAGAATACCTGTATTATAGCCCTTCCTCGCCTGAGGGCAAATTCACACCTGCTACCAACCAGAAGAGTGCTCTAAGCCTTATATTCCTGAGAAAATGTATTCTGCACCTCTATCCTGTGGCTAGGCCACAGATGCAAAAAAGAAATGCCAGAGTCATGGGGCCAGAAGAGGAACAGGTTCTACAGGCTCTGAACTCCTGGAATAAGGACACTTTTCTCTGAGGAAGAGTCTTTGGGTTCCAGTCCCTATTTCTAGGGCTCTGCATGCATTTTTGGTTAAACAGTTGTAAGCATCAGAAATAACCCTGGCAGCAGAGACAGGAACATTGGCATCTTAGCCAGTAGTAAGTACCTTAACCACGTGATTGGAAAATTGAGCTTCCTTTTGCTTTCTGTCTTTATCTGTCTTCATGACCCCTGGCTGCTCACTGGTGTAATTTTAAGGATGGGGGAGGGAGAGAGAGGAGTGGAAAGCATGGCAGGGAGAGCATTCACCCAACAATGAGAAAAAGTTCATTTGAATCCCCTTACACTGAGGAGGGGTTACAATCCAGGTCTCCCACTTTGTAGATGCATGCTCTCACAGCTTAGCTTTTCTGTAAAAGGTAAGTAGCAGAATTGCTCATCTGTTGAGTGCCGTCCCTCTGAAGGGGGACAAATTGTTCTGGATTTTGAGGTATACCTTTGGGTATTTGTACGCATGCTCGTGCCACAGCACTGGGCTCTTTTAAAACCTCCCAGTGCTGCAGCTCATACATTTGTATAAATGGCAAAATGCATGTCAGGGCTCAGAAAATGGTGGCAGTGTGCTTTTGAACTAAAACACATCAAAGGTGTTTCAGTTGAAAAGCACACCACTGCCATTTTCTCAGTGCTAATGTGCATTTTGCCATTTATACAAATGCACATGATGCAGCACCAGGCATGTCAGCTTACATGCAGGGAACACTCAATTAATCAAGTCTGCTCCAATGCATCAGATCTCTGGTGCATCAGAGTAGACAAATGTACATGTATAAATGTCCTTAGAGACTAGCTCATTCAGAAATGCATAAACTGTCATATGCAACAGACTACTTTGTTAGGTGCTACAAATGGTTATGCATTCCTGAATGAGTTAATTTGTAAGGTGCCATCCTGCCTTGCCTTTTGTGAGACTTTAGACCAGGGGTGGGCAAAATGCTGTCTGTGGGCCAGATGTGGCCTGCCAGGCCATTGTATCCAGCCCACGAGGCACCTAAAAATTTAGAAAATTCATATTTATCTGCCCCTGGCTGCCTGTTATGCAGCCCTCAAATACTTGCCCAAACTCAGTAAGCAGCCTTCTCCGCCTGAAATAATTGCCTGCCCCTGCTTTAGGCTAACATGGCTAACCTCTCTCTATTTATGGATTTTTGAGTGAAGTGAGGTACCTAATGTGCTGGCTGATTGAAGTGTCAAGCTCCAAAGAGGGGTCAGAGTTCAAATACAATCTTAGAGGTAAACAACTGGAAATGCTAAGTGCAGCAGGGGTCTCAAAAACATCTTTTAGAGATGTCTAACTCTACCTGCTTCCTGTATAAACAGCATATGTATCTAACCTTGACTTGCTCTTCATAAACACCTGAATCTCTTGATTGACTGTAGAGTGATCTTAGATGCCTAACAGTCTGTTTGGATCATGCTCTTAAGGCCAGGCACATAATTTTTAGACCTAGCAGCACCTAACCAGAAATGCTTAGGTGACAAATCTGGAAAAGTCACTGTTGTCTAACTAGGTGCTATAAATTTGAAGTCCATGAAGTTGTAAGCACCTACACCAAACAAAGATTCTAGTCTGTTAAAAGAGGATTACATTACTATAGTTATTTCACAATGTTTATTGTATTGCTTTAAAAATACAGCATCAAAATAGCAATTTAGAATGTCTCAGCAGATTATTTAAAATTCTATTTCAGTAACTTTTGTCAGGGGGCCTTAGTTTCAGTACATTCTTGAAGCTATAGTTACTACTGGACAAATAGGAAACATAAATTCTTGCATGCATAACAACATTTACCAGTTATATCAGTATAGTTCCTGGCATAGTTAACATTCATAGTCATACCTTTTCCCAAGAGCTATAGGATAAACAAAAATAAAGCCCTTTTATAACAGAGTATGAGTCAACACAGATTATGCCAGCATCAGTGTATGCTAGAAACTCATGTCTTTTATTAGATAAAAAAACCCAAAACATTTCTATGTAGGCAAAGCCAAACATTACTATTTACTTTTACTGATCCTCCAGCTCAGCAAATGGATTTAAGAAATGAAAAGTCCTGCTTAGGTGCTGGGTTTCTGTCTTTTTAACTGAGAGGCAGTCAAAGCTCACTAACAGCATTCAATAAAATAATTTATGGTTCTTCACAATGGACTTCCTTCTCTATTGGTTATATTTTAAAGTGCTATTGCTGGGATATTGAGTTGGAGAAAAATGTCAACTCTAAAAATACTGTTCTCTTTTAGGTTCTTAGCTGCAGTTCCCAACCCATGTGACCCTTTTTGGGCACAGAACATAAACACTCTAATCCACTCTTTTCATTTCTGCCTTCCAATATTTATTTAAATGAATGATGCTTAAAATAAAAATCTTTCTCTCTGATTTTCGTTCCCTTTCTAGCTGCTGATTTTTACAGACATTCCCACTTTCATTTCATACTATAATTTTAGAATTGTAATTATTTTTCAAGCCAGACAGGAACAAGCCTTATAATTAGCAGCTTAAAGAACAGATCCAAGTTCACCTTCTAGAGGTCTAAACAAGACTTAAGTAGAACTTAGGTGCTTAAGTCCCAAGGACAGATCCAAATTCACCTTGGTTGTTGGCTGCACAACTATTTAGTTAACTAGCTAGTGATTACTGGGCCTGGCAGGTGCTTACAACACCCAGCACAGGCCAAAGGCAGTTACCTAGATCACAAGCTTTAATTTTGACCAGAGAAGAACCAGAAGTGCTTACATGTGGCCTGCTTTTCATGATCAGAAGTGACACAGATGGACAACTAAGGGACAAAATCCTGTTTCATTTTATGCCTACAGCTGCCAGTTAGTCACCCACTTAATAAGCAGTGTTGGCACTTGTAATCCTGCTCTCTGTGCAGTGTGGCTATGTAAATATCTACATGGCTACTGAGCATGTGCTGTGTACTTAATGGGCAGGTATATGGCTCTGTTGATGTACATATGAGGCAAGCTTAAGTCATTACATTTGTACTCAGCAAAAACCTGTGACAAATGGGTGTTAGACACTGAAGAGGGAAAAAAGTTCACTTTAGCCTAATATTTAGTAGTCGGGTTCTTTTCTAGGAAGTAAGATATCTAGGAAAACCCAGGCTAAGGCAAAAATGGTGCCCGGGGCGAATTTGTATTTTGGTGTCCCTGCCCCCCAAAGTGAGAAGCCCTGCTGCAGGCAGAGGCAGGCAAGCAGTGGTGCAGGGAGCAGTCTGGTGAGGAAGTGAAGCAGTATGGTATATCAGGCAGGCGAAAGACACTGCTGCTGCTGTGTGGAAGCAAGGTGGATGGACTAGAGCAGGCGCCACTCCTTCCACACATTTCCTGGCCCAGCTCCTCCTGAGCAGTTGGTGAAGGAGGGAGGCTAGGCTGGGTGCTGTTCCCTTCCTGCCTGGAATGGGGATTGGCAGGGCAGGGGGAGAACACCTCTATGAGCATGTGCTGCTCAAGTGTGTGTCCGTGTGTTTGGTGCACTGCTGACCCTGGAACCCTGGATGGTTGTCCTCATTGCTAGCTCCTAAGGTCGTCTCTATTCCCAGGTTTTAGGCCACATGCACCCAGAGGGGTTTTCAACCTACATCTCATTGATTTTCTAGTATGTTATTCAAACCACTACACCACAGGTCAGGCCTATGGCTCTCAATCTTTATAGATTGAAGGAACACCTCCAAGACTTTTTGGAATTTCGTAGAACCCAGTTGAGAACCATTGTTGTGCTATCTCAGTGCTTTTCAGCTGGGGTGCTGTCACTGCCTCTAGGCAAAAGTGCCTAGGGGGATAGCCAAGGGTATGTGGAGTGGTACAGTTGCATATCTTACCCCATCTTTTCTTGATTCCTGCTCCACTGAAACTTTAAACCAAAACCCTAGGAGAGGCAGCTATATTTCTATTCAGGCAGCACCGAGAGAGTCCATTGATTTTATGGATCATTGGGTGTATCTACACATGCACATGTAGATGCTGACCAGGAGCAAATTTGCTCCTGGTTAGCCCCACCACCAGGGCTGCAGAGCTGGGAGCTTCTCCAGCTCTAGAGTTGAGGCATCTCTATGTCTGTCCCAGTCCCTGGCCCTTAAAAGTCTGTGGGGACAGCACAGTCCTAGGACACCCTCAGCCAGCCTCTGGCCACTGCATGTCAAACAGAGGCCCCAGGCCAGCTGCGGCAGCCTGCCCATACCCCAGCGCTGGTCCCCAGCACCATGTCATGAAGAGGCTTTTGGCCTGCTCTCGGTGTTATAGGCACCTGGCAGGCCCTGTAGCAGCCTTAGCCACCTGCAGCCAGCCTCTGGCTACCAGGTCCCTCCCCAGCTGTTCCCAGACCAGGTTCAGCAGCCTGTGTGGACCTCACTGCTGGTGCCCAGCAGAGCATTGCTGCATGGCTGCCTGCCCCATGCCATGACCATGTGTTGGGCATTTCATGCACCTGCTTATGCCTACCAGCACCAGGACTGTCACACAGAGGCCCAGCTGTCACACAGCCATGCTGGCATCCTCCCCAGTGCCACGCACCACCTACCAGGGCCAAACTTGTCCCAGGAGGAGACTGTTGATTTCATGATGTTGTGGGGCAAGGCCAAGGTCCTTAGCCAGTTTGTGTTGAGTGGGCACTCCAACATGCACATCTATGAGGGCCCGCGAGTCTATACGTGGGAGCACAGGCACAACTGGTTGGTGTGCCAGTTCTGCATAAAGGTCAAGGCCTTGTGGGCACAGTGGGTCACCATTACCATAAATGCTGTTCAGGGACTGCCCACAAGTGCATGCCCTTTTTGCTGCACCTGGATGACATCCTTGAGCCCTGTGACTCTGGATGCAGCTGTGCTGTCTACTTGGGCACAAGTGGCCTGCACCCAAAGTGACGCTTAACTTGGGGAGGACTCTTGGGCTGCTCCTGGCTTTGCCAAACAGCTCCAGGAGTTTAGGCCAGTACCTTCCCTACCACCTTTGGATGCATTGCCCTGCTGAGGAGACTAGCCTGGCATTGACATCCCCAGACCTCAGAAACTCCAGATTCTCCCTGGAGGGGGGCCTCTGCATGGGCAGCTGGATTCCATACCCCTGCATCCCAGGACACTGCCAGGAGCTGTGCTCATGCTAATGACAAGTTAAATGCCACTATCTCGACAAGAATGCAAACATCAATGATGACAAGATAAAACTAAGAAGGAAATTAGGTTAGAAACCTAGTCAAATTTAAAAAAAATAAATAAAATGAGGGAAGCACAGTCCAGTGCATTTAGGAAAAATAATCTGAAACACATACAGTCAAAACCAGGCTCTGTTTATATTGTCCAATAACTCAGCAGGAAGACTATGAATCAGGTTAACACAGACTTAAATCTTATGGAGGACATTAAGTAAGGCATGGGTTTGGAATTGAATATAGCTACAAAATAGTCACCATGAATTTTCTCTTTGGTATGTATACATATATTTCAGAGCATGAAACTGGGAGGTGACTCATAAATCTGATTTGGTTTTATCTTGAAATTTGCACTCTGCTTTTTTCTGTGTTTTTTTTGACCCCTGAATATCACTGCAGTGTGGAGAACATCTAAATGTATGATATGTGGCACCACGGATGTGTTTGTGGCACCACATACTGTATGGCTGTGCTCATCTGGATGCAGCCAAGACGTCTATTTGTAAGCATCTGGAGGAGGAAAGGCTGATCACAAGCAGCCAGCATGGATTTACTTAGAAAAAATCATGTCAAACAAACTTGATCTCCTTCTTTTACAAAGTAACTACTTGGGTGGATGACGGGAATGCAATGGATAATCTGGACATCAGCAAGGCTTTTAACTAGGTCCCACGTGACCTTCTCATAAACAAATTGGAGAAATGTGGCGTAGAGGGAGCTATTTAGTAGATAGACAATCTACTGAAAGGTTGTAAGTAAAGGGTAATTATAACGGATCCATGTCAGAGTAGCAGAAGGTTTTGGGTGGAGTCCACAGGGGTCTGTTCTAAACTGAGTGTTGATCAATGCATTTATTAATGATGGGTGTCACCTGGCTGGATAGGAGCACTATGGAGTAAGATCTGAGAGTCTTGGTAGATTGCAGACTCAATATGAGTCTGCAGAGTGATACAGCTGCAGAAAAGGCAAATGTAGTTGTGGGATGCATCAATAGAAGCATTAGGTACAAGACACAGGAGGTAATAATGCCTCTCTACTTGGCACTAGTTAGGCCTCATCTAGAAAGGGGATAGATCACTCTATATGGTTCTATGCTTTCCCTTTAGCATCTTCTTCTGCCACTGTCAAAGACAGGATACTAGGCAGGAGGGACCATTGGCCTGATCCAGTATGGCACTTCCTATGTTATTTCTTAAATCTTGCCAGAATTCTTTTCTATTTCTGTGTTCACAGGTCTTTTCCTATTCTCATAAAAGCTATTTATATAGGTTGTTTGGAGATGGAAGTGAAATCATTACTTAACAACTCTTAAATGCTTGTGGGGTGGTAGCTATCCTGTGGAGAGGACTCATTTTCCTCCATCTTACCTGTTTTCTTCCAAATAGTCTCCTCCTGAATATTGTTATAGTCATTCAGAAGGTCAATGTACAGCATTCATAATTTATCAAAGGTAAATTCAAATCTGTCATTCTGGGAAAGATAATTTATTTCAATCTCTAACTACTGTGATGTTAGAATAGTGGTAGACTTTTAAGTGTTAGGTTTATCCAACAGAGTTGTATGTTTTGGGATTTACTCCAGGCTGTAGAAAACACTGAAAGAAAGACCTGGCTTGGTAGTCAGCAAAAACAGAACAGAAACATTGCTTGTTATGGTGGCTATCTAAATCCTTGGATAATGTAACTAAATCCTGGATGATGGTGTCGCTGTGGACATAGTCTTTCTAGACTTTAAGAAGGCCTTTGACACTGTCTCTCACCCCATCCTCATCAATAAATTAAACAACTGCGGCATTGATACCTACACAGTTGGATGGGTAAATAACGGGTTGATGGGGCGCAACCAGAGAGTAGTGGTGGACGGGTTGTACTCAACCTGGTGAGATGTGAGTAGTGGGGTACCCCAGGGCTCAGTCCTTGGGCCCGCACTGTTTAACATCTTCATCAGTGACTTAGGGGGTGGAAAGCACGCTGTCCAAGTTTGTTGATGACACTAAGATGTGAGGTGAGGTGGACACACTTGAAGGGAGAAAGAGGCTGCAACTAGATTTAAACAGACTACAAAAGTGGGCAGATGAGAATAGAATGGGGTTGAACGTAGACAAATGCAGAGTGTTGTACCTTGGGAGAAGAAATCCACAGCATACATACAAGCTGGGGAGTTCCCCTCTTGAAAGCACATAGGTGGAAAGGGATCTTGGAGTCATTATTGACTACAAGATGAACATGAGCCACCAATACCAGACCACAAGACCAGCCATACCTTGTCGTGCATCCAGAGGTGCATCTCTAGCTGGTCTAGAGAAGTGATACTCCTCCTCTATGAGACTTTGGTTAGGCCGCAGTTGGAGTACTGCATCCAGTACCGGACGCCGCACTTCAAAAGGAATGCGGCCAGCCTGGAGAGGGTTCAGAGGATGGCCACCCACTTGGTGAGAGGGCAGCAGGACAGGCCCTACAAGGAGAGACTGAAGAACCTAAACCTGTTTAGCCTCAGCAAGAGGAGGCTGAGGGGGGACCTGGTCACTGCCTACAAGCTCATCAGGGGAGATCAACAGCAAATAGGCAGAGCCCTTTTCTTCCCAGCAATACCTGGGGTGACAAGGAACAATGGTAATAAGCTGATGGAGAATAGGTTTAGGTTAGAGCTCAGGAGGCAATATTTTACAGTTAGGGTGGCCAAAATCTGGAACCAACTTCCCAGGGAAGTGGTTTTCGCCCCTACCTTGGGCAAATTCAAGAGAAGGTTGGATGATCACCTGTCTGGGGTCTTGTGAACCCAGCATTCATTCCTGCCTGTGCCAGGGGGTCAGGCTAGATGATCTGTACAGGTCCCTCCTGACTCTAGCTACTATGAAACTATCTCATACACCCAGTGGTCAGGTGTCAGGTTGTGGGAATTCGTATCCTGGAGAAGTTATTGCTCACTCACTTCCTCCACCACCTTGGAGTCTCCCTTGTTACTTGCCTGTCACTCCTTGGTGTCAAAAAGGAGAGAAGAAAGCAGGTGAGGTATGTGCCACAGACAGTGTAGGAATTAAGGTGAGTTCTTTCTTCACAGGGCTCCACCTCCCCCACACCATACCCTTATCACACCTATCTGGGCTCAGGCCAATGATCTTTATTGACATTTTGTCTTTGCATTACATATTGGGTGCTGCTGGACTACAGAGGAGTCATTCCAGTCCCTTGTCAGCAGGAACTGTCAGTTAGCAATCCAGCCCTTGCTGACTCATTCAACCAATTAACTATTTAATAATTCTAACTGTTTAATAATTCACTTGTTAGAAAGTGGTTCACAGGGTCAGCTGGTGCTTATTTATACTTCACCAATGAATGAGTTTATCATCACTTCATTGGTCCTTATTCATACTTCATTAGTTAGCAAATTAGTTGTCACTCAGTCCTTATTTATACTTCATCAATCTTTACTGTTGATACGACTAATAAATTTTATCACTATATTTGTTTTTTACTGTCTTAATTGTGGACCTATGCACACTATTTTTATAGATTCATGATCTAATTTATCACCATATTTGTACTTGATTATGTTAACTCTAGGAGTAGGAATAATGTTTTTATAATGGTTGGCTTTATTTTATTATCATATTTGCATTTCTGTTTAAATTTATATTATGGTTGTATGTCTGTTATTTTCTTTTAGGGAGTATGGCTTTCAGCCAGAATCCTTAATAAGTCGAATCGAATTGAATACTTCATCAATGAATGAGTCTCTAGTCACTCAATTAATCCTTGTTTTACATTGAATTAATTACTGAGTTTATCAGGCACCAGCTTATCCCACTCACTAAATTTATCTAGGATGGGTCACTTCATGAGTCAGTCCCTCTCTGACTCTCCAACCAACTAATTTATTTTATCCTGCCACTGTGGCTGAGCCCTCGAATTCTTTGACTCACCAATTCAGTTAGCTCTCTCCACAATGGATCTCAGTACCACCTCTCTTGTGGATGGGTTTATCCTCTCACGCCTGGCTTTGTCCTCATCACTAGCTTTCAGTTCTGGCTCTAGCTTGGCTCTGGGTTTGACTCCCAGCACTGTCCCCACATCTTCACAATGCTTGCAAGCTCAGCTGATCTCGTGCTTGCCCATCTCTGGGGAAATTCAAACTGTGATGGTAGCACCTCTGAGCTTCTGGTAGAACTCTTGGGGGGCAATAGGAGCTTGCTCTGGCCATATGTGATCCCACATGGCTTGGGCCAACCAGAGGGGATATGGCCCATCATCAGGAAGCCAGCCACATGGCTCCAGCAGTTGTGTTGTTGTCTCTAGGTCCAGAGGTAAGTCTCTCCATGGGCTCTGGTCCAGCGGGCCAACATGGACCATAATACAGCCCCAAACTGGTGCACTGTTACACAGGTATAATATAGTAAATGTGCATTAGGTTTTAGAAAATAACACCAAATCAGTTTGAGCTCTGAAGAGATGTCTGCAGTGCTTGATTGTTTCAGTTTGATAAAAGTCAAGAGGATAGAGTAGAACACAGAAATAATTAACCAAAAAATTAATGCCTTCCTTTCTAATACTAGGATGGTTCATCCTTTCTGCTAGCATCTGTGAGGGCCTGAAATCCCTGCTAAGCCACAAGAAATAATTAGGTGTGTTGACTCAGATACAACAAAGCTATTATTCAGCAGGCTCACTTGTGACAGTAGAAAGGTTTAGATTTTGAAAGGTTTATGGGGCAGAAAATGAGACTGTCTCAAAATATGCCACAGCTCTAAAGAAAAAAGAGTAGAGTAAAATGTAATGTGAGCAGTTTGTGATTCACTGACAGTGGATGCTATTCTGCCAGAATTTGTTTCACACAGCATGCTGCAAACCTTCCTATAAATCCACTCTGACCTTGTGTGTCACTTGTATGTTTGTATTCTTGTGAGCACAAAATCCTGTTCATTGCATATGCTTTGGTTTGTTGCAAGAGAATAGCTTTTGATGCTTCTTGCTTCTGTGCCGTCCTTCTAGTTCTTACACTAGCAGTTCTATCTGTTTAGTGGAAAGAAAAGAAAGAGTAGTCCTACACTTTTTTTAAACAAAAAGAAATAGTTTGTGGGGATTCCAGCTCCAATGTGCATGCTGTCTCAGTCAACTGCCTCCTACCCTAAGCCCTTCCTCAACCTGAAACAATTATTCACTGTACTTGTTTTCACCTTCTTCTCTCCAGGGCCTCACTGGTAGATGCATGTGGCATGAATAATACATTTTGAAGGGCTTCTGAAACTCTCATAACTACCTTTAATTTATCCAGACTGATGGTTGGCAAATGAAGCTGTTCCACCACAGCTAAGGTTGCAGCAAAGTTATCATTACAAGGCTGAGTTTGGCACAGTCTCTTTGCTGTTTTAAACTGGTTCTGTGTATTTCAAACTTTGTCTGTGTGGTCTATGCCTAAGGGAGAACACTTGGTTTGATCAGAATATAACTACTACTGAATAAACTGTCTTAAAAATAGACACGTTTTGTGTCTTCTAAATTTTTAACAATGTTTGTTGCATAATTCAAAGCGGGATTGCACAAGTTTTTTGAAGGGAAGGTGTATCAGTAGTTATTGAGCATGGGAGTTAGGGGTACAGCCTCTGAATCAGAACTTCCTAGACTTTAAATGCTGGAGACTGCAAATGGGAGAGGAGCAGTGGAAAAAATCCTGGTCATAACCTGTTCACTCTCTCTTTCAACATCCGCTCTCTGCCACTGTGTGACACAGGAAACTAAGCAAGATGGATCTATAGTCTTACCCAGTAAATGACAATTCTTATAGTCTTATATGACCCAAAAATGTCAGTTTTGTTTCAAGACCACTGTAGAGATTTAGTTTAAAGGTTTATAGAGGTAAGGTATACTTATATCTGACGTTATTTCCCTTGGTCATAGCAATGCATGGCTGCTGTGTTGATCTCCAGAATTTAATTTACAAATGTGTACAGGTCGTAATATCTTCAATGTAATGATGATGGCCAAGCATATGTTTCTCTTTCTTTTGAATCACTCATTGTGACTGGATTTTCCAAATCTGCCAGAGACTATGTCATGGATGATAGTGAGTGATTTATGTCTATAGACCCTATTATCATAGGAAGATCATCATCAAGGAGTGGCTAAGGCAATTAGGAGCTGATGAGAGCTGAGTCCATTCGCCATCTCAACTGCAGGTCTTCTTTGTGAACCAACTTACTATAACGGTCATCCTCTGATTATTCATATTTGAAGTGGGACAAATGGTGCCATTTTCTATAAGGTGCTTAAATATTTCTGTATGAAAACTGGTGTATGGGAGCTAGTTATTATTATAATTTACATCTGGGTAAAGACCTGGAATTTTCTATTTTGATTAGGTAGGATTTTGTCAATATACGTCATATCTTTGTCATTTTGAAGTGTGACTACTGCAATGCTCTTGTCTTGGTTTTAGATCTTAAATTCATCAATAGCTGATGGCAAATGGTAGATAAATGGGGAAGTCTTGTAAAAGTATATTTAACCTTCATGATGTGTACTAATTACCTATAATTTGTGGGTGAAATTTAAACAGTTTGTTTGATCAATGCATTTTAATAGATCTTAGGATCATCCTTCCTAGATGACTTTCTCTTGCCCTGTGCTATATTGCCATGACTGAGAATTTGTCATGGTCCAAATGATTTGCTATAACAGCATGCTGAAGCAGAAGCATACTGATGAAATTTCAAAGACCATTCATTTCAGCTTGTGAAAGGTACCTCTTGTATGTGCACAAGTTGTGTCTGATATAAAAACTCCTCTGAGAACATTTAGAAACTACATAGATTAGGTATGTCACTGGGCTCGATTCACAAGAGTTCATACAAAGCTTATACAAAGACATACCCTAAAAGTTGAATTCTGTTATCATATAACAGCTTAGCTACAAGATCACCATAATTCTTTTTTTCTGATATTTAGAGCTTTCAAATGTGTTTTCTTTTTATGTGATCCTAGAATAGTATTTTATGTAATTATAATTTCATTGCCTTATATACCTTATATATTTAGAAATGATAAGTGTGAATGCTAAGCAAAGGACATGTGGCAAAACATGAGGTACAAAGATATTTGTAGAAGAAGGGATAATATCTCAACACAATTTGTCAGCCAAAACAAATTAAAAGTTAGAAAGAGAAGAATTTTCATTGATGGCCTTTTCCGAATGAAAGGTACATTTACTGTGAGTCTGAATGTTTGGGATATTTATTGTACATGTTTGTACTTGTCATGATTAAATCATAAATATTCATAAATCAGTTCTAAAAATGAGTCTCCTAAATCCTTTATTAATATATCTAAATATGTCGTCTGGCATTTTGAAAGCACTCAGCAGTTCTCACTGATGCTTAATTTCCTGCATTGAAATCAACAGATGTTTTTATTCTTTTGAATATCAGACTGCTTAAACTGGATGTATAAATATCAGGTTAGGAGCCTAATCATAGTTGTCAATGTTAAATGAAAAACAAAGCCCTGCTCTGGTCATTATTGAACTAAGGATAGTCCTTTCAGTAGCACTAAGCAGTAATATACATTGGTAGGGTACATGTTAATACAATCCTGCAGTATCTGTGTGACATTCCAAAAGGGACTGTATTCAGTTATGAATTCCACTTTATTGGGCCATCTGTAGGGCAGACTGGGAAGCGATATAGCACTTTGAAATAGAAAATATAAACTAGCCTCCAATTTGAGGGGTTAAGAATATATTTTCTCAGCTGACAGGATGTTCCATCCCTGCCTATTGCAGTTTCTTGCCCTTCTCTGAAGGATCAGGTACCAATCCAGATTGGACTACATCTATAGACCATTGGTCCAATCTAGAATGGCAGTTCTTATATTTTTTATCAGATTTTCTCTGATTACAGTGAATGGCATGGATTACAATTTACCATATTTTCTCACTTACCGCATGCCCTCTAATAAGACATGCATCATGTTTTGGAAAGGCAGAAGGAAGAGAAAAAATACTTTTTGAGAGTTATGGCTTCATTAAATGAGGGCAGAACCTAATCTTCATCTCACTTACCCTCTCTTTTCTGCTCAGGCAAAAAATACAGTTTTAACACTTTCACAGATGAATTGTCACCAGCTGTTGGCTACTCAGCCAAGAGTTGAAACTGTAGTTGCTGCTAAGACCGAACTCTATGAGCAAATCTAGGATTTTGAAAAAAAATTAAAAACAGTCTACAGGGCTGAGAAATAGGAGAAGAGTAACCAAGAGTGACTAGAAGACAGGAACACTGCCAAAGAAGGACAGCTTGATTAGTGGAAAATCAAGACCTTTGAACAGGTGAGACTGTAATTAACACCTGTTGAGTGAAGAACAATTAGCAAAAATCATGTAGATTATAATGAATCATGAAGTCAATTGGTTTCCTCAGTGTTGCCTGAATAGAGATGCCACTGTTGCTATTTTGGGCAAAAAATTGGTATGTTCTTAAGGGATATGCAACTCAATTTTGGAAGGATGATTTTTAGGGGAAAGGTGCATATGGTATAGGAGTAAATGTGGTATATGAATAAAATCTAAAATTCCACTAAAATAGCATTCATGACAGTGATTAAATAAGGGATTAGCTAGGTGATGCATAGATATGAAATTCAGTGATGAGAACACTACATAAACCATTCAATCCAGTTCCTTACATTTACAGGCACCCAGAGTCCTAAAAATCTTTCATTCCAAAACCTCACAAAACCCACAATATACTACAGGTAAAAACAAGAAAGACAATCATAAAGTCAATGCCCTACCACTGTCATGGCAAAGATGGTATTACGTCAATATGTAGAAAATGGTAGTTAAAGACAACTGACCCAGTAACTTTACCAAGGTATAAATACTGAGTAAATTCCTTGAATCATTGTTGAATTGCTCTAATGTTAAGGGCCAGACTGTTCAGGTACACAGTGGGGGAAGGAGAGTATTTCTTCATTGCACACGGCAGTATAGAGCAGGGCTAACTCATTTACCAGAAGTGGTAGCAGGGCAGTATGGAACTACCTCACGTACTCCTATGCCTAATTTGCAGTATGCAGTTTAGACATACCCTAAGTGAATATATTCTTATTATCTAGTCTCATAAGAATTTTGAAACCAGGAAATAGAACTGTAGAAGAGCTGAAAAAAAATCTTAACTGAGCTCAATGCAGCAAAGCCAAGCATTACTATACATGCAGTATTTCTAATGCCGTAATAGGAAAAGGAGGCAAGCTAAAACTGTAGCAGAGCTCAAAAACTAATTATTGCTCATTTCAAAGTGTTCTAGTCGATATGTTATGTGATGGATTTGCTTATTGTTTTACTAATGAAAGAATTCGGGGACAATTGCTGGAAGGAGGGGGAGAGGGGTGTAGGAGTACTAGCAACAGCAATGAAGAAGCAGTGAAAAACTTACAACATTTGCACTGAGAATAAAGGAACAATCAAACTGGCCCGAGCTACAAATTGCAAAGCCAGACAGAAGTGCCTCAGTTTCTGGAGGATATTACACCCACCAAGTACCTTATTTTCTCAGTTTATAAATTTTAAATGGTTTTGTCTCACAATGTCCTAAGTTTGGATGTTTTGTCAAAAATGTAATATAGACTTTAAATCTCAAGCTCAGGAAGTTAATGCCCATTAGACCAATGGCGAAATGAATATATCTTCAGGTCACCAGCTAAAACTGAAGCAGGTTATTCCTGGCTGGGAAAAAAATAGTCCTAATATTGTGAATAATAATTAAACCATCCTCACTCCTAGTATAGGAATCCTTTTAACCATCTGGATAAATCACAAATCACTTATGACAGTCTTCAAAGTGAACAGTGGGTGTGCATGAAAACTGCTCACCTATAGCATTGGACTTTGTCCTTGTCCATTTATGAGTCTATAAAGCAGATGCTTTCAGTCATTTACCTGTACTAGAAAAATCTGATTCCATGACATTTAAAAGACAGTCAGTACTAGTTGTGATGTCTGCTATCAGACATCAATAGGGATTCCCAGATAAGAAAATATACTAGACAAAGTCCTATTCTTTCCTACACAGGCGGCATGTCTACATGAGATGCCATAATACTGTGCACTGGTGCATCATGGCAAAAAACAGTACTAATGTGCTAATGCGCAGTAGAATTAGTCTACTGTACATTAAGCATCACAGAAAACCACGCACCTTTGCTACTGTGTATTAGCTCAGGCTAATGCACCTATATGTAGTACCTCATATTAGAAGTACTAAACTTAATGTGCAGTAACAAAAGCACATTAATGAACATGTAGACATGCCCAGGAACTAGGAACACACACTGCAGGATTGGCTAAATATTTTAAGGCCAGGATTTCCACATTTCAAGTAGAATTTAGAGAAGTGGGACTGTGTGACAAATCAACTTCTTTTGTTTTGGCTTATGATTATGATTTAATGATGGCATTTTTGAACCAAGGTCTTGCGCTGTTCACCTTTCAGGACAGTGCCCCAAGCATCAGCCTATAGGGGATTCTGAGGTTAGCATTTGTAAAACTGACCTATTGACACTATTCCATAATGTAGAAATAACTTAATATTTATTGGAGCAGAGACTACCATCATATTACATGCCACCTGATTGACAACCCAACAATGTGGTTACAGAATCATTCTTTCTTTTACTTTCTGCCAGTAAATATTCAAATATATTATACCATGTCTTTCCCCTGCTGGCAGCTCATGAGGGACCATCTTGGAGCCCTTGAGCCACATGTGGCCTGTAAGCACTTAAGATGTGCTCCATGGGCCCAGGTATCTGCCGCTCCTGCTTCCATGCAGTGGGAGAAATTACAAGGATCTACATGCTGCCTGCACAGCTTGTATAGTGGGCGGGGGGTAAGAGGGGAAACGACATGCTGCCAGTTTAAAGACAAGCACTTGCCTCAGAGGACCTTATCAATAGCAAGTTTTTGTGACCACCAGCCAACGTGAATTTCAGACCCTACCTTAGAAATAGATAGATCTTTGTGTTATAAAGTCCATTTAAGTTTTAATGCAAGGTCACATCAGTACCTATGTTCACTTGCAGAGTGATGTGCAAGGTCTGGCTCTTTACCCTTGGATGACAAACTGAGGCTAGAAGTGGATTAAGTGTCCTGTGATTCTAGATTGCTGGATCAGGAAACTGGTGGGAGAGTGGTCTCTCTTTTTTTCCCTGAGGCAGCCCAACTTCTGGAGAGAATTGTCAGCCTTTGATAGGGTGGAGAGCCTCTGATGATTTCAAAAATTACATTTGTTCTGAAAATTAAGAGGAGAGGGATGCAGAAAAATGCTCATTATTGAGTTAACTGAGTTACCAAAAACATAACAAGATGGAGTCATTTTTCACCCCTTTCCTAATTCCTATTTTCTCAGTTTTCCCCTGAATCAGCTGGGATGTAGTTGAATAAAGCAGCTAGTTTCTTGCTACAGTCCTATGAATAGGGTGGGGTGTTTTTTGGATTGAGTGGTCCTTTTACAAAAGCAAAAAGGATCTTTTTGTTAGTAAGTAGTTTTAGAATAGGTCAAAGGAGGGGTTAGTGGCTATATAGACATTTTGTTACTCCTAATAATATTCTGGCCATACACTTTCTTATTTTTCTTATATGCATCTTGTTATCATCAATTAGCAATTTGTGTTATTGCCACAAGTTTACTGTTGTTTAGACCTCCAAAACAAGAGCATAAAAACAGTCTTTGGTGATATTTCTGAAGAACAATTTGGGAGGCTAATTACAGTGTGAGAACTGTTGTTGCACATGGCTTTTTTCTGCAAGAATGTACATTTGAAACCAGTGGGATAAGCAATGCTGAAGCCTTTACGAGAATGAATGTTGCCTTTTTTACCAGCTCAGACTATAGGAGGAGTATTGATGTAATTATTATGCTGCTTACAGTATATGAAATGATGGCTTTCCGAACAAAACAAACCTATAGCCCATATCATTTAATTGTCAGTAGCTATGAAAGCAAATATATGAGGTAAATTTTGCCCAATGCTTCAACTCCCAGTAATCATAGTAAGGTCGTACCAGTTAAAGCACATGATATTTCTTCATATTTTCAATTTTATTGAACATGTTTTATCTTTGTACGTTGTCACTTTCAGCATGACACCAGATGATGTTTAAAACTCATCCAGATGACAAGTTTAAAACAGAGTTTAAAACTCACCAAAATACGTTTAAAACTGCCTGCCATATTTTCAACTGCCATATTTTTGGCCTTTACATCTGCGCAAAGTGTGTATATAATTTTACTAGGGCTAGGAACAGAAGTTACATATAAACTACTTTAAGTGATAATAAACTGGTTTAAACCTGTAACAGAACCTAAGTTCACTGCACAAAAAACAGTTTCAAAATGGTTGAAACTGGTTTAAGATAAACCTGGTTGAATGTAGTATCAGACTTAACTGATTTGGGTCAAACTGGTTTATGCAAATTCTGTCCCAGACCCCTTCCTGGTTTAAGTTAAATCAGAGTCCCCCAGCATCCCAGAATGCTCTGCAACCCTGGGCTTGACTGTGCTCTCCGCTTCAGAGAGCAGGGCTAGCCCTGTCTCTCTGCTTTGTAGTCAGGGGCAAGGGCATGGTGAGATGCAGCAGACATGGTCCCTTGAGGCAAAGGGAGAAGGGAAGGGGTATATTCCCCTTCTTCCACTGGGGGACCGCAGCTGAGGTCTGCCTGGCCAGGGTGTAGCAGCCTGTCAGACATTTGCCCTCCTCCCCACTCCAGCAGAGGTGGGGGCAAGGTCATAGGCAGCTACCATGGCACTGCTATCTGCCTGACTCACCTTCAGCTGCAGGGTTGGGGCTGCAGGGGTGAGCTGGGCTGTCTCACAGGGGCTGCTGAGGGTTGATGCACAGGGGTTGGCCCAGCTGTGCCACAAGGCCCTAGCCCTTGGCTCAGGCTGGAAGGCATGGGTGGTGACTAGTTAAGCAGCAGGCTGTGCGCTGGCCGGGGCTGGCAGGGCTCTTCTATCACCCTCACCTCCAGCTGTTGCTGCCACCACCGCATAACTCTGGGTGGGCAGGTAGAAGCTTTAGACCTCTGCCTCCAGCTCCAACTGCTTTCCACCAGCATGCCTGCAGGGGCTGCTCATCATGCCAGGCAGGTGGAGTGGGTAGAGCTGGAGCCAGAGCTCCAGGCACTGGGCAGAAGCTGCCAGGCTAAAGCTTCCACCCCCCAGAGCAGTACTATGTTGCAGGGCAGGAGCAGGAACTGCAGCTGGAAGTATGGGGAGCAGAACAGCCCTGCTGAGCCCAGCTAGCATGCAGCTTTCCCTTCACCTCCAATGGCTACTATAGCTTCCACTCTCCCTCCTGCCCCTGCCATGCCTCTCTGAGTGGCAAGGAAGTTGGGTAGCTTTAGACTGGTGGCTTCTGCTCAGAGCATGGGGATCTGGCTCTAGGTCCAGCTGCTTTCCACCCGCGCCTCCTGCAGACCCTGCTCATCATACCGGGCAGGCGGAGAAAGGCAGCCATAGCTGGAGCCAGAGCTCCATGCTCTGGGCTGAAGCAAAGCACTCCATCCCTGCTTCACTGCCAGAAGTGGCGCAGCAGGGAAAAGATGGGAAGGGGGATGGGGAGTAGCCGCTGGAGGTGAGGGGAAGGTATATGCTAGCTGGGCTTGCCAGTCCTGTTCTGCTCCCCTCACCTCCGTCTGCGGCTCCTGCTTCTGCCCTGCCACGTGGCTCTGGGTGGGCAGGTGGAAGCTTTAGCCCTGCAGCTTCTGTTCAGTGCCTGGAGCTCTGGCTTGAGTTCTGGCTGCTTTCTGTTCACTCAGTGCAATAAGCAGCCCTATGGGGGGTGGGTTGGGGTGGTGGAAAGAAGCTGCAAGTGGAGCCAGAGCTCTGTAGCTGGGAAGAAGCTGCAGGGCTAAAGCTTCCTATGCAATCTGTTCCAGGTTGATACCTGGAAGATCATCTCCCATAAGAGGCATGTTTTCCTGGGAGCTGTTTCTCTTCAAGATGCTTTCAGATGACTCTTGTTAGGATATGCTCCAGTAAGTTCCCAGGTATCAAAGTGAGACTAACCAGTCTGTAGTTCCCTGAGTCCTCCTTCTGGCCTTTTTTAAAGAGGGGCAGAAGATTGGCCCTTTTGCAGTCTTCTGGTACCTGCCCCGTCTCCCATGACTTCATTGCCAAGGCTCCAAGATTTCTGCCAGTTCTTTCAGAACCCTTGGATGAAGCTTATCTGGCCCTGATGACTTGAATTCATTCAGACCCATTAGAACCTCTCTGCCTATATCTTTTGTTATTTCTTTCCTCAGCTTTTCCCTTCCTTACCCAGATAATCCCTGTTAGGTGTCTGGCTCTTAATTTTTTTCTGAAGACTGAGGCAAAGTAGCTGTAAAGTAGCTCTGCCTTCTTTGTATCTTCAGTTAGGAGTTCCCCCTTGCTTTTTATCAGAGGACCCACAGCTTCCTTGGTCTCTCTTTTCTGGCCAACATCTTTATAGAACCTCTTCTTGTTGTCCTTAGCCTCCTTGGCCAGGTGCAGCTCTTTTTTTTTCTTTGCCTTCCTGATTTTGTCCCTACAGGTTCTTGATATTTCCTGGTATGCATACTTGGTGATCTATTCATTCTTTCATTGCCTGTATGCTTTCCTTTTGCATGTAAGGCATTTTAGAAGCTTTTTGGGCAGCCACAATGGTCTCTTGACATTCTTCTTGTGCTTCCATCAGGTCAGGACAGTTTCTTGTTGGGTTTCTAATACTGTGCCCCCTAATGCTTCCAGCACTCCTTGGTGCCTTTATCCTCTCATCTGTTCTCCCATGACACCATACCAATTAGCTCCTTGAGTTGGATGAAATCTATCCTTTTGAAACCTAGCATCCTGATTTTGCTGACCTCATTCTTACCCTGTCTCAAGAACTGGAATTCTATCATAATGTGATTGCTTTTTTCCAAGTTACCCATCACCTTCACATCCTCCACCAGTTCTTTCATGTTGGTCAGAACAAGACCAAAGATAGATGATAGGATAGTTATATCCTCCACTTTATAGAAGAGCAAGTTGTCCTACACGTAAGTTATGAACCAGAATAACATTTTATGTTTGGCTGTATTGGTCTGGAAAATTGAAATCTCCCATCAGTACCATGCCAAACTTTTGGATAGATTTGTCACCTGCCTGAAGAGTGCTTCATCCACCCCCTCTTCATGATTAGGTGCCCTGTAGTAAATGCCCATGATTATATTGATGCCATGTCTTTCACTTTTTATTTTGACCCAAATGCATTGTGCTTTGCCATCTTCTTCCTCCTGAACCAGGGAAAAAGTGTATGTGTTTTTGACATACAAGACAGCGGCATCACCTTTTCTCCCGACTATCTTTCTGAAACAGAGTGGAACCCTCAGTTTTCAGATTCCAGTCATAAGAGCTGTTCTACCAGGTCTTGGTGTTGCAGTCAGATCATAGTTTTTTTCACAGGCTGCGTTTTGTAGCTCATTTTGTTTATACCCCATAGTTCTTGTATTTGTATACATATATCAGATGTATTTTGGATATTGACCTTGCTTCCCTTTTGTGCCACCTGTTACAGTCCTGTAGCTCTCTGGTCTTTTCTCAGAGTCAAGTTGTTTCTTCAAGTCCTTTCCTCTCTGGACTGCATGCTTTGTTGCTGGAGGGTTTTGATCACCATCCTCCATGGAACCTAGTTTAAAGCTCTCCTTACTAGGTTGGCCAGACAACGCCTAAAGACACACTTCACTGTTCTTGTCAAATGTATTCCATCTCTTGATAGCAGCCCTCTTCCTAAGAACACCCACCCTTTGTTGAAGAAGCCTAAAATTTCATGTTGATTCCGGTATCACAATCACACATTCACTTCCAGGATATTACAGTCTCTGCCTGGACCTCTGCCTTCCATGGGAAGGACTGATGAGAACACTACTTATGCTCCAAGGTCCTTAATCCTCCTGCAAAGAGCCTCATAGTCACCTCTGATCAGGTCAGTGTCATTCCAGACAGTACCATTGGTGACTACATGGAAAAGTATTGGTGCCTTTTGTGCCCCAGCTAGCCCCTCCACAGCATGTGGAGCCTGGTCAAAACAGAATAGGTTGCTGCCAGCAGAGGCTTCTCTGACTGGGTTCAATGTACTACTCAAGAATAAACTCTGGAGCAATATGCTCTGGAGTTTTTTACTCCTAGGTGCATACTCGAAGAAGCTCTGGGGTTTATTTGTGGACATTAATTGCATGTGTAGACACATCCATAGGCCCATTGTTTAAGTGGGAGGAAATTTGGTGCAAATTTTTAACATTAATCTCATATAAATGCATGTGTACTGTTATAAGTTCAATACTTACTGCTACATTTGACAGAAATAAGGACTGGAAGTTATGACATATCTGCTTGCATGGATGCCCCAAAATAGAAGGTTGGATGCATTCTATAAGCACAGGTAAATGGCCTGGCAGTCCTTCCTGATGCATACATCTTCCTGAAAGTTAATATACTTCAACTGCTGATATACTTCAATTATAATTCAATACTTTAGAAGTGCAAGATAGAGTAGAAGCCTACTCTTTTCTTTTGCTATTTTTAACCTGCTTGGTTTAGATAACTGAAAAAACCTAACTTATGTTTTACCTTGCTTAGGGTGAAAATGAAAGTTTTCAAATCAGTTGCAAGTAAAATCAAGGAAACATCATCTACCAATTCACTCACATCTCCAGGCTCCAATTTTCTCATTCTTTTCAATATGCCCATCATATTACTGTTGTTGCTGCTTTAAATATTTTTAGCTGAATATTTGTCTGTAGGCGAACATAATTCCTTTATTATTATTCTTCCCTCAAGAAACTTCATAACCTATGGCAAGCTTGGTAGAGAATGCACAATTCATTGGTCTTTTTTGTTTTGTTACCTTCTTTGTGATATATCATTAATGCAGGACCTCCTGAAGTGTTCTTGAAAAGGAGCTCAAATTCTGATTACTACTATTTTTAGGTAGCAGTTTTGATATGGCTCAGTTTTGAAAAGTTCATCTCAACCTGACACGTGGCTTATTGCTCTTGTGACTTCAGTGCTTTTGTAGGTATAATCATTCCAGTTGAAGTATTTTTCTTTTAATTTCTACTGCATATGATTTTGAAAAGTTATTTGAAAGTTATCTGTCAAGGAACATTCACCCATAAGGGTTACATGATGGTTGATATTAGTGTTGTGGCACAGGAACATCTATCAAGTGAGATTTATTATGCAGACCTGAGGAAAATTTTGTCATTATTCTTTAGCTGCGATGGGGATGTGGAAGAAAAAGAAATATGGGGATGTATTGTTTTAGATAATATTTTTGATACATCCTTTGTCAAACCAAGTTTGTGATTGGACCTCTCTTTGCCTTCAAAAGTCAATAGGATCATAGGAAGTAGGGCTGGTAAGGAACTCAGTAGGTCATCTCGTCCAGCCTCCTGCTCAAGGCAGGATCATCCCTGACTAAATCATTCCAGCCAAGTGTCTGTCTAACCTACTCTTGAAAACTTCTGAAGATGGAGATTCTACCGTTTCTCTAGGTAGCCTGTTCCAATGCTTGACCACTCTCATATTTAGAAAGTTCCTCCTAATCTCTAAAGTAAGTTTCCCCTGCAGTAGTTTGAGGCCATTGCTCCTACTCCAGTCTTCTACACCTACAGAGAAAAGCCCTTTTCCATCCTCACTATAATCACCTATCATGAGGACAAAGAGCTGGTGATGGCACAAAATTGGTAGGAGTCAGAAAAGGAAAAGAAGGAGCTGTGTATCTGGAGCAGCTGCTTGATGAAGGTAGAGTGGCTCTGGAGGGAGAGGGAAGAGGCAAGCGATCCAGATGAAAACAAGAAAGGAGATGTGGTGCACTGGAGCAGAAGGAGAGCCAAGTAGGATGGCGGGGGTGAAGAAGAATCAGATATCAGCTGGCTGGGGAAGACTGGGAATAGTGCTGAGCCAGGAGATATCGGCTGAAGAATCATTGCCAGGAGCGCAATGTGGGCATTGGCATGACTTAGGGAAAACAGAGGACTAGCTGGGAAGAAGCAGCTGAGCCATACAGCGGCAGTTCAAATTTTTCTTATTTCTTTTGTTCAGGCCAGGCTGGATTACCATTAAAAAGATGAAATGTAAAGACAGTAAGCCCAACACCGCTTAGTGTGCTTAAAGAGGAAGACACCCTATTTGTTGGAGAGAGGTATTGGACATAATACGTACCTCCACTGAAGAAGTCATCAACCAGTAGCTTAGGGAACAGGCTTCTGTCATTTCCTTCATTTCAGGATGCAGTGATACTTAAAAAACAAGAGAAAACAATGTAAAAAGGGAGGTACATACCAAATAAAATAATCTTATCATAAAGAACACACACTGTGAGTTTTCATTTTTTATGGTCAACCAGATCATTTTATGAGAATATTTAAAACCTCAAGCGAATTAATCAGTAACCCCATTGCTCAGTGGTGTTTAAGTTACACCTTCCTGGTATAAACCCTTTAACATCAAGATGTGGCAGGTGAGATTTGGGGTCACCACTGAGAAAAAAAAAAAGGGGGAATACTGTTGTTATTTGAAATCTAATCTAGTAGACTGTGATTTTACATACACTAATAGACTAGACAGAGTATATCACATCACACTTCAGGCTTTTGAAGATTATTATTCATTTTTCCCTCAGTCTTCTCTTCTCCAGACTGAATAACCCTAGTTCCTTCAGCCATTCCTTAGAAGTCTTACCTCCTGGGCCCCTAATCATCTTTGTTGCTCTGTACTGGATTCTTTTCAAACTGTCCATATCCTTCTTGAGTTATGGGGTCCAAAATTGGATATAGGACTGTAGGTGAGACCACACCAGTGCTGAATAGAGGAAAATAATCATCTCCCTTTATTTGCAAGTGACATTCCTATTAATATAATTTAGAATTCTGTTGGCCTTTATTACATTAAGAACACACCCTTGGCTTATATTCATCTTGTGGTCCACTGTAACCTCAGGTCCTTCTCTTCAGTACAGTAGCCTAGCTAGTCTGTATTTATCCATGCAATTATTCTGTCCCAAGGCAATTGTCCTTGTAAAATCTATTATGATTGACTGTGGACCATTTCTGCAAGCTATCCAGTATGGCTGTGTGAAACAGCACCATTTCGTTTTGACTTCCATTTTACCATTTCAACAGGACAGTGTTTTGTTTTGAGTTTCATTTTGTTTTGAAGACAAGGTTCTTTGGGTGAATCTGATATCTTTTATTAGACCAACTTAAATAGCTGGAAAAAAAAATGTTAAGCAAGCTTTTGGGTTTAAAAACCCTTCACCAGGCTGAGGAAGTTTCTGCAGTTAGTGTGTGCTCTTCCTGGATGGAATAAAAAGTAAAGAAGCCAGAGACTGGGTTAGTATGCATGCAAGACAGGCAGTCAGTGAACATGTGACTTGACAAGTCAGTGGGTGAGAGACAGGCTAGGTGGGGGGAGAGAAGTGGGATCAATAGCAGAGATGTACCAGGGGAGTCAGATGTAAGGCAGGTTATAATGTGTCATAAAACCAAAATCTATATTTATTCCATGATTTTTAGTATCTAGGAGGTTGATGAAGTGAAGTTCATAGGCTCATCTCTGAGGAGGGTTTTGTCAGTTTCCTTTGAGGATCAGGACTGAGAGATTGGAGAGAGAGTGGTTTTCTTGTCAGAAATGTCTCCCCACAGGGATTTGGGTATTTTTGTTTTTGATAGATTTCTGGTGTGTTTTCATTCTGGTGCACAGTTTCATAGTTGGTAGGGTCAGAAAGGACCTGAGCAGATCATCTAGTCCAACCCTCTACCATGGCAGGAAAGACTACTGGGGTCAAATGACCCCGGCAAGGTGTTCATCTAGCCTCCTCTTAAAGACCCCCAGGGTAGGAGCCAGCACCACTTCACTTGGAAGTTGGTTCCAGATCCTAGCCACCCTAACAGTGAAATAGTGCCTCATGATTTCTAGCCTGAATCTACAGTCTACCAGCTTGTTACCATTATTTCTTGTCACTCCTAAGAGTGCTTGGGAGAACAGGGACTCCCCCAATGCCTGCTGGTTCCCCCTGACTATTTTGTAAATGGCCACTAGATCCCCCCTCAGCCTTCTCTTGTGGAAGCTGAATAGGTTCAGGTCCTATAGCCTCTCCTGGTAGGGCTTGCCCTGCTGACCCCTGATCATGTGGGTGGCCCTCCTCAGGACCCTCTCCATGTTGTCCACATCCTTCCTGAAGTGCGGCACCCAGAACTGGACGCAGTACTCCAACTGCAGCCTGAGCAGTTTCGCATAGAGAGGGAGGATCACCTCCTTGGACCTGCTTCAGATGCATCTGTGGATGCATGACAAGGTATGGGTAGCCTTTCTGACTGCGTCCCCACACTGTCGGCCCATGTTCTGGCATCAATAATGACTCCAAGATCCTTTTCTGCTTCTGCACTGACAAGAAGGGAGTTCCCCAGCCTGTAGGTATGCTGCTGGCTTTTCTTCCCTAGGTGCAGTATCTTGCACTTGTCAGTGTTGAAACCCATCCTGTTCTCATCTGCCCACTACTGTAACCTGGCTAGGTCCGATTGCAGCCTATTCCTCCCTTCTAGCATGTCCACTTCTCCCCTCATCTTAGTGTCATCTGCGAATTTGAACAGGGTGCTTTTCACCCCCTCATCCAAGTCACTGATGAAGATGTTTAACAGCGCAGGCCCAAGGACCAAGCCCTGGGGGACCCCACTGCCCACATCCCTCCAGGTTGAAAATGACCTATCCACCACCACTCTTAATGAGAATGGGATGAGAGACAGTGTTGAAGGCCTTCCTAAATTCCAGAAAGACTACATGCACTGCTACACCTGCACCTAAGAATTTTGTGACCTGGTCATAGAAGGCCACCAGGTTGGTCTGACAGGACCTACTGCTAATGAGCCTATGTTGGTTGCCCCTAAGCACAATTTCCCCTGCTGGCCCCTCATAGACATGTACCAGGATAATTCTCTCAAAAAGCTTACCCAGGATCGAGGTAAGACTGATTGGCTTATAGTTTCCTGGGTCCTCTTTCCTCCATTTTTTGAAAATGAGAACCACATTGGCTCTTTTCCAGTCTTCTGGCACCACACCAGAGCACCATGAAGGCTCATAAAGCTGTGCTAAGGGTCCCGGAATGACCTCTGCTAACTCCTTCAGCACTCTGGGGTGGAGATCATCAGGACCTGCTGATTTAAATATGTCCAGTTCCTCCATAAGTTCCCTGACTTCCCTGATAGTTGTCGTTTGGTCTCTCCTGCGTATTTGTTATCAGGGTAGTTGGTGCATTGGATGAGATATATTACATTTCTGGAGGTGCAGATGTAAGATCTGGGAATGCTGATGGCTCTGTTGTGGAGTGTAGGAACTGTGGGGGGGTGGTAGAGATGTGCTGGCAGGTTTTGCATTTCTGGTCATGGCATGCATTCATCTGGTGTGTTCTGGGCCTGAGGAAGTTTGCTTTTGCTGATGAGGTTAGTGAGGTTCGGGGCTTGTTTTGTTTTGAAAGCACTGTTCTGTTTTGTTTCATTGAAACTGTTTCACTGTTTCGATGCTGTTTCAATGTTTTAAAGGCACAGCAGGGTAAAAACAGCTTGCATGGTAGTCCCTGCTGAGGCCATAAAGCCTGCCAGGTTTCAAGGAGATAGGTGCAAGGATGTCTGGGAAACTGCACCTCAAGCTGCTGACAAGCAAAACTTCTGACATATGTGACTTTGTGTGTGTGTTAAGGCACGCCCCCACTGCTGCTGGGGCCTCTACACAACATGGTAGTGTTCCCCAATGAGGTCTCCTTCTCTACAGCCTCTGTCTGGTCCACCACTTTAAATAGCAACAGGTATAAGTAATAAGTAACAGGTAATAAGTTAGTGAGCAGCAGCATCTCAGGCAGCCACAAAGCCTCTCCTTTCCTGAAGGAGTTTCTTCTCCAGCAGCTGTCAGAGAACTCTCCCTGCCAGTTCCAGCCCTGAGGCTTAGCTGTGCCCACGGCTCTTCATCCTTCTGGTCAGATGACTGGGGACAGGTGCTAAGGATAGTCGTCTAAGGACATGGCACTGGCAGACAAGATTCAAACAAGCACTGAACCTCGCTAATCTTGTCACCAGAAGCCAACTTCTTATAGCCCAAAACACACCGAATGTATCTAGGCCACACCATGAGAAGGCATGCAAAACCTGCCAACAATATCTCCAGTACCAAGTGCCCTGATGAAAAATACATAGAGACACCAGGCAACAGCTGTGCACCAGAATGGGCGCACACTAAAATCAGTCAAAGACAAGAACAGAGCACCACCTTTCTCCAATCTCTCAGGCCTGATCCTCAAGGAGAATTTACAAACCACTTTTCACAGACAAGACTATGACTACATTTAATCTGGCCATGTGCTGTCTTGGGCTTCACCTTTTTCTCAGTCTCTGTTTCAATTAATTATTATGGCACAACTCTCCTGGTTGGCTCCTTGCATTCTCAGGGACTTCCCAGTCAGGATTCCATTAACAGGCTTACCCTGAGTCTGGGCTGAAATGTTCTAAGGGTCTTTATTTCTTATGTTAGCTATCTTCCCCTGGTTGGCAGAAATCCTAACTTCAGTGTGTCTTCAGCCAGTTACTCATGGCTGACAGATTCTAGTCTTCAAGCCACATGGTTCAGTGGTTCTCACTCTCTCTGCTACCAAGTGTCTATCTCTACACCTTTGCACAGAGCCACACTACTTCTGCTTTGCAGGTCATTTTCTTAGTCTCCTCTCTGGGGAAGAATGGGCCTCTACCTTCTTACTTTAAATGAGTTGGCTCCAGTGAAGTCCAATCACCTGCAGCTCCTTTCCCCATGTGACCCCTGTAGCTAGAGGACTACTAGAGCCTGGAGTTCCAGTTACTTTTGGGTTTCCCTTGGTAGCCTGTTATAGTGGCCAGTCTTGGACACAGGCCACTGTGGATTGGAAGGGGGTTCACTCGGCTCTGGGGAACCCATCATCCCCAAGAAAGGGACTCACTTCCTGCTGCACAGTGGTAGGTCTCCCTGTGGGAGGGTGGGACTTCAGTGCGGTTCCTTGCCCTGGAAAGGAGCAAGCCTGGTTATCACTGGAATCTTGCACATAACAAGGGTGGGGAACTGACTCACTGTTATACTCCTAATAAGAATGAATATGGGAATCCCCCCTTTCCTCAATTTTCACTAAAGTTCTGCTGTAGAACCTGTATTTAATGATCCTGAAATTTCCTATAGTGCAGCTCTGTTAATTTATTCTAACCAAGAAAGGTATTTTAGTTTAACTCTGGGTTCACTATGTCATTGACTCCAGAACGTTTACTTTATTCTCTACGCTTAATTCTTGTTCATGTTTTTTGCAGGATCTCTTCATTTCTAAAAGTACCCTGATGAATGCAGAAATTGCGTGCAGTTCTCATGGAAATGCGTGTTGTGTTCCAGAATACCATTATATGGTATTGACTGATTTACAATAAAGAATCAAGGTTAAAAGAAAGAGACCGTGGAAATTATTAGAACTTCATACCTCAGAGGTGGCATGTATCCCCCAGCATTGTTTGATTCTCTAGTGTGTGTGGTAAACATTTAAAAATGTGGCTTATAATTATTGTAACAGTATCTAATTAATTTATTTATTTGCATTCTGCTCTTCTCAACAAAGGCTCATGTAGGCTTACAGTAAGAGAATAGAATAAGTTATAAAACACGAGACTAGAGATCAGGAGAACAACACAACTTAAAAGGAAACTAAAATATCTACATAAAACAGAACCCCTTTAAATCATATCCTGTCATATCTTTCTTTGTTTAACTTGTGCCCAGTTAGGAAGGCCTTACAGTGCTTATGTAAGATGTCCAGGTTTGGGTTCTGGCACACCTCAAAAAGGAGAGAGTTTCAAACTCAGGAGCAGCTGCTGGGAATGGCGTCCCGTGTGTTGTTTGCTCAGCTGATTTAAGAGTACTGTTGGTACCCTTAGGAGGCTGCTTTTGGGTGCCATTGGGGATTTCAAGGATTTGCAAGGGAGAAGGCAGTCTATTAATTTTTTAGAGCCCAGAGTGTTTGGAGTCTTATGGATCAAAACCAGCACCTTAAAATGCACCTGGAAAGTTAGTGGGAGTCAGTGCAGACTCTGCGGTACTGGAGTTGTGTGCTTCTGGAAACCCACTCTATTGAGAAAGTGGGTTGCCATGTTCTGCATTAGCTGCAGCTTCCAGGTAATCTTTAAGGGTTGATATAGGGTTCATCACCATAGTCTAGCCTTGAGGTTATGAAGAAACGAATGATGGTGGCCAGATCTAAATCTGAAATAAATGATTGCAGGCTTCTCAGGAGCTATTGAAAGGCACTCATAGCTGCTGCTGTTACCTGAAGATCTGGGTGAAGCAGAAGATTCAGGAACATCACAAGGTTGTGAACCTGAGGGAGAAGGGAATGCTTAACCCTATCAATGATAGGTGTTCCAATCCTCCACAAGTCAAGTGGTCTACCTATCACCATTATGTCTGTCTTGTCTGGATTTAATTTAAAATGGTTCACTCACATCCAGTTCCCAACTGCAGTCAGGAACTGGGAAAAGACAGACATATCTCAGATCAGATGAGAAGAAATAGAGCTGGGTGTCATCAGCATAGTGATGAAAGCTCAGCTGAAATCTCTGCAGTCTTGCCGAGTGGCCTCATATACACATGGAATAGAAGGATATATTCCTGGAAGACCCCACAGAAGATGCTCCAAGGAAATGATGAGTACTTGTCTGTAACAACCTTCTGGGGCCTCCTTGATAGGAAAGAATGGAATGAATTTGGAGCTGTCCTGTAAATATTCACCAAGTCATGTAAGAGCTTTATCAGCACCTCATAGTCAAGCATGGAGTGGGTGGTAAATACAGGAGTATATGTGCATTTGAATCTATGCCAGTGTTTGCTAAACAATCTGTTCTCTGACTTATTCCAGCAGACTTTAAAATAAATAACCATACGTTATTATTATAGGGTGCTGTTACAAAACAAATATGTAGCCACAAATATGCACACCGAGCAAGAGTTCCAGGGTCCTTTCACATTTCAGGATGAGCCACAGCTGAGAAAATTAACATATCCTTTTATGACTAGATGAATACAAGCAGCCTAGGAAGTGTTCTATTACATAAAATTCTATTGTATATCAGCCATCCTATTTAATGGTGAATTTTGCAGTTAATGATTAACTGAGATCAGCAACACCCTGGGTGCATCTACAAGAGACCCACTCATGTACTTGCACAACCAAGTACTAAATGACTCTGCAGTAACTAGTCTTACTGCGCAGTAGCGTCCTGGCACAGATGCATAGTGATGCTTACTGCGCAATACCTTATTACTACCGTGCAGTAGCTTGTTACTGCTCTGCAGTAGCATTGTGCCACGGTTTGTGCCTGGCAATGCTACTGCACAGTAGTGATGTGTTACTGAGCAATAAGAGTCTTATGTAAATGTGATCCCTGTGACTTAAAGCAGAATCTTTAGTATGTTTAGGGCATGCATTTAAAATAAATATTTAAAAGAAATATTTAAATTTCTTGCTTATGTAGTGTTTGGACCAGGCGTCATTGCTAAATGATTAGCTAGGAACACTTGTAAGAACTCCCAGGGTCACAAGTGAGAGTGCTCAGTTGTAGCATAAAATAAGTCAGTATGTCTGTAGGACAGAAATAAAAGAAAAAATCAGTTAATTTCCCAAGATGCTTGTTACTGTTCAAGGTGAAGATCTGCTTTTAGCTTGGAGGTTTGCATAACCATGTAAGCAGTGAAGCCAATGAATGGTGAGCACTGACTTAGAGGGGCACAAGAATGTCAGCTGCTGCCAGCTTGGCCGCTGAGCAGGATAAAGAGCCTGTTTGCTACACTTCTGACACTGATATAGAGCCTTAGTGGAAAGTAAATAAAGTTTTAGTGTGATGATACATTTATTTTTAAGAAGCAATAAAGTGCAGGCTCCAGAAACTTCAATTATTCTTTGGACTGAAAAATGACATGCACTGGAAAATAATGCTGCCAGCCACCAGGTGGGAGAGGATATTGTTCTATTGTTCAAGCTGAGGGAAGGTCCAAGGGGTCTTGCTATACTTCCTGTAAGTGTATTTACTCCTGGCATTCTCATACAAAAGCAAGCCATACAGAGGCTGTGGGGCATTGTGTTTAATAGGCGGTAGAATGAGGAAAACTTGAAAATTAGAATGATAAGAATTTTACAAGAAATGTCAGCATGTGTTACTCTGTATGCTTTGAAAAAGAGTGAATATAATCAGCAGAAGTTAATGTTTTTTTTGTCTGAATCTTCATTTGTTTCCCCTGTTATTCTGTCCCTTTCCCCCACCAAGATTCTACTTGCTACACAGATCTTCTTGTTCTTTGCTCTGTAGTCCTCATAGAGAAGTAGATGGAGAGGCATTCTTTCCAAGTGACCCAGAATTTGGATTAGATACTGGATAGAAGGACTTCCTGCATGAAATGTCTCTTATAGCTCTGATTACACAAGACTACCAGTTTAAATGTTACATGAAGTGCATCCTGTGGAATCAATAGTAATTCTTTGTTACATACAGTCATTGGCCATCACAACAAAAACAAGTAGCTTATATCTATCAAAGCTGCAATATAATGGATCTACTATAGAAATTAAACTTGAGATACTAAATCTACTTTGGCATTTATTCCAACAGGGCAATTTTTCTTGGTATTTTGGTACACAATTTTGGTATTGATTCCCATACAAATGATTTTTCCCCCATCAGGTATATATTTCAATGTGTTAATTTCCACCATCTATTGAAAAAAAACAAAAACAAAAAAACCCCCATTACATTTCCATTTAAAACTATATATTTTATAGTAACATTATTAGCAGGCAATATATTTATGACTGAAGGCATATTTACCTGAGGTCAGACTTTGATTACTGTTAACAAATGTTAATTCAGAAGAGAACAGAGGGCAGTTCTGCAGTTGCACAAAATAATGAGTAAATTGAATTATGTATGAAATATGCATACATCTGTTAGTGAATCTATAGTCCTGTGGTAACTTTATGGATGGTACAAGGCTGTTACATTTTCAGGTCACAGCTCCATGAAGGAAGTTTACTATAACTTTTCATGGCCAATATAGACAGGGGGCTTAAGACAATCAAGAGTCAATTCTTATTGCCCATGCATCTTACACAATGAAGGCTTTTATCAGATTTAGGTAGAAACAGAAGTCAACATGTAGTTAAACAAGGTTAAGCCCTCAATTGAGTGTTAAATGAATTATACAGAAAAGCATGGTTCTGTATTGGAATTTAAACAGGCACCATATAACATTTTAATATTTACATTCCCATGAAGTTTTGATGAGCAAATTGACTATACATCATTTTATGTCTACTTGGGGGAGTCAGATTCTATACGTGTATCTTATTCCTTAGCATCACTGAAAAATTCTTGGAAGATGGGATGGCTAATTGGATACCCTCCAGATATTGTGTTAGCTTAGCAACCAACCATTTGTTAAATGTCAGAGGGCAAAAAGTTGTGGTTGGGTCAATAGAGCAGATAGTTGACATGACAGAACAGAAAACAAAGCAACTCTTGTAATTTCACCTCTGATTCCCCTTTTTTACTAGAGATTTTTTTTTCATTGAAATGTCTATGTGGAATTCAGTAATCCCTTTGTTGTTCTTTCTTTTTTTTTTTACTGAAATATGTGTAAGAGTTAGTGGTGCTGACAGTTCAATTCAGAGGGGTGCATTTATGAAAAAATGAGGGATTTTCACACAGAGGTTACATTCCTTATACCAAAAATGGAGGAGCACTTTTTTTTTAAGTTCTAAGAAAAAATGCTTTTTCCACAAATCATCAAACTTTATTTTCCCTTGTGTAGCTGGACACATCTGTTATGCATAACAAGAGATCTTTGCAAAACTCTGCAAAAAGAAGAAAAAAGATCATTCCCATATGTCACACAAGAGATGTATAATCTTTTCAGTAAGTGAAAAATGTAAATGTCCAAAACATAGAGTGTGCACTACATGTGAACAATCCTCATTTTAGTGAGGCTGAACTCTGAAAAGTGACTTTATTGGGTATGGTCCCTTTCATATCTCAGTTCAGCTACTTACAATTTTATTAGAATGAATCAGGATAATTGAAAGCCTGAATTATTTTCATACATAAATATTTAACAAGAAATGGATAGATGTAAACATGGAAGAATACAACAGAACTGAAGCAGGAAAGCAATTTTGAGGTGGGCAACTTACGACAATAGTTATTTTGGTTTTACCAAGAATAAAGAATAAAAATGAATTGATTTAAGATAAAAGGAATATAGCTGATGAGTGAAAACTGTAAACTAGTACATTTATTTGGTTTTTGGAAAAATATTTTCTTGGTCGGCTATTTAGGGAGTGGCGATATAGCATCTGGTATTGCATGTGATATACTCTAGGTCACAGAAGTTTGGAAGTTTGGATTTGCAGAAACTCTTAACTTTGGTTTTAACTAGGTCCAGAGGTTACTTGCATGACATTTTGTCAGGCACATTATAGTAGTTATTTTTTTCTGACAGGTAACTAGTCATCTTTAAGCAGAGCAGACAATATTACTCCATGCAGCAACATTTTAGGTTAAGCACTCTCCATGCTGGGGCACATGGTAAGTAGGCCTGTATGAAGAGGCTAGTATTTGCTTTGGATTCGGTCCATTCGGGAGACAGCAATTTGATTTGGTGATTCCAAATCACTCAGGCCCATCCCCCATCCGCTCTCCCAGCCTGGCAATGGCTACCCCAGCTCCTGGTACTTGGGAACAAAAAGCTCCAACTCACTGGGTGCTGCCAGGCAGGGGGGCAATCTCTGCTCATGTCCACTGCCCCACGCTGTGTGGGGGGCTCTGCATGAGCCCCCTGACTCCCCCATGCTGTCCCAGTCCCCCCCACCATGGCTGCTCTGCCCTTTCCAGCTCTAGCCCTTTAAGAAAAAATAAACCAGAGAAAAAACCCTGGGATTTACTGCTCCTGCCTGGTGGCAGGTGATCCCCACTGCCCCCTGCTGCTCCATACCATGTGGTGGGCTTTTCCATGAACCGTCCCAAAGCCCCGAGGGCACTGCAGGAGAGGTGAGTCCCAGAGTTTTTCTCTTTTTAAAGGGTCAGGGCTGGGGCAGGGGAAGTAATTGTGGAAGGAGCTGTGGGAGCAGGGAGAGTTGGGTGGCTCATGGCAGAGCCCCCCCAAACAGTGGGGGGCAATGAGGGGCAGCAGGGATTCCCCACCACCCAGCAGCACCTGGTGAGTGAGGGCTTTTTTTTAAAGCACAGGAATCTGGGGTGGGTGGGGCAGCCATGGGGGTGGGGCTGGGGGAGCAGGCAGGGTATGGGGCCTGGTGGGGTCCCCCCCATGGTCCCCTCTGCCTTCCCCCAGGCTCCCTACTTACTAGCTCCTAGTCTGACTGCAGCTCTGTGCTGTAGCCAGCAGGGACTGCCTGATCATCAAAGTTCTTCGAGTCTTTTCCAAAGATTTGGAGAGCTTTGAATTGATTTGGACTGTTTAATTTGCCCCTGATTCAATTCAGATTTGGAGATTCGGCCACTGAATCAGGCTGAATCTCCTCCGAATAGAATCACTATCTGAAGCTTCACACAGCCCTAGTGGTAAGATATGAAAAAGAAAAAAAGAGAGAGGACATACTGTAGTTTATAAGCAGTGTTGCTTGCAATGTGAGTAGAAAACAAAACCCTGCTGTAGTCTTTAGGCTAAGTACAGACAGGAAGCCTGAGGCTGAATTGATTCAATCTTTGCAAGTTAGTTTAAGCTGCATAGATTGAATCAATAAGCAAGTGAACAGACATTCACTTTTGATTCTTGAACTGCAGCCTCGTGTCTGCACTGGCCCAGGCCAGAAGCCAGGGGGCACCAGAACATGCCATCCTGCTTGGTTGGAGCAGGTAGCTTTGGCCAAAGTTAATCTGCCTGCCCTGAAAGGAGGAAGGTTTGTGGGGGATGTGAAAAGCATACCAGGATGCTGGGGGACCATGAGTTAATTGACTGGCATTTGAATCTGGAGGGGAGCTAGGACAGAAGTTCAGTAAACTGACTTAACCTAAATCAGTTAAGTCTGATACTATGTCCATCCAGGTTTATCTTAAACCAGTTTCAGCCACTTTGAAAGCAGTTTAAGTGCACTGAATATCTGTTGTGTTACAGATTTGCACTGGTTTCCAATCACTTGTACCAGTTTATGTGTAATTTCTGTCCCTAGCAATGTTGTGCACCAAAAGCTACAGCCCTATAGCAAATAGTACAATCACATGCAACAGGACTTCTGAGGGGAGTAAAGAAATGGATTTTTTTACCTTATGCTCTGACCTCATTTAAAACAGAACTTCCTAACCTGCACAGGTAGGTTTGTCCTTGCATATCATGTGCCAGCATATAGCTACCTACTCAGGCCAGGTATAGGCATTACACTTTTATTGGTATAAGTGATCAGAAACTGCTCTATACCTGCAACAGAACAGAAGTTCAGCACACAGACTGGTTTAAAATGGCAGAAGCCAGCCTAAGATTGCCCCCACTCCCACCACCAGGCGAATGTATGTTCTGTTTGCTACTGATCTAAACTACACTGCTCACAAGAAACTATGTAACTTAGATCAATTCTACCTCAGGGTTTTTTGAATGTCTGTATCTGGCTTCAGTTGCCAATATTTAAAGAGTTTTTTTGTGCTATGGTTTAGATTCTCTGTTACTTGTCCTCTTCCATTTCTCCACCTGTTTTGTCAAAAATGTCATCCTCCCTGTCACTCAAGCCTGCAACCTCAGGCTCCTTTTTATTTTTCCATGCCTACGGCCAGACCGGGCTGAATGCACCCGATCCCGTCTGATCTCGGAAGCTAAGCAGTCCCGGGCCCGACCTGGATGGGAGACCGCCTGGGAATCCCGGGTGCCGTAGGCCTCCCCTCCTTTTGCGCCTCGGGGCATGGGCAGTAGGGTGGAGGTGACGGAGGCTTAAGCCTCCGTGTTGGGGGGGGGAACTTTTAAGAGAAAAGCTCCCGCCGCCGGTGGCGGTAACCTTGGATGAACATCTCCGGGCGCGCCAGATCCTGCAGGCCACGGATGCTGCGAGCGGGGCTTTCCCTTCATTGCCAGTCACCCCAGCTGTGGCCGCGGAGTCGGCCGGTGGGCCGGGCACCCTGTTGCGGCTCCCCGTGCCTCCCGACAGTGACACAGGTTGCCCCTTTGCTTCTCTGCCACGCAGAAGCTTATACGCCTGGGTGGTTTGCGTCCGCCACGCTCAGGTATTGGCGGGTCGCCCCGATACACTGTGGCGACGGCACCTGGGGCCACTGGCTTCCCCACCGGCTTGCCCGGCGTGGTGCACATTGTACAAGCCGCCAACCGCCAAGAAGACTGGCGACCTCCAGTGGCGGTTGCTGCACGGCATCCTAGCCACTGGCACGTTTGCAGCCCACTTGG
>JAGPOW010000290.1:21566079-21589473 GCA_030014935.1 Caiman crocodilus
TAGCAGCCAATAAAAGGGGAAATCAAAGCCTAGTGCGGGAAAAAGAAATTAGCTAGAGTTCGTTCGTTCTCGCCCTAGGGGCCTGTCGGAATTAAGGCTTCGGAGGTGCGACAGGATGGTGAAGGTCTGATTTAACTTAAACCAGGAAGGGGTCTGGGACAGAAGTTTCATAAACCGGTTTGACCTATACCAGTTAAGTATGATACTACATTCAACTAGGTTTATTTTAAACTAGCTTCAGCCATTTTGAAACTGGTTTATGTACATGGATCTTATGTTCTGTTACAGGTTTCAACCAGTTTCTGATGAATTAAACTGATTGATGTGTAACTTCTATTCCTAGCTGCAACTTGTAGGTTCACAAAACTTTAAGCAACAATTCATATAGATAAATATTTCACTTGAATCTGCCAACTGAACTTCTGAAAAATCATTTTTGAGATTGTAAATTTGGAATGCCAAACATGCCACAGGCCAGATGAAGACCCCATAGGCTTCTCCACTGAGTCAGCAGCAGCTGTGGTGGATTTGGGTTCAAGACCAACAGTTCAAGTTAACATTTAGTTAATAGTATAGTTTTTGAGATTGGGTGGCAATGCAGATCAAGGAGTAGACAGCAGCATGGGTCAGGGCTTAGGTGGTAGGGAGCAAGCAATGGATGTGTCTGCACATCCACTGGGGCCCAGGAACCCTCGATTCTGCACCAGGCCAGGCCCTAGTGACCACACCCTTCAAATTCTTGTAGTCTGATAGTCTACTACTGGGCCAAATCCAGCCTGCAGGTTATATGCTTGACATCCCTGTTGTAAAGTATTTGGATATTTTTCACCTCCATGTTTTAGCTGAATTTGTAAAACGACATGCATAAGTATGACAATAAAGAATGTTTTTGAGATAATTCAGGTACAGAACATTTTGTAACCAAGTTTATCATGGTTGAATTTCCAGCCCAAATTTTTTTACTTGGAAAGTTCAGAGACTGGAGAAGATTCAGATAAATATCACAAAATGCATTTTTTCCCACTGAAAATTACTGTGTAAAAAGGTATGTTACTCAACTCCACTGCAGTCTGTCCTGAGTGCTTGTTATGTTGTAACTGTTGATTTTAGTGGCAGAAACCAGTTATTAGTAATTTAAGATATATACCTTGCTAGCAGCACAAAACTACCATGACAGAGAATGGTTGGCAAACTCCTCTTCTTTCTTACGAATATTCAGTACAACTTTTAGTAAGTGCCAGCCAGTTAATACATGTGGTGTTATTGAAGTGAATCATATTGAATTGACATCACTGAAGACCTAAATTGAGAGCTGGTGAGTTTGCACAGGTGGGCACAGCTAGGACTGCAGAACCTTTATGTCATTTTCAGTTGCCAGGCTGAGTTTGCAGAGCTGTCAATTAAATAGAAAACATATTTTTATTTGTGGAAGTGCATTTATAAGGGAATTAACTGAAAAGAAATAAACAATTCAATTTCATAGTGGCACTATAAGGTTACTTTTTATAGATCTGTATGCTGACATCTGAATTAAAAGGAGGCATTACACTTTTGAAGCTCAATCTACAAGTCATAACAATACTAGGATTGATGATGCAATTTAAATTTACAAATGAGAATCAAAGGTGGATAGTAATATCCTTTACATTATGCCCTTTATGAGACAAACATTATCCATTCTGGTTTATAGTCTTTATATATATATATATATATATATATATATATATATATATGTATTGGCTTCCAAAGCCAACATCTTTTGCTTCTGAATTTGGAAATCATTGTAATTTTGTATAACTGAAATTCTTCCAATAATTATTAGGCAAAAAGGAGAAGCCCAAGTTACAGTATCTGTGATGTGTATTTTCCAGAGTTAATGAGGAAAGGTGAGGCTCTTAGTTTGAAGTTCTCACCCAGCTATTGAAAAATTTAGTGACACAATGAGCAGGCACTTTTCCAGCAGACAATTCCCTAGTAAAAATAGTTATTATTATGCCATTAACATATGATGAAAAGCTTGCACTATACTATTATTAAGGAACCAAATAAGTCTAAGGAAAAGGAAAATGTGCTATCACCAGTCACTTCCCTCTTAAAGAAACTTTACCATCATTTTAGTTCGTACCAGTGCAATACTCAAAATAGCTTTGACAGTTAAAGTCTGCATCAGTGTCAGTTTCTCCTTTGAGTATTCAACCTCAGTGTTTGCCACAAAAAATAAGGCATTTAAAATGTAAACCTTGACAATGAACTCTTGCTAGCTTCCATCTAGTCTTGTTTTCTTTACTCTTAGCAAAGCTTTGAAGTCTTGGGAAACTCACATCTATGCTTGAAAGAGGGTCTTTAGGGACTAAGAGTAATTGAGAAATACATCAAAATGCCATGTTTCTGTGATGGTGGAAAATACTTTTTGCTCATGCATTAGATTATCTTATATAGTTAACATGGTCTTTATTTTAAAACACCTATCTGGTGTATGGGAACAGGCCTGTGCACTTACATGCCATGTCCAGACATGCGTGGATGTTTGGTTCCCCAGAGACAACTAGCAGCAGTGCACTGTGTATTGCCTGTACTTTTCCCTGGGGAATGCCTATGCCATGCATGCTCTGGTGTGCAGCAAGTTACCCCAGGTGGGGTAAAAGAGGCTGGGGCCAGCCAGGGGTAAAAGAGGCTGGAATCTTACCTGAGGTTCTGGGGGCCTCCTGAGGCTGCAGCCAGGTCACTCCTGCCAGGTGGAGCCTGGCAGGTAGCAGAGTACAGCTCTGACTGGCTAGGCTCCAGCTTTGGGCAGTGCACACTGTTGCCACATGTACCACTTTTTTTTCTGCAGGATTTTTTCACTGCTGTGGAGAACAACAGAATGTGTGGTATATGGTGCAGCAGACACATCCACCATACCACTTATCAAACAGCTGCTCATGCTCATCTGGCTGTAGCCACAGGTGCCACTGCTTCCCTGTGCCAAATTTTCAGGCTAGTGGGGAATGGCATGGACCAGCTGACAGGGGTTTGCTGGATCCAGCTCATGGGTTGTAAGTTGAGCACCATGATTCCAAATGTTTCAGAAAGCCACTAAAATGTAATGTATAACATCCTGCACTGTACTGTAATTGACAATTAAATATTCATTGATTTACCATGAAGAATGTCTAGTTCAGAAAAATAAACTTTTATTTGGTACACAACTGGGGTGGTCAGCCTGTGGCTTGTGTGCCGCAAGTGGCACAAGTAGCCTCTTTGTGTGGTACATGGCAGATGGAGATGGGGCAGCACAGTGGCAGATAGGACAGGAAGCAGAAAATAAAGCAGCAAATTGGGCAGGGAGAACAGGGAAGGAATCAGAAAGCAGAGCAGCAGATCAGGCAGGAGAGAAGGATTGGAGTGGCATTTGGGGAAGGTGCAGGACTCATTTTTGGTATGTTTGCCCGAAATGTGGGCCCCTACTCCTCTGTAATATGCAGTACAATGAAGTGCTGTATACCATAGAAATACATGGTTCATGTCCATGGTCTGAGCCAGAATTATGTATATTTAGATGGTTCCTGACAGATATTCGGCCATGCCCCCCACTTCTCCATGGGGGCAGGTTGAGGGCCAAACCAAATTCTCTTTTGCCTTGTAGCTGGATCATGGCCAAGCTGCCACCCACTCTCCTCCGCACAGCCAGATAGGACCTCACCAGAGCCGGTCTGTGGAGGGATCAGGTAGTGCCCATCCAGCCTGCCAGCCGTAAGTGTTGAGTACTACTGGTCTAATGTGTTTGAAAAGCCTCCACAAAAAAAAACCAAATCAACTTTTTTTTCCTTAAGACAATGTTTGTTTTGAAACTTCAATTTCTAAATGAAAAAACAAAACAAACTGAAAACTAACTTTTTACTGAAAAGCTATTATTGAATATGCAAGTAGGATACATTACACCTAAAAATGGATATGAGAGGATAACTTAGCTTTGCTACATGATTCCTGACCACAGGAATAATGACCAGCTAAGGGAGGGGCGTGGGGGGGGACAACACCTCATCTTAGATTTGAGTAAATACACTACTAAAAAAGATATGAATAGCAAAGCAATAACTAATATTTGCTTTGGTTTAAAATAATTATTTATATTTTTAACCCCACACTGAGCTAAACAATTCTTAATAACGTGCTACCTCGTGAAGGTTTGCCATATCGAGGGCACATCTTGGTGTTTATGGGATGAAAGAGATAAGCAATATCATACCGATAGAAAACATTATGCGAAAAATGGAGATCATTGCTCCAGAAGGGGCTCCAATGGAGTTGAAATTAAATTTGTCAAAGCAGCCCTATTTTTCCACTTCCCCAACTGATCTAGTTGTCCAATTTCTTCTTAGTGGGGGTGAATCTTCCACAAGGTCATTCTTTTAGGTTTGAGAAATAGAAAGAACTGGGATACCCTGCAATATAGCTGGACTGTGGAGTACTTGCTAAAGTATTTATTAATTGCATAGCTCTATTACTCCTGTCAAGTGTCTGTCTATCTCTGATTAATGGGAAAAAATATTTTTTAGAATCAAATTAGCTACCTCAAGTTCATTAGAATATCATTTTGCACCTAATGTAGACTCAGGATAACAGCTTTTCTATCATGTTAACTCACCCTTAGGATAGGCTGGCCTTTTTAAAAGCACCTGTTCTCTTATGTGTTCTTTGGAGGGAGTCCTTTCTATTCTCTGTATACCTGCCCAGCTCTCAGTTGTTGTTGCTCTCCCAGTTTTTGCATAAAAATAGGAGACTTCCCCTCCTAAGATGGGGAAGGGTCTGGATGGTGGGGGGGCAGATGAGAGAGATTGGAGAAATTTTCATAGGTAACAGAGCCATAATAGAAGGTATACACCGAAGAACCCGAAGCAAAGGTTGGAAAATAGATTTGGACGATAAAACAGGAAGGGATAGGGAGGGCTAGTCCTTGATGACTGTGAAGAGTGATTTTGGCTCTCAGGTGTCCCTATAGTTTGAATGAGTTTCCAATGAAGAGACAGAAATGATTGATGTTTGTGCATCCTGAAAGGTATGTAAAGTAATGGAAAGCTGCAGGCCTACAACAGGACAATGACTTTGTTTGTTGTGCAAGGTTTGGAAGCCTCATTTTTTGGCATGGCCTATCTGTATAATCTAAATACGGTGGCTTTCAGAGTGCCCCTGCTTGTATTAATATAGTTTCACTAGTATTTGTTCATAGTTAACTGAATGAAGACTTGCCTGAACATTGAGTTCTGTGGAGAACAGAGCAAGAATGCATATCCAGATCTGTGAATCCTGGCACAAGCTCTCTGATTCCGGACTTGGAGGGAAATGTAAATTCTGTTACTCTGCGATCTGAGTCATCATGGGGCAGTCAATGTTGTTACTTATTGTGGGGAGGTAAAAGGAAGTGTGCTACTGTAGATAGCAAAGCTAACCTAGTTCAGTGGCTGCTATTCTTGTCACTTTTGCTTGGCTTTCTGCACCCTGTAAAAGGTCTGCATTTATGCTTCCCTCCTAGGTTTAACCAGTGTGCACACAGCTTCCCATGAAACTCAGTAGTTCACGTCTCTGTGCTTTCTCAGCCCTATTGTCACAGTGATTGCCTGTGTACTAAAGCACAAATCTAACTTCCTGAAGCATATGAGCAGCTTCCCAATCAGTCATTATTGAATCACTTGCATTGGATCAGGCCCTAGAAGCATCTGACCATGCACCTTGTTGTGCTCAATACCAACTTGATTCGCAGCTGGGCAAATACGAACTTCCACCATCTAGCACTTTAATGGGGTTAAAGAATGTTCTGTGACATTAAAGCAGCAGAACCTATATTTTCTGTTTTGTCTAATTAAAGGAAATACAAATCTTTAGGAAACATCTGGCTTCCCAGAATTTGTAGGAAGCCTGTGGTTAACTCCCTCTTCATGACTTCAGAAGAATTTGTTACTTTGCAATGTCACACTAAATAAACATTATCTCAATCAGGAAAGTTAGGCTTAAAGATAATATTTAAACCTTGCCAAGTGAAAATGTACTTGCTGCTTACTCATAGAGAGCCTAAAAATGATAAAAGATATTGCTAAATAGGCATAATGATGCCAAAGGGATAACTATTAAAGTTTGGCTTTCGTATTAAGAAACTCAAATGACAGCAAATTATTGCGTGTGCTTAGAATTGTTGAAATATTGATATTGTTCAAATACCTTTGAGGTCAGTCCTGCTCTACTGTATGTCATTAGTACAGAGATTCTTATCATCAGGGAAAAATAGAATGGAGTTATGTGCTATTTTGAACTAGTCAGTAATGTTACATTGGAAGTACAGTAGAACAAACTGGAGAAAATACCAGCTCTTTTAGCAAGATAGTTCTCTAACAGCTGGGCCATGGAAGTCCCAAAGGGAGTTCACAGCTGGAGAATTTTCAAAATCTTGGCATCAGATTTAGGCCAGAATAGAGATAGAGATCAGTTTAAGACATTTGCTGCCATCTACTGTCTTAATGTTTTGCTTGGCTTAGTCTTTATGGATGCATTTCAACTAATTGCATTTCAACTACATTAATGAAAAGGTCAGTAGGGATTGACTTGTACACAATCTTGCAGCTGTGACTGCATGAGCAGATGAGTTAGGAGGAGTTCCATGTAAATTCAGGGATCTGCGTGTTGCTTATTGCTGTATCAAGGCTAGGTTTCTTTGCTTCTCTTTAAAATATTAAACGCTCAAAAAATCTAGAGATCTTGGCTGGTGGTTTTGGTTTATACCAATGTAGTAATAATGAACACATAAAAAACACTTTTGATGTAAGATGAGAAGACAACTCAGAGTTCTTATTTAAAAAAAAAAAAAAGCATTTTTTTCAGCAAAAAAAAGGTTTAAGTCATACAACAACATATAAAAGATTTGGGAACCTGTGCAAAGTGCCTTTTTAATATTAAACTATTCCATATCCAACTAGGTGACAAAAAGAAAACATGTAGTTCTTCAAAGCCACCCAAAAAGTATTAGGAATTATGACCAACTTTAATGGCAGAAATGCAGCTAATGCCTAGTTTGCAGATAAATATCATTCCAAACAAAAAAGATTTACTCATTTGAAAATAATCTGACTTTAGCAGCTGATTTTAATTACTTTTCTAAAAGCTTATAAATGAACAAAGGCAGCCCAATACTATTCTATTGACTCAGGGTTTGTAAGCTATACCCCCATCCTTTCCTAGCTTTAGATAGCTTAAAATATTTTTTAATAGTTCTGGATATTGGCTTAATAATGTCTATGTATATTAATATTTGTAATACTAGATTATGTTGAGCTTTATCTCTGGAATGCAATCTAGTTATAAGGTCAAGCATAACATTTCAAAAGAAATAAAATTGCTTTTTTAAAGTGACCTAGATACTTCATTCTCTTCAGGTCTCTAAGTGTACTATTTAGTCCAATGACTGCCAAGGATATTCTAAGAACTATGATATAACTATTGCCTAACATTTAAGCACCTACATTTCCATCAGATGGCATTTGCAAAGGTGCTTGCAGGAGCCTGAAACTGCTCTGAAAAAGGCTTCTCAATTCAGCCATGCCTAGCGCACCACTGCAGACAAATCCTCTATGTGTGTTTGGAACAGGACTACATTTGATCCGAGCCTGTCAGGGCATAAAGAAGTTACTGAAGCTGCTTAGTTTTGAAGCACCTTCATCTGAATCTTCATGCAATAAGGATTCAATTTTCACGGGATCAGGCCTTTCTACAGTGCTCTGCAGCCATGCACTTCTGTTTGGTCACAGATGCAGAGTGTTTTCAAGGGCCAGACCAGACAAAAACTGTCACTTTCATCTGTGCCTAAAAGGACTAGTAAGTAAGGAGGCAGAAAAAGACAGTCAGGGACATAAGGAACTGTGTGCATCTATATATCTAGGCACTTATCTGGTGTTTGGGAGACCCATACTCAAATCCCTGGTCTGTCCATTTCAGGGCCAGTGAAAGGCCTTAAATACCATGCAGCTTCAGATGGGTTTACGATCTGAATATCCCAAATCGAAGTGTAGTCTATCTCCTGTGTGGCACGGAGTTTCAGTTCTGGGTAGCTTGGGCTTTCATGTCTTCTGATTGTGGAGGGACTACAATTGTTAATGACTAATAACTTGACCAATTTTTTTCACGCTTTCACAGGCATGGCAAACTCCCTGACAAATATCAAATCCCTGTTCAAAAGCACTTGGGTGCTAGAGCCCACTCTCAAAAAAAAGGTTGCGTAATCGTTTAACATGGACACTACTGAATATTATTCCTTAACATCTTGGAGTCAGCTTAATCAACCCAGATTCTGCCCGTGGAATCATGTTAACCAGCTCACGGGGCTCCCCATAGATCTGATAGCTTAGCAGCAAAAGAGTGGTGGCAGCATTTATTGCATGCAGATAGGGTGGCCCTGCATGCTAGTTTGGTGTGTAGGGCTTAGGTGGCCTGATCCAGACATGAGGAGCAGGGTGGTATTCTGTGGGATCTGGGTGTGTGGGGTCTGATCCAGAAGTCATAATGCAGGATCTGGGTGCATGGGTCATGATTTTGGTGGTATGAGGTTGCATCTGGATGTGCAGGGCCTAAATCTGGTGGTATAAGGATGAACCTAGGCAGTGCAGGACTTAATATGGACACATGAGACCCAATATGGGCATTGAGCCCATGCATCAGCCTGTGAACTGGTCTTATGCCACATAGTCAGCTCATTGGACCAAAAGTTCAAGCACCTCTGAGCTAAATAATTTTCTGAAACATCTCAATCAGTGTGATGTAATATTTCTACTAGATTTCAAGTTAATTGCTGTAGTTTAAGACAAGAAATCAGGATTAAAACTCCCACATTCTCTTCTTTTGAAACATAAACTAGATTCTTTACATCCGTTTGAGCTCTGGAGTGTTTCTGTAAAAGAGACACCTGTTACCTAAAGAGTTCTGTTGGGGAGGTGAACTCTGGGCACATCTACATCCTACATGCAAATGCTGATGGATGGGTTTACTTCAGAGTAATTTACTCTGGAGTAAACCAACCCTGAATAGGTGTTTACATGTGCACCCATATGGAGCAGCAGATTTGCTGCTCCTGGCAGTGGTCTGCTCCTGCCTTCTCCAGCCTTGCACTGGCCTTCCTGGGTGCTAGCCTCAGCCACTAATTGGCAGTTGTAGAGCAGGGGTTGGGAGATTGTTCCCAGCACCAGCTCCATCATCACAGAGCAGAGGCAGGGAACAATCTCCCAGACCTTGCTCCATGATTATGGAGTGGGGACTGGGAGCTCCCTGCACCTGAGGCAAGGGGGCATTGTCCCTGCCCAGGCTCCAGTGGCAGAGCCCTCTCTGGCAGCAGGCAGCTCCACGGGACTGGGAGCAACCTCCCACCCCTGCTGACCAGCTAATGGGCAGCAAATTTGCTCCTGGTCAGCCATCTACCCATACCTTATGGCACAGTAATTACTCAGCAATTAATTTGCTACTTGCATTTGCAGGTAGTAAATTAACTGTGAGTAGAGTAAATAACTGTACAGTAAGGGTCTGCATGTGTAGATGCAGATGCTTACTCTGCAGTAATTTGCTCTAGTGTTCAGTAAAGTACCTCATGTAGATGCGCCCACTGTCATTTTTTAATATATATGGGTAGTATGCATACTATCTCTGATCAGTGAGTTTAGAGTAAACAGTATGAGACAGGAACATTTCTGTGAAACAATTCACAGTTCAAGGTTCTCAAAAAATAATCTCAACAGAAGGGAAGTATGGTAGGCTCTCTTAATGGTCACTAAGTACATCCTAGGTTAAAATTGTTCCCAGAGAGAAGCACAAAAAAAAATCTTCATAACTCTTCACAGCTGCCAGGCACAACTGTAATTTCTATGTTCGCATTTAAGTGTGCATTTCCAAGTACATGTTGGGCATAGAAATGAGGCAGCTGTGTTGCTGTAAACTATCCCTGTTCTAGCTAGCAGAAGATGGGCAACCCCCAAAGGGCTACAATCATAGCATGTTCCTTCTTCACAATGCACCTCAGCAACTCAGCACAAGCCAGTCATAGATGAGCTCATAATATAACTTTGCTTGGTGGCACAATTTATGTAATATTGTATAACTCATAATGTCTTAGATGGAAGAAAGATAATGAGAGTCATGAAAAAGATACTGTCTGTCTTATTAGAATGATGCAGCTAGGACAGATTGGCTAACATAAATAATGTTGCTGAGTAAAAAGTAATTTATCTGAGTAAGTCCAATTATCACTATTACACTGTCCTATTAATATAATTAGCACCTTTTTCAAGCTTAAAGCACACTGACATATGTTTACAGTAAGACATTAATTGCTGTTAATATGGATTTTCATTTCACAAGTCAATTAAAGCTACTGTAGATTAGTTATATATTCTGACATATTTAAATACAAAAATAGGAATCCCATTTACTTGCATTTCTTGGTCAATGAAGTTAAGTTCTCTTTTGTAACATGAAAAGAGTATTAATTTTAAATAGTTTAAATAGTTATCAAAGAATAAGTATCCAAGTACTTATAAGTACTGCTACTAATGACATAGTTCTATTTTCTGGAGTTGGCTGGCCACAGCATTTAGGAGCTTTCAAAGGTTAGAGAACAAGAATTTAGGAAAGACTGTGAAAGAAGAAGGAATTGCTATTGTATAATTAGCAGCTCTGACCAGTGCCCATTGTTAAATGCCACCTGTAACAGTATCAAATCTCCAGGGGTGGCCCCCCAGTGGTTGCATGACTCCTGCCCAGCTCTGACTCCTGGGCACCCCTTTTTCCTCATGTGCCACACCTTGATGTACCTGGTGGATTTTTAAAAGGGAAGCTGCCCAAAGGTCTTAAAGTAATCCCTATCTGTCTTTCTGCCAGCAGATCCCTCTTGGACCCTGCTGGTCCAAATTCTGCTTTCATACTAGGTAGACCCTTTTGGTCTGTCCATGCCCTCAGGGCACCTGTTGCTGTATGAGCTATTTATGGCCTCCCTTGCAGCAACCTCCCTTGCAGCCATGCCCATACCTCACAGATGTTACCGATTGTCCCTTCGATGGACAACTTTGCCCCCATAACCAACATCAGGCCATCTCAGGCCTCTATGTTCTTATTGTGTGCCTTCGTCCTTTCAACCTCTACCCCTTTCCTCTCACTGGTCCTCTAGCCTAGGCCTATTGTTCAAGACCTGACTTCTGGGCTCCAGCCCTTGGCCCCTGGGCCTGTCTCCATCCCTCTCAGGTGCTTACCCCAGGCCCTGCCTGTATGTCTGCCACCTAGGCTGGTCTTCAGACCTTCTCTAGCTTAAGCCTGCTCCATGTTCTGAGCCCCAGCCCCTAGCAGGACTCCCAGATACTGGTATGTCCCTGGTACCCTGCTGTGGGTAACCTGCAATGCACCCACTGTGGCCTCCTCATGCACCTTTACAGCTAGGTCCAAACCACTAGTCTAAACTAGAACATAAATAGAAGCACCCTGGCTGTAACAGAGCTCTTACTCTTGGATCCATAATTTCCACCTACAGGCTGTCAGTATCCCCTTAGCCCTCTTCTTGCATCTTAAAGCAGCCTGAGTGCTGGTCAGTCACTCTTTTGAAGCCCTCATAGTCAGGAGTTCCTCTCCCTGTGGTATCCAGAGCCAGACAGCCTGTTGGGCATACGTACTAGCTTTATGTGTCTCCTAATCCCAGAGCCTTTTGGTTCGGTGACCCTTTTGCCACGCACTGGGTTTTTCACTCAGGGTCTGATGCCCCACCTGGTTTCCATTGCTGCAGCTTAGCTGAGCTGTCTGCAGCTCTTAGTCCTAGAGTAGCCTAGATGTCTGCCCCCTTGGGACTCTTACAGTTGGCATCTGGCTACAAGTCAATCTGTTCACTGGCAGTTATCCTGCTTTCTAGTGGCAAGCCCTGCCTGAGCCTTCTCAGTTTGCTATAGTTTCCTCTTAAAGTAATAGGAACCTTCTGGCTCCCTACTACACAACCCCTTGTGGTTGAAGGGATATCTCTGGAAGCATTGTCTTCTATGCTCTAATGATCTGAAGTAGAGATGTAAATATAATGTAAAAGATTATCCATTTAACATCTTCTAATTAGCCATATAATCCCCTCAGTTAACTGGTTAACTGATAGTGTTGGTTTTAGAATGGTATTTAAAGGTTTGCTTTTTTGGGAAATCGCTAAAAATAGGTATATTTTTATGTATTAGAATGGTTCAGGATGGGCAGCAGGGGTTAATTGATGTCTAATAGTCTGGGTCACACAGTCACATGGTTTTACATAGCCTTGGCAGCAGAAAGGCAGTCTAATACAAACAGGTCCAACAAGGACACATACTCTGGAAAACAGAGGGAGCATGTACCACACTGTTCCATAACATGAGTTAAGATAGCACCAGCTAAGAAGGCCCCAGAATGGGGTGGGTGTGAGGATGAATTCCAGTTTTGAGGGAACAAACTAAATTAGGAGAAGGCCTGGGAAAACCAAATGGGTATGTATGCATGTGATGAGCTTGGAATATGCTGACAGCACAGGGCGTGGGCATATGACAAGCAACTAGTGACAGCCACAGATCAAGAGTCATGAGTGGGAAGGAGACTACAAAAGCAGAGACTTGAAAGTAACAATGGGTCCTCCACCCCATCCATCCTTATTGTCCCTTCCTGTCCCTTCTCCTGCTCCTCCTCAATAGGGGTTCTTATCCCCATCTCCTGGGAAGGGTCCCTGAGGTCACCATGAACAAAGGGCACATCACCAGCCCATCACATCTACCCTACTGGATGGGGGTATGGGCTTTGGCATCCCACCTCCAGGCTGCTGACATCTGAAACCTAAGAGAGAGCCTCAGAGTGAAGACTACATCCTGGCCACATGTATTTTGGCTCTGATGACAACCCTGGGATTCGGTAGATATATAGAATTGCTTAATTGTTTTCATTGCTTCTTACTGTGTATCAATCATTGCTTCCTACTGTGCATCAATAAATTTGCCTATGATCAAATGGAAAGGTCATGGTCAGTTTGAGGCTGGGGTGAGTCTCCCCCATTGCCTGTCACCTGTTGGCCTGCCCGAGCCCTTCTGCTGCAACCTGGCATCTCTGTCTCTCCTTCCCTCCCTCACTCTGGCAACAGGATCTGGGCAAAAGAAAGGTCTGCAGCTCAGGCTTCATCCAAAGGCTGAACTCCTACCCATGGGGCAAGGGAAGGCCACAGCTCCACAGATGGGCAATGCCCATTTGTGGCTCAGCCATGCCCACTACCCCTGATTGTGGCTCCTTGCCTGCATCCTGGGACTTGTGCAGAACTGGGCACACAGTGAAGACATAAAGGACCAGGGACATTTTCACTGGAGGTCAGTAAATGGTAAATGGTAAGCGGTAAATGTTATAAATATAATTGTCATTTAACCATTTACATCCTCAGTCTTGAATACCACCAGTGAAATGCCATATGTTTTGGAGAAAGGATCTTACAAAAGCAGACTTCCTGGCCCATCTTAAAACATAAGATGCATATAGATTTAGCACAACACACTGTTCAATATGCAAACCTAGTCTGGTGATAATTATATAAGTAGAGCAGATATATTACTGATGCATGACTACATTTACAGGTAAGATATATACCACAGATCTGTCTGTAATATAATTTTCAGTCAACAGACACTTTCTGTTCAAATTGTAGTTCTACTTGTGAAATTATACCCTAGTGAAGATTAAGAATTGTTAAAATTTTGGACATTTGTTTTTTTCTGCCTCCTGGCTTCAGATGTTAAAAGAAACTTTATGTATTTGGCCTAGAACATACTTAGATGAAACAAAACTTGAGTAAAATGATTGTTAGAATTTAGGTATTTTATAGCAACTAGGTGCAACAATATATAGCGTGCAGGCCTGTTCCTAAGGTACAATGAATCGGGGAGGCTGCCCTGGACCCTATGCTTTGAGGGGCTCCATGTAGCTGGGAGGAGCAGCTGCACCCCTCCCATGGGGCCCACCTGGTGCTGGAAGAAACATGGTGATTCCTCCCCTGGGCATGGGGGAGACCAAAGTCCATGCTCTGCCTTTGCAATGGCCTGCATGGTGTTAAGGGGCCCCACACAGGTTGATTTGCCCCAGGTCCTACACCTTCCTAGGGATCAGCCCTGACAGCATGCATATTGTGGATGTTTTGTTTTTGTACATTTAACTTAATATTCATTTTATGCTGCCCCTTCACTACATTATTAACTCTAGCTCTTGTCTATGTTTAGCTTCAACATCTTTCTATCCAGAAAGAAAAACTTATTTTGAGGTTCTATAAACTCAGGTTGTAACCTATAGCTGGGACTATGGGGTTAGAGACTGGGGTCTGCTACAACTTGGTGTGGAATTCACCTGCTTTGTAGTAAGGGTACAGGCAAAATCATTTAAGTACTGACAGTTATTTAACACACTTCCCACAATACCTGCAAAGGACAGCGAAGTGCTCCTGAAATAATTCTATAATGTCTGAATACAGAGGACTATGGGATATAGTTGATTTCCCATGCAAAAGGACAATATGTGGATATAGTAAGGACAGTTAAAAGACAAAGCTTTGCTTTGGAGATTGAGAGAAAGCAAATTTAACCCAAACACTTGAGATAAGTGTTTAGTGAAGGAATACTTTTATGTATTTATTTTGGGTTTATAAACATAAAAAGTGCCAAAAGCAGACTTTGAGCACCCTACCAATTATTTAAAATTACAAACCAAATAGATTTCAATCAGCTCATCCTGTGTCTCAAGCAGCATCTCATAATTAAATAGTAACACCCATAGACCCATCCATCATAGTATCTGCCTTATAGAACTCCTTGGAAATTTATAAATCTTGGGTATTTCTGATGAGAAGTGGGAGAACATTCCTGAGTGTGAAGACCTGTCAGTGCTAATCATGCTGTCAATTACATTGAAGAAAATAATTACCCAGATTAAAACTTTAAAATCCATCTGGAAGCTGATATGATCACTGTAGAATGTGGAGCACAAGCATCATGCACTTTCTGTAGGTTGCCCCCTTACAGCATGGTTGCTTTCAGCACCACTTTGAGCTTCTGAATTAATTTAAAATATAGGGCTGCCTATACACATGCTTGGAGGTGGGGGTGGGTGTCTTAACTGGAGTGGTTCCTGGAGAGCCATTCTAATTCAAATGCCACAGCATCATGTGTATTAAGCCCCTGCACATTTAAAAATAGCTGTGGGATGCTTTCATTGGTGATGCACAGGGGGTGCACATGCACCCCTTGAGGTTGCCTCCCCCCCGGAAATGCCACCCACGAAACCAGGAGTGCACTTTCGGTTTTGCTGCTGGCTCAGCAATTGGCCACTGGAGGAACTGGCTCCCCGGTTGGTGATTGGCCACTGGAGGGACCACCATTGGTGATGTGGTGCCCCCCCAGACTCTGTAGGCACCAGTTGTCCATAGATGCTTTAACTAAACTAACATTCGACCGCCTTTAGTTAAAGCATCCCAGCAGACACTTTTTAACCCATGGGAACTTATACATGTGACACTGTGGCTATGCTAGAGCATTCTAATTAGAATGTGTTGCACACTCGATTGATCTAGTCTAATTAGGATGCATCAGAACATGTGGATAGGCACCCTAGCTGCTTGTACAGTTTACTACAAAAGTCTAAGCATGAAGTAAAAGTGAAGTGGATTAGGGCAGTAAGATAAATCTCCCCCCACCCCCTGCTCATGTATAGATGATAAAATTATTTCCTAAGCATTGATATGATCTCATCTAATTATAATTGTTGTTCTAGCCCAGTGATTCTCAACCATGGTGCCGTGACATCCTTTTCAAGGTACCAGAGGATGCTGCACTGTTGGGTATGCAAACACTTATACATGATTCACAAACTTCAAGTATAAATCGACAGTGTGAAATTCTTTCCGATTTGCGTGGTCTTTCTAAGTTCTTGGCAACAGAACTGTTCTATATTTTTCAACAGTCAAAAATTAGGCAAAATTAGTTTTTGTAGATTTTGAAATAGAGTGCTGCTAAATTCAGAGCAATTATGCATGGGTGCTCTGTGTCTAAAAGTTGAGAATCACTGGTTTGGTCAACCCCCAAACTTGAATTGTCAGTAGCAGTTGAGTACTCTCATTTTAGGGGATGATTTAATACCTATCAATTTTTTCTGGTTAGTTTTCCCAGCTTTCCACAAGCAGCTTTATACTTCCATCCTCCAACTGTCACAGCCGTGGTTGAGAGAGACAATCCTTAGCTTGCAGACAGAAGAAAATCTCCAAAGTGCATGCCTTGAGGTTGAAAAAAGCAAGACTAGAAGGAATTGCTATAGTTTTATGCAGTATTTTACTCTAGTAGGCTTACGGTGTTAGGTATATTAATCCTGTTGAACTTCTCCTTAGTATCATTTGAATAATTGGATCCTTATCCTTTTGGATCTATGTCCAGACCACATTTCATAGGCTCCTGTAGTTTCTGGCTCTTAGTAGCAAGCTGCTTTTCTCCTTGCACTCAGGCAAAGTCTTGTGCTGATTGGTTAGTGAATACAGAAATCCTGCTAGGAAGGAATAAAAGGTGTCTGCCACTGGATGTAAAGTGGATGCAGCAAATACAGGGCAAGGTGAGGGTAATTGTCCTGGGGCCAGGCTGACAGGAGTCACTCATATGCAGGATAGAAGGAGAAAGGGAGTCCCCCTTCCCTGCTGGCTCCTGAGCCCAGTGCCTGCCCATGTGGGGGGAGTCCTGTACCAGGGATCCCCCAAGCCCTGATCCATCCAGCTGTGGGGGGATTATCCCCCCAATATAGCCAGGTTGGCACAGGTCACTGATGTGCAGAAGCAAGCAGGGAACAAAGTCTCCCATCCTGGCCTTGGCCCCCTAAGCTGAGGTCTTCCTAGCTGGGAGGAGCCAGGCCCCATGAGGTTTCTCCCATCCTTGACCAGCCAGGCAGGCTACATAAAGGACACATCTACATGAGACACTGACTGTGCAGTAGCCCAATACTACTGTGCAGTAGCATTACATGGCAAAAACTGTGATGTGATGCTACTGCACAGTAGTATTATGAAGTAGCATTACAAAAACGGAATTCACTGGTGCTACTGTACACAGTAACCACTGTGCAGTAGCATCTCATGTAGATGCAGCCAGAAAGAAGGATCTGAACCCACTGTCTGGCATAAGTCCCCTGGAGCTACCTGGCACATTTTGCCAGCTGCTCATAGTCCCGGGCTTTGGCAGGATATCCCAGGAGGCCTGGGAGGCTTGCACCAGGTTGCAGGGCCAGATTCTTCTGTCCATGGAGTGCTCCCATCTCTGCCACCCAGATCAAGGTCCCTGGGCTGCCTGGAGAGTTCTGCCAGAGCCTGGCACCAGCGGCAGCTAGCAAGACATTCCAGGTGTCCTGGGGAGCTTGCACTGGGTGGTAGGGCCTGATCCTGCTCTATACAGAGTGCTCCTGTCCCTGACACAAGATCCACAGGGTTGCCTGGTGTGTCTTGCTGGCTGTTGCTGGTGCTGAGCTCTGATGCATATGCTGGGCAGCCTAGTGGGGTTGCTCTGCGTGGCAGGGATGGGAGAGCTCCACAGAGTTCCCTAATGGGTAGTTCTGGGGCTGCCCTTCAACAATGGGCTGGAGAGTAGGGGCCCACACTGGAGAGCCCTGTGCTCCTCCCTGGGTTTGTTGCACTGCAGGGAGATGCTTGAGAATGTGGGTCCTTCTGTATTGCAAGGGGCTCCCTTGCTCCTGGAGACATGGTACAGCACCAACCTCCACTTCCGCATGGAGGCTCTGAGGGATTAACAGCAGCTTTTGTCAGCATACTGCACCCCAAAATTCCTAGTCCCAATCCCAGCTATGATGAGCAGAAAGCTGCAAAAGAGCTTGGAGGACAGGTCAGGCCTATCTTGGCTCAGGCCTGAACTACAACTAGCACTTAGCCACACCATTTGACTGGGACATAAGCTGCAAAGAGAACAAAAGGAGGCATAGGCTTATCTTGCTGGGCCTGAACTGGCCCAGAGCAAAAGCTGGCCAGGCCTATATCACAGTGAGCCCTGGATCAACAAGAAATAGTGCCAGGTTTCACCCTGGCTCAAACTGCCAGCCAAACATATGGCTGGGGTTCAGCCACACACAGGCGGGCTGAAATGCAATAGTTGTAAAACAGCAAAAAAGGCCCAGGCCTATGGTTGTAGCTTGGACATCCAGTCTCAGCTATTCCACAATGAGACACTACAATTCCTGAATACAGGGGCCAGTAACTGCCAGGACCCATTCCTGGACAGTTTCCTCCAGGGATTAATACCCCCATGGCATTAACCAACTTAAAAAAAAAAAGTAAAGTGGGAGGAAATAGTCTGTCTCAGAGTTTGAGACTCTTGTCTGAGGCTTTCCCATCCCGTAGCTTTTGCTTCCCTCTCCAGTGAAGGGAGGGCTGAAAGGAGTTGTGGGGGAGGCCTCCCCTGCAGGGAGCAGGTTTTCTGGCTTCCAATGCAGCTGTGCAGCTGTTAGCCACCTCAGGAGAGAAAAACTCCACACCTTAGTTGAGTTGTTCTTATATTTCTGGTGTGACTTCACCCAAGCCTTGTCCAATTAGGGACTGACAGAGGCCAGCCTTTCTCTTATTTATCTATCTGGAGGATTTTCTGTTTCCTGTTGCCAGTGAGGCCAGAGGGCTTTTCATATTTTCCACAGATACAGGCCCCGGGGCTACCTCCCCTGTGGGCAGACAGTGGATTCAGAGGCTGGCAGGGAGGGGAGCTCCTCCCCCTCCCCCCAGCAGGTCATTGATTTGCCCAGACTGTCCTGGGCTGGGGAGGGGTGACCCTCACAGACCAAGGCTAGGGGACCAGGTTTGGGGGCTCTGTTCCCCTGCCTCCCCTCCCAACTGTGCCCACAGGGCTGACAGGCATAGGCTGGATGAGGATGGGGAGCAGAGGCATTGCCACTTCAGCTATGTGATGGCTGTGGGATGTGGCCAGCCCTTAGCCAGAGCAGAAAGTACAGCTGAGGCTAGGCTACCTGCCCTGCAAAGAAGGTTTGTTGGGGGGCCCCAATGCATCCTGGGATACTGGGAGACTGGGACATAACTTGAGTTTGGAGGGGATGTGGCATTTAGGTTAAACTGGTTCCAAAGATCAGTTTAACCTAAGTCAATTAAGTCTGGTGCTACATCCATCCAGGTTTATTTTAAATTGGTTTCAGCCATTTTGAAACCAGTTTATGTGCACTGAACTTCTGTTCTGTTACAGGTTTAACCAGTTTCTGATCACTTATAATTCTATGTGTAACTTCTGTCCATAGTCCTACAGACATGCTAAATGGGAAGGAATATAGGTAATATATTCATGTTAGTGCTTTGAAACATAGTATTTTTGTTTAAATGATAGAAAGATTTCAAACAGTGTTATGCTGAACAGTGTAAAATGGTGTCTCCTTTTCTCTATGATTACAGATTATGGAAGCCAGAACATTTTCTTTGGAGCACTAGAGGGCACTAAAGTATTGAAGAAAAGGATGCTTCTCAAAGGACATTCCAGAAATAATGAATTTTTGCTGGTATGGAGAGGGAATGGGGGAGTAAAAGATGGTAGAAAAATGACAGTTCATTAGTCTGCTTCTCAGTCCACTCCTTGAGTGTTAAAGTTTTGTGTAGTCCTGCAAAAGTCTGAATAAACGTGTATGCAGGTGGGCTCTGCAGTCACGGACTTGAATTCATGTGATTTTTTCCTTGTCAAATGCTTTCAATTTTGTTGAGTACTTTTCATTTATATGTATTAATACGTTATGCTTCAGAGCCTATTGAACAGAACACCCACTGAATTCTATCCACCATAACACTGGAGTCATATAGAGAGAAGTTAGATCTCAGTTCATTAGCCTCAGCATGTCACTTGGTCTCTGTATACACTATGTAAACCTAATTTAGGTCATGGTCATTCTTTGTTTAGTACATGGGATTTTTTTTTGTAGAAGCATAAGCAGGTTCCATTGCATTTCTTCCTCTTCTGCTCTCATTTCCAGCCTAATCTTTTTTAACTTATGTGAAAAAATATCAAGCGCTCTGCAGCTACAGAGAAACCCTCCTTCCCCACACAAAAAACAAAACCCCTTTATTAGATGTCATGATACTTCCCTGTTTTTTGAAAGAATGACTTTTCTGCAGTGAACACTGTTTTTAAGGGGAATGATTTTTAAATTAATGCCCAGAGGATTTTAGAATGTAAAAGCCTTTCTATGGGTACAGGACATGGAGAAAAGTCAATGTTTGGAATTAGAGAGGGTAATTTTTAAAATGCAAGGGGAACAAGTCTGATTGCAAGTCCCTTCATTTGCACAGGCAGAACATATAACTGGATGCATTGCCATTTTCTTCTATTCATATCTGCTTTCCTCTCCCCACCCACTCACTGCACTTAAGTATTTTTACTCCCCTGCTCTTCCAGTTTTCTCTGCTGGCACCTTTTATTATATTTTACTCAGTTGCTCTAAAAGCTGTGCTCCATTTGCATTGTTCTCTAACTCTCCTCATTTTTTACTTTTTCTTAGCTTCATGTGCCTCTGTATCTCTAGGTTCTTTTCTTCTGCACCATCACTCAGAATTTCAGGTCTTTTGTCTATCTTTGCTTCCTAAAATCTCCTTTTCTACTCTTCACCTTTAGCCCTTCTCACTCCTAGCCCTGTATTCTCATTCTCTTTACTCACAAATCAACCCCTAGCAAGCTTGATTTTCCCTCCCTTAATGTCTCCTCTCATGTCTCCTTTGACATGGCGCTTTTCAGAGTTTTAGCAATGAGCTGGCGTTGCTATGGCTGTCCTATTGTAGCTCTCCCCTTAGCTGCTGTCAGCTGTGTTCTGGCAGCAGGTATGGCTACCAGTTATTAACTAGTTACTGGCTAGCAACATGTGGGGTAACTGCTGAGTGGAGAGATGGTCAATGCAAAGCAAACTTACACCATGAATGTAGGAAACAGGTGGGTGATTCCTGGAATAACCTGGCTGCTTAGTTTTTTAAATGAATCTGGTTCAAAGCACTGGTATCAACAAAACCAGCAAGGATATGACACTTCCTATCCAGATTGGGGAAGTTCCAATAATCAGGGATATCTGGTCATGTATTTCTGCTGTTTTTGCCTTGTAGTGGCAAACAGTGATTTTGCTAAACAGAAAGCTTTGCCAGCTTATGAAAGCAGAGAGATACAAACACACAGACGCATAACTGGATGTTTGAGGGTCTTGGGAAGCATCTGTGCATGGAACCTGCTGCTGTTTTTGTTGTCCCTCCCCCTCCCCTCCCCCCTGCCCCCTCCCTGCCCCCCCCGAGTGGGTGCCTAAGGCTAGTGCCCTGGTTGCTTTTCCTCTCCCCTTCTTTATGCTTCTACAAACACAGGTACTTATGGCATAGAAAAAATTGTAGCTCCCGGAGCCTAGAATTAAAAATGAAGGCCACATACAGATATTCGGTTTCTCCTGTGGGGGTCACTGCTCTCCTAGGAGAAACCACAAGTGTACTTCTGTTTAGGATTTTTCTCCCAGAGCAAAAATGGCAGCTCCAAGACTAGGGTTAAATCACTCTATACAACTTACCCTCCTAAGAGGCCACAACATTGTCCTCCAGCATTCTTGAGTGTTTTGCTTCTATCCCTTCCCTTCCCACCCCTCCTGGGACAATGTGTTACTTGGGGTGGACTCCACTATTCCAGCCAAGCAGGGGCAGAACATGTCTCCTTCATAATACCTCATTATTCATTGGGGAGACATGGAGTGACTCTGAGCAGTCTGGGTCATTCAGTTTGAACAGCCTGACAGAGACTGCAGAGCACTGAGGTTTGTGTACAGGGGCTCCCTGACTATGTAGCATCAGCATTACAAGCTCCCTGCTCTTTGGGAGCTCAGTATTCAAATGTCTGTTCAGGGGTCTCTGGGTAAGATATGGACCAGGAGAGCAAACTTAAGATAATTTTCTCAGGTTATTTGAATGTGTAGACAAAGCCTGAGGGAGGAATTTATCTTACATGTTTATAACACGAGTCCTATCTACACTGGTAGCAAATGAAGGCAGCAGATTTAGGTGTGCTTTGACCAGCATGGCTAAGGCCAAAGCAAGTTATAGAGATCATTACAAATAATGTTCTATCTGTGGTCTGACTTATTCAAATTAGCCATTCAGAACTGAATACAAGATGAGTTTAAACTGGGTTTAATGATTTAGAACACAGACTAATTATTTACATGGGTGAGAACTAGGAATTTTGGCTTTTCTTCTAAACTGAATGAAGAAGTGATATCTATATATAAAGATGCCCTTCATGTAAACCTCATTCTAAACTGAGTGAGTTGTTTCCAGGCTCATCCACTTGACTAGTCTTATTCTTAATGCTTCATTATGGACATAACTCCAAAATAAACCCAGTTTTCCTAAATGATAAAATAAAAAGCTGCTCATGCTTATGAAGACTAAACAAAGACTGATATCTTGCTGTCTGTCACTAATCAGTGAAAGGGGACAGGAAAAGTAGAGCTATTTTTGTGCTTAGAATCACAAACTCTGTCTTGTGATAACATTATGCTGGAATCACTCATTCGTTGCCCAATCAAACTTGTTTAGTCTAAAAAGGTCAATTAAAAATGCAGAACAAAGAGTTCCCTGTGTGCGGTACAGTGCTGTAGCAGCTGGAAAATTTGGTAAAGTTTCTATTCACACGCAAAATGAAACCTTTCAAAGGATGGCAAGCCAGGGATCCAAAGGATGGATGTTGGCTAATATACAATATGACTGAGATGGGGAACTTTGTTTAGATACTATGTTATTGAAAAGAAAGGACTGCTTGCAAAAAAAATGTCTGTGGTCTATGTTGAAGCACTCCTAGGGGGAATGATGGAATATGGCCACTTATGCTCATGTGAGGGCTTCCTAGGTCTCTGGGTTGTAGCACGAGGGGAGATGTAGCTGTCACAGAGTTGCTACACCTTGCCTGCCTTAGCACCTCAAAGACATGGCTCCCTAAGTGTTGCCTTGATGCAGAGTACTTACCTTTATAGAAAGAGAAACCCATGAATGACAGTCTACATCCTGAGTTACCTGCCTAACAATGCAAAAGTAGGCTGCCCTTTGCTCAGGTCTAATTTGAGTTTACCCCTAAGAAACTGAAATTTCTTATAACTGAAAATGATGCCGATATTATGTGAAAGGTATGTAAGTATACCTCAGAGACAGTGTTAATGCTAGAGATAATAGAACAAGCTGATCTGATTATGCCCAGTGTTATTCAGCAGGGGAAATATATTCACTTGATGTTGCTAGGTTACCAGCCTTATTTACAGATAGTTAGAAGTTTCCAGAGCAGATAAATTTGAGAAGCTTCCTGACCTGAAATGGGAACGGGGGGG
>JAGPOW010000290.1:21600637-21611682 GCA_030014935.1 Caiman crocodilus
CCTTGGGCGTCTTTAAGAGTAGATTAGATAGGTACTTGGCTGGGGTCCTGTGACCCCAGCACTTGTTCCTGCCATTGGCGGGGGGTCAGACTAGATGGCTTGCTCTAGGCCCCTCCTGACCCCAGGTACTATGATACTATGATACTATGATAACATCAACAATCTCCTTCCCTCTCCTACTTAGGGCAAGGGCTTCACAGTGCTTTAGCGTTGCCTTTCTCCTCAGCTTCCCTTCCCCTCCAACATTATTTCTGGGAGCTTTCAATTTCCTCCTGGGCCAGCCATTCATCCTTATTAGCTTCCCCAGAGCTCCTCAGCAAGCAGGCTATTACCCTCCAACCTTCTGTAGCTTGGCTCTGGCCCCTAAGTCATGCACCATTTTACAGTGAGGCACTTGTGTTGAAAGCTTTTTGAAAATCTATATATATTATGACAACTGGATCCCCCTTGTCCATGCATTTGTTAACATCTAAAAAACTCTAACATTTTGGCAAGGCAGGATTTCCCTTTACAAAAAAACATGTTGACTCTTTTCCAGGACATGGGGGAAGAAGCATTTGTCCATGGGACTGCTGATTTTATTCTTTATTATAGATTCTATCTAGTTGTCAAGGATAAAAATGCTCTATAGTTTTCTACTAGTCGGTAATAGCCCAGGTCACCTCTGGAGCTTCTATTAAGATGGTTCAGTCCTCTGGCACTGAAGCCACTTGTAATGGTATGTGATGTACAGCTGGCAACATTCTGCAATTTAACATTTGAGTTCCTTCAGAACTCTCTGGTAAATGCTATCTAGTCTTGGTGACTCACTAGTATTTAGTTATAATTTTCCCCCTAAAAGATGCAATGGCTTTATTGTGATATTTCTGGGTTAACAGTGTTCATGTTTTTATAATATTGTATGACTCAGTTTATCCCCCTTGCCTGTGCACAGAGAAAGAGGCATTGAATGCCAGGGATGGCTGTGTACAGGATGAGACAAATATGCACCATTAGCAGCAGAAAAATCTGAATGGCTTTGTTGATATATTAAAAAGCAAGGATTTGTTGATGATATCTGTTATTGGACCAGCTGTATATTTGCAATAAGGTCACTGAATGCAAAGCATTCTTTTTCAGGTCTGAGGAGGAATGCAAGCACAGAGAATTTTAAGAAGAGTGGGTAGAGTGTTGAAATTGGAGGTGGGAGAAATTTCAAAAGTTTGCATTTGAAAATTTTTCTAAGTTTATCCCAAGTATAGAATTAATCCAATAAAATATATTACCACCAAAAATCTTGCCTCTCGCATGATTACTAGACCATCATGGCTGCAACATCACTGTAACACTACCTTGACAGGTGAGACCCCCAACACCCAGGACGTGTTGATAGGAGATAAGCATGACAATGAGAGAACAGGATGGAAAAAGCATTCTGGTAGGTCTGGGACCAGAAAAGTCTAGGGACTGAAAGAAAGAAAGAAACTTTGAAGAGCTGGAAATACTCTAAAGGGAAACAGCTGGTATATTTGTGGGTGCCCAGGACTGTGCTGGCTAGTTTGGGAACAATGGACTGCTGAATGCCTTCATAGGAGGCAGAGATCCTCTGGCTGACTGGCTTTTGCCTCAGTAAATGCCTTTACTGAAGAGACTGTCTGCTGTGCTGCTTGTAGTTTTGGGTTGCATTGGGTCACCCCAAGAGAAGGTGAAGTCTGTTTCTTGGAAGCAGAATTGGATTCTAGCTCCTTGAGTCAAGACCACAGAGTACTAGGAAAGGTGAGGGACTGTGAGGCTATGATTTCATAGTGGAAAGGAGCAAGGAATCCCTTTGCTCTAGAAGCTAAGCATGGGCTGACTTCAAGGGGTATACACAGAGACCAGACAAGGGTCCAGCAATTCCAAGCAAGAACTGCCATGAAGATGCTCTTGTGATGCCATTCAGTCCCGGTGGCTTACTCATATTTAATTTATCATTTCCTAAAACTTCTGTTGTCACTTCATTGTTATCCAACTCTTTAGACCAATTACTAGGAGGGGTTTATTTGCTGTTGGGATTGTCTCAAGATCTTCTGCATTAAAAAATGATGGAAATAATTCATTTAGCTCCTCTGTTATGGCCTTATCATCCCTATGTGCAGTTTACATCTTGGACTTCTAATGGTCTCAGTGAGTTTCTCACTGGCATCCTGCTTCTCATGTACTTAAAAAAGTTTTTAGTATTAACTTTAGCATTCTTTGCAATATGTACCTCAAATTATTTTTTGGTATGGTTTATTTCATTTTTGCATTTGACTTTCCAGAGTTTGTATGCTTTACTATTTTTCTGTCAAAGAAATTCTCAACCATCATCATTTGGATATTAATTCAGTAGCTCTGACCTTTGATCTCTTGCAATTGGGCTGTTATATTTTGTATTAGTGATTACATTTGTACAAATAAATACTGTATAAATCCATTTGGGAATCTTCACATTGCAACAGAAAATACTATTTCCAGGAATAAAGGTACAAATTTAAATAGTGCAGAATTGTTCATTCAAATGCACATGTGCTTATACATTTATAGTTTCAGAGTTTCACAGTTATTAGGGTTAGAGGGGACCTATTAGATCATCGAGTCTGACCCCCTGTCCTGGGCACGAAAGAGCGCTGGGGTCAAATGACCCCAGCCAGGTGTCTGTCACCTCCTTTTGAATATTACCAAGGAAGGGGACAACACCATCTCCCTTGGAAGCCTATTCCATATTTTGTTGACCCTCACTATAAAGAACTTTTTCCTGATGTTCAGCCTGAATTTGCTCTCTTTTAACTTGTGTCCATTGTTTCTAGTTACCCTGACTGTCCCCCTGGTAAACATCAAATTCCCCACTTTCTGCTGACCCCTCCTGGACTATTCAGTTAGTTCATATAATTGATATCCAGCCTTTTAAATGCATACGGTTGATTTATCTTATTAAAATGTTTCTGTAATGGCGTGTAAGAAATCTGCTTTATCTATTTCACTCTTCTTAAAAAGCACAGCCTGTGTCCTGGTACAAGTGCATTTGAGATTTATTTGTTGATTTGAGGGGGTTACATCAGGTGAGATGAAGGATTCTATACCCATAGAACTGAAGAGGAAATAATTAGTTAGCTGATGTGCAATAGTAACCAAGTTCACCAAAAAATTATATGAAAGAATTGGTGATATCTTGCAATTTCAGGACACACGTGTATGAGATAAGACTGTCCTAAACTGAAACTTTCAACCTTAGAGATATTGGGATGTGGTGATCCAGTAACATTCCAATAATAAAAGCTGAGCTGCTACGTTTTAGGTTAATATACAGATGTAAAAATGATGTTCTAATTTATGTCTATGCCTCATTTGGTGTAAATATCAAGATGTTAGTGCAACTAGATCAACTTTTCCAGTATGGTCTGTAAATATTTGTTTCTGAAGCCAAATTTAGCAATTACTGTGTGCGTCTACATGTGCCCCTATGGTGCCGTTGTTACTGCATCATCATTTAGTACTTCCAAAAAGAGTTCTAAACTAAGTGACAGTGTAGAAAAAACTCATACTGTGCTGTGCCAGCAGCGTATGGTTATTTTTAGTCACTACATCACTGCAGCAACCTGCTAGACCGAGGCAATGTGTTGCTATGGTGATGTAGCAGTGACATCATGGTTTTTGACCATGGACACTACGTTGCCGTAACACATTGCATCAGTGACTTAGCACCACATATAGATCTGTCCACTGTCCACAAAAATTCTACTTTCATGATAGAAAAACAATTAAGTGAAAACTATAATAAAGATCGTTGAAAGGTAGTTCTGGGTGATAGAGGATATCTGTGAAAGTTAAGCAGATCTCTTTGTCCATTTCAAAAAGTCCACTTAGCTAAACCAAATTGCTGAGTGATGCTTATCATCATCATAATTATGATAAAACCCATATTGATTTTTCTCTAACTTGCTTGAATTGCTTGAATGCATGGCAAAGGGACCACTGAAGCTTTGATAGGGACTGTTGGAGGCAAAATTAGAAAAATGAAAAATAAATTTGAAACTCGCCCTATGGTATCACAAAAGTTTTCCATGATATCAACTGATATTAGATTGAGACCCCCACCGTAAAACAGTGAAGAACTTTACTCAGTGAAGAATAAGTTATAAATGATCATATCATGAACTATATCACTTCTATACCCCACTGGTTTCAAAGTCTACTTTTGCTATGTTGCTGCTGCAGGAAAGGAAAAATGAATGGCATATTTTCATTGATAATGCACTTTGTTTTTATTGCTTAGATTCTTTTTAACATGCTGGATCATAGGCAGCCTGGTCTGGGGCCACTTGGGGATCAGGGTTCTGACTAGGGTCAGGAGGAGGCAGCAGAATCATGCATGTACTTACTGCACAGTAAATTCCCTTAATGCAGGCAGCAAATTGAAGTGTGATTAATTAATGTGCAGTAGCGCACATGTAGACATGACCCAGAAATAAGTTTGCTGCCAGGTCTGCCCAGCCACTAGGAACTGGCCTGAGGCCAGCCCCAGGGCTAGTGGCTGGGAGCCTTTCCTGCTCCAGGGCTGGGCTGTCTCACTATAAAAGCCAGTAGCCATTTTATGCCCTAGAGCACACAACAAAGGAGTCTGAGAGCACTGCAGGCCCAGTGCGTCTCCCTGGGCAGGCCAAGACCCTGCTGTGCCTGCTTCCTACCACCGCAGTGGTGTTGCTTAGCCTTTTGCTGCTGGCTGGTGAGCCTTTTGCTGCTGGATGGGGTTTTTTGCTGGTGGCTGCTCAGCCTCTGGCTGCTGAGTTTGTGACTGCTGGCTGCAGCTAGGTGCAGCCCCAGGTAAGGCTTGCCAGCCCTCAGGGCCATCTGCAGCCAGGTCAGTGCAGCAAGGCCAGCACCACCTCAAATACAGTGTGTTGAAATGCAGCTATCATGCAGGGATGCAAAGGGGGCACAAACACACTTGCCATGTGCAGCTTCTCCACATGCCACACTGCTCCTCTGTGCACAGGAACTTACTGCCTAGAAAGCACAGAGGGGGCTGGGTTTTAAAGATGGCTGCCAAGTGGTGGCAGCTGGGGCTGGCTTCTAAAATGGCTGTTAGGGACTGGCAGCTGGGGATGGAGCCTAGAGCTTCCCACGATGGTCACAGAAGCACATGGCAAGGATGGAGGGATCTGGCAGCAAATTTTCTGCCAGGTCCCTGCATCTGTAAATACCTAGCCACAATCTCTTACTGCACAGTAGCTTACTGCACAGTAAATCTAATTGAGCCTAAATGCAGGTATAGATGCATCCACTGTTAGTTTTGTTATTTCCCATATTAAAGGAAACAGTGGCCATCACAATAGTAGGCCATAAAAAAGATTACTTTAGATTAAGTTTCAGAACTGTTAAAAAAAATTGGTCAGTCTTTTCTCATTAATAGGCATAAGGTACATTAGTGCTGAAAAATGTTGCAAGTCCTCTTAGGAGCCTACATGGCTCATTAAATTCGCATAAGTCATTTTATCTTAAGGGGAGTATATAAGCATAACTGGGGAGATGATGTGCTCTTAAAGGATTTGCATAGAAAGATATTTAAATAAAGTGGAATTTAAAAAAAATGTTTAGCTTCCTTGATGCTAGCCAGAAATCCCACTAGGATAACATGGGCCATACATTCTATTGCTTTGTGAAGCTCGCTCATGCCTGCAGCTGTACAGTCAATGATGCATGCAGACGATAGACTGTGTCTCTCATTAGGAACAATTTTACATCTCTTCAGAATTAAACTCTAATTTTACTCCATTGGCTACATTTCCCCCTCCTTCTAGAAATGCCTATGCTATTTCCTAAGCAGTTCTTAGATGGCATATTCTCAGCTGGGTACATATTAAACAGCGTGAGTCGACTGCTGAGAGTTGAACTAATAAAACTAATGAATAGATATCATCTGAAAAAATAATAAAAAGGAATTAAGTCCTTAAGCATTAACAAATATATTAGTTAAATGTATTGCTACAAAAAAAGGAGAAAGGTATTGTTACAGATTGGTCTGTATTAAACTGTGAATGCCATTTTGTGAACTTCATTTTATTTGAAGCAAATACTTTTGTAACCTTCATGTCTGAGTACGACTATATGCTGTATTGCAAACTTCTTTGTCAATTAGAGCATTTGTTTTGCGGTAGGGCCTTGACACCAAGTAGACAAGCTACTTCTGAAAAGGTATGATAAAGCCATCAAGTGTGCTTCATGTTGAATGACTGTTCCCTGATGTGACAATGTGTTTTCTAATGGTAGAGCCCTACACTGTGAATGATTCACAAGTCAGTGATCAGGGAGAAGGAGTTTAGCAGGACTCACTGGGTGCACCTACATATTACCGTACAGCAACATTGCTATCATGCCATAGTACTTCCAAAAGGAAGTACTACAGCACGGCACAGCACAGGTGGTTACTGTGCTGTGTGTACAGCGCATGGTTAAATTTTGCAACTATGTCACCATAGCAATGCACTGAACCCAGTGGGATCTTGCGGTCGTGACAGCATGGTTTGGAGTCAGGGCAGAGCCGGAATCTGCAGCCTGAATGCTTTTGGGCAGGGGTGTGCAGGTTGCACATCTCAGCTCTGCCCTGGCTCCTTGCAATGGTGACAGTGTGGTCCGGAGCCAGGACAGAGCCACAATCTGCTGCCTACATGCCCCTGCCTGGAGCATGCAGGTTGCAGATAGCAGCTCTGCCCTGACTCCAAGCTATGCTGCCAATGCTGCAGGATCCCAGCGGCTCTAGAGCAGCTCCCTGCCCTTCCATGTGCCCTGCCAGTGCTGCTGGGGCCAGTCTCCATGAAAACCCCAGCCTTGTGATATCACAGGGCAGCTGCTGCTGGGGTTTCCATGAAAACTGGCCCCAGCGATACAGTCAGGGGCTGCTGGGAAATGGAGATCCAGCCCCTGGGCCGGACTTTGCTCACCACTGTTCTAGGAAAATGTGGATGTCTTGCTTGCTCATGTCCTTGGCATTGCAGAGGGCTTAAGGATTGATTGCACCTTGGCCATCCACCTGTTTTCCACCTGTGACTAGTTCAATCTCCTGAGAAGTGAACTGCTTTCACTTAACTGAAATTACTGAACTCAGTGCAGAGGTGTCTGTGTGCAATTTAGCACCTGAGATCTACAAGAGGTCAAACTAGGTGATTTAAGAGTCTCTTCATACCTCAAGTTTTATAGAATTATTAACTAGAGTATACAAATGTTGGTGCTGCTGTATAGATCAGTGAGAGCTAATTAATACCTTTCTAGAATTTCTAAAGATTCTTTGTTTTATTGCTATTATTTTATCCTGCAATAAATTTATATTTAAGTCCCTGCAGTTGGTTACACAGACTCTATTTTCCACAATAAATTCATCATACTGATTTATACAATGCCACTCCAACTTTGTTCATGAAAATATTTTTTAAATTGTTGTTAAATAAAATTCATATATTATATTATTCACTTAATTCACAAGGATCATTGTGCTGGACCTCTGAGGTTCCATTGGCTGCTTAAAGGCAGTTTTATTTTTTAAAGACTACAGTGGTGAATTTAAATAAAGGGTTTTTTTGTTTCTTTACTACTTAATTGATGGCTCTGTTCAGTAAAAAAAAATGACTCAAGTCATGTCTGCAAAGACTTTCAAGCCATCTGCAGAGTAACAGCTCAGTACTGATTCAGTATCCAAAATGTATCCTTAATGACCAACAAGAATGCTATTGTATGAAGGAATGAGTTGGAATCATATTGTTTGAAAAAACCCTACCAAACTGTAATACAGCTATTGCTCTCGCAAGCGGTTGCTGTCTCTGCTACAGCTGGTAACAGGAAGTTCCACCCCCAAAAGAACTCTGTGTTTCAGTCCCTTTTACCAGCTTTTCAACCCAGCTGGTGGGGGCATAGAAGACTAATACAATATGTCAATTCTTCTGCTCCACAGCCATGTTCAGGCTGATCCTATGAATCTTTCTCTCCCTAGAACTCAAATACAGTGTGTTGAAAATAGGCAATAGAAGGCGGCTCATGGAAAGCAAAATCCCTTTCAGGGAGGGTAGTGTTTCCCAGACTTTTGAAAGCTGAGTCTCCCTCTGATAAATGACACTAAAGAGAGTCCACTAGTCCCCGCCCAATCATACCATATGTGAAATGCCTATACATCCTTATTTATACATCTTTCGCACTTCCCTCTTGTTCCATCAAGTCCTTTGTGTCCCATGCAAACACTGGTAAAAATCTCACAAAAAGGTGTTTTGTCATCTTCCTTACCTGATTTGACCTGTAGTGAAATAACTAGGCAGGTTTCCAAAGCTAGCATCTGAATTTGCAATAACTTTGAAAAGAATGGGACCATACTTTCAAGCTTTCTGCATTTGTAACATGTGCGTCATGTTTTAAAGATATAGTCCATGACTATAGCAGCTAAATATGTGATTTTTTTCCTTCTAAAAGGTGTGATTCTATAGGAAATAGGGAGATATATGCTCTCTCTACCTCCGACTCATTTAAGTCAGGGATGTCAAATTTGTTTGGGCAGCTGGGCTGGGTCCAAATTGTAGGATGCTATAATCAAATATTTAAAATAACTATTTTTTTTTCATCCTGCCAAACTAAAACAAGAATCCATTCAGGTTTTTTTTCTGTTTCTTTTTTTTGCTTTTTTCTTTTTTTTTTTTGACAATAAATTTGGCAGAAATATCCATGGATGGATATCTACTATTTGGCAACAGCTCAGCTTACAGGCCTATAGCTTAGTATGGGAAGTTTTTATAGAATCAGCTGTATATATCAGCCTATTTAATCTTGAATACCTCCGCTACACATTGTGACCTACAGCAGCTTCTTACAGGCCTCTTGTAGGAAGCTCCAGGCACAGTCTCCTGAAGAGTGCTCTTATTTATGAGGAGCAGTCTATGAGTAGCATTTTCAGCTCTTAAAATTGAGAACCTGTCAATCTCGAAAAAAGAGGAAAATGAACCAACATTTTAAATGTATATTCTCAAGACTGAAGAATGCTTTACAGCAATCCTACTGCAAACAAAGGTCTTGTAATCCTCTCTTTTATTTTCAGTATTGTAGTGAGATATGGTTAAATAACACCTACATTTGTGGCAGCTGTTCAAAGGTTATAAAATAATGTCACAGTGGGTTTTAGCTAAGCACCGATTGCATTGCGCTCAGTGGAAAAAAGGAAGATAGACCTCAAATTGCTTGTTGCAGGACTGAGTTCTCAAAATAAAAAAGTCTGAACCTAGGTCACAGAAAGTCAGTGTTGAGCTTGTTACCATTGCAGAGGTAAGAACTGTGCTAAGTTTACAGCATGGGGATTTATTGAAACAATTCCCATTAACACGAACAAGACTTTTCTTTTTGACAGCTGAATCCTAGTAGTAAGGATATGTTTTTAAATGATTGGCCCTATGCCAGGGCTGGGCACAATGCGGGATTTGGCCAGTGGCCAGACTCTATTTTCCAGCAGCCCCTGCTCATGTGGCTCCCCAGCTGATCTCCATGAAGACTCCAGGAGTGGTAGGGCTGTGATATTATGGGGTCTCAGAACTGACTATAGAGACCAGCTGGGATTAGCATGACAAGGCATACAGGTAGGCGGGGGGCTATTCTGGGGCCATAGCCAGGATATTGGGGAGGTGACAGCACAGGGCATGAGCTGGAGTAAAGCTGCGACCTGCTTCCTGCACACCCCTGCCCACAGAACCTGTACTCATAGCATGGGTGTGCAGGCAGTAGATTGTGGCCAACCCTCCCAAGATCCAAGAGTATCCCCAACTCCACCTGCCCATCTTGCTCCTGGCTGTGGTCCCATCTCAGCCACTCAGCCATGCACCCTGCCTGCCCAGGTCTCTATCCTGGTGGTGGGTGTGGAGCAAATGGGCTAGCATACTTAGGCAGTGGGGCTGGCGGTGGCAGCCAGGAAGCTAGGAAAACTTATGCAAACACTCAGTTTCCATTAGAAATTAATGTCATACACCTGTGCCACGAAGAAGGTTGCAAAATTTACCATTCTGTGAAGAACTAAGTTTATAATTTTCAAAAGCAACAATTATTTGTAGCTGAAGTCTGAAAATGTATAAGATTCCTAAGGTTCCAAAGTCTCTAGGATGCTTCAAAATGTTACTTTAGGGAACTGCTGACATGATACTACGCCTAACCATAAATGGTAAGTTCTAAAAACACACTGATGTCTGTTTTTCTTCCTTATACAAAGTTTTTCTTACATTTTGTTTTATAAGCACATATTTTGTCCTATCAAAGTTTTGCAAAAGTAATTTAGGGCCCAGCTACACATAGAATCATAGACAATTAGGGTTCGAAGGGATATCAGGAGGTCATCCCTGCTCAAAGAAGGACCATCCGCAAATATATCATCCTCAAATATATCATCAGTCAAGGCTGTCTAGTCAGGTCTTGAAAACCTATAAGGTTGGAGATTCCACAACCTTGGTAGCCTGTTTCAGTGATTTACTATCCCCCTAGTGAGAAAGTTTTTCCGATATCTAACCTAAACTTCCCTTGCTGCAACTTAAGACAGTTGCTTCTTGCTCTGTCATCTGCCACCACTGAGAACAGTCTAGCTCCATTGTCTTTGGAGCCTCCCTTCACGTAGTTGAAAGCTGTTATTAGCCTTCCTCACTCTTCTCTTCTCCAGAATAAATAAGCCCAGTTCCCTCAGCTTTTCCTCACAACTCTAATGCCCCATCCCCTGACCCATTTTTGCTGCCCTCCACTGGACTCTCCAATTTACCCACACCTTTTCTATAGTGGGTGGTCCAAAACTGGACACAGTACTCTATATGTGGCCTCACTAGCGCTGGATAGAGGCGAACAATCACTTCCCTCCATCTCTGGAAACGATTCTACTAATGCAGCCTAGTATGCCATTAGCCTTCTTGGAAACAAGGGCACACTGTTGACTCATATTCATATCACGTCGGGTAACCTGGTGCTCGTGGCCGATGAGAAGGCGGAGATCTTCAATGAGTTCTTTGCCTCGGTCTTCCTGAGGGGGGACTGGGACATCCCTCCCG
>JAGPOW010000290.1:21611782-21648460 GCA_030014935.1 Caiman crocodilus
AGGCACTACTTCACAGTTAGGGTGGCTAGGACGTGGAACTGGCTTCCTAGGGAAGTTGTTCTTGCTCCTACCTTGGGCGTCTTTAAGAGTAGATTAGATTGTAGATTACTTGGCTGGGGTTCTGTGACCCTGGCACTCGTTAGAAAAAATCCTGCCATTGGCGGGGGGTCAGACTAGATGGCCTGCTCTAGGCCCCTTCTGACCCTAGGTACTATGATACTATGATATTCAGCTTATTGTCCACTGTAACTCCTAGGTCTTTTTCTACACAGATGCGGCTTACCCATTCAGTCCCTAGCCTGTATTGGTACCTGTATCAGATTGTTCTGTCCTAAGGGTAGGACTTTGTACTTGTCCTTGTTGAATCTCACAAGATTTCTTTTGGTCCAATCCTCCAATTTGTCAAGTTATCTTTGAACCTTAAACCTACCTGCCAGCATATCTAGTAGTCCCCCCATCTTGATGTCATCTGCACAGTTGGCTAGGGTGCACTCCATCTCATCTTCCAGATCACTGATGAAGATATTGAATAAAACTGGCCCCAGGACCAGTGCACTCCACTTGAAATGAGCTATCAACTAGACATTGAGCAATTTGTTACTGTCTCTTGAGCCTGATGATCTAGCCAGTTTTCTATCCATCTTACAGTCTATTCATCCAATCCATATTTCCTTAGCTTCCTGGTGAGATTGTTGTGGGAGATTTATCAAAAATCTTGCATAAGTCAAGGAATATCATGCCCATTGCTCACCCCACATCCATAGAGCCAGTCTTTAGGAAATAGAATGCAATAAGGTTGGTCAGGAATGACTTGCCCTTGCTGAATCCACACTGACTCTTCCTAATGATCTTCTTAGACTCCAAATGCTTTGAAATGGATTCCTTGAGGACTTGTTCCATGATTTTGTACCTGTTCAGATATTCTAAATAGTCCCTTGCCTGTTTGTTTGCCACTGTCAGTCACTCACCTTCACCCCAAACTGTGCTGCCAGGTTCTGTAGTCTGGGAGCTGACCTTGCCTGTGAAGACTGAGGTGAAAAAGGCACCAAGTATTTCAGCCTTTTCTGCATCATCCACCTGATGAAGAGAGGGGTAGCCACCATCATTCAGTAAGGGCCCCACACTTTCCCAGAGCTTCCTCCTATTACGATATAGTCATAAAAACATTTTTGTTTCTCTTGCTGTCCCTTGCTAGCTGAAACTCCAGTTGTACTGTGGCCCTCCTGATTTCATTCCTGCATTCCTGAGCAGTACTCTTATACTTCTTCCTAGGAGCTTATCCAAGTTTACACTTTTTGTATTCTTTCTTTTTATGTTTTAGCTCATTGAAGAGTTCCTGGCTAAGCCAAGCTGGTTTTCTGCCATACTTGCTAGTGTTTCTATGCATTGGGATGGTTCATTCCTGTGCCTTTACCAAGATTTGTTTAAAGGACTCTCAGAGTGGCCTTTTAGAAGATCCTGCTCATCAGTTCTCTGAGTGAGCCATAGTCTGCTTTTCTAGAAGCCAGGGTCCTTACTCTGCTGCTCTTCTTCTTTCCTTTCTTCAAAAGCCTGACTTCAATCATCTTGGGCTCACTGTTGCTCAAATTGCCATCGACTTCTACATCATCCACAAATTTTTCCATGTTCATGAGCATCAAGAAAAGCATGGCCTCTAGTTGTTCTCTGCAACACTTGCACCAGGAAGTTGTCCTCTGCATCTTCACATTAAGGGTGGATAGAAACCAGCTACAGATTACACATGCCTCTTTTAGGAATGCTTAGCCTAAAATTGCCATTTTTTAAGGAGCATAAAGATCCCATGTCTACACATGCATACCCTTAATGCACCTTAAAATGGCAATTTAAGGCTATGTGAGCCTTTGGAGCCACATTCTTTATGCCTGCATAAAGTAGATATTAATTTTAGGCATGAATAGCTGTCACATTAACACACATGTAGATGCTATAATGTGCATTAATGCAGTATGTGTCAGTGGATACACACCGTGTTAATATGCATTAGCATATTTGCACATGCACTAATGTGACTTAGCTATTCACATCTAAATTTAATGTTCCATAATGTGCATTAGCATGTCCAAGTGTAGATGTACACCTAAATCAACTTAATGTGCTTTAAGCAAAGACGCTTTAAGTTTAGGTATGCATAAATACATGTGTAGACATGCCTATTTTCAAGCACTAACTTTATCTCTGGTTGGATCTTTCTATAGCCAGATAGTCATTTTTATCCTGTGGTAATTACTTTGCATGTGTGGCTGGTCTAAATTTATTGTGCAATTAACCAGTTAATTGTGTGATAATTACTTTGCACTTGTGGCCAGTCTTACTTTAAATGTGTGGCCTGCTTTAAATTAACCAGTTAATTGCATAATATGTGTAACATGTAGCAGGGACCACATTTGCATAATTTTATTTTTTTGCATTTCTCATTACTCTAACAAACACCTTGCACATAAGAAATAGTAATGCAAAACACTAAACTAAATAGCTAGGGTGCTGATCTTGGTGCTGGAGTCCATGTTCCCATAGTTTCTACTATCCAAAGTTTCTCAGCCCAACTGTCACTGTGATGTGCATTTATTAATGGATATGTATCATCTATTCACAGATTCTATTCTACTTATTCATATTTGACACATCACACATTTTACTTAGTAATGAATCCTGTATCTAGAACAGAAAATGAGGTTAGAATGAAAAATATAGGATAAAAACAGTGACTGAAGCTTGCATTGCCTGGGGTATGCAGCATGGTAATTGTATAAAATGGATCACTTTTAGAGCTCAGAATTACTTTTTGTAATGTGGATTTTCACAGTTCATTCCATTTGTATAACAGTTGGTCTAGACTACTGAAGGCGTATACAAAATATGTCTGGAAGATGTTATCTATGTATAAAAATGGAGACAGGAGACAGAACCAGCTATAACATACACACAGGAAGGATGAAAGGAAATGGTCCTGTGGGGGAAACAAGTTATTTTAATGTACAATGTAACATACCACTATCAATCTAGACAGGGCAGCCCAGAGCTCAGCACAGGCAAATTTATGCTTTAATATATGTGAAAGTTCTTGATTCTTATATGCATTTGGGAGATAAAAATTAAAGTTCCCATTGTGAAAAAAATGCTGTCCCCTGTCCTTTTCTTTTTGGTGATCTCTAGGCTGTAGGCTGAGTCCTACAAGTGGACTCTGCATTTACCTTAAGTTAAACACACACCCTTTTCTTGCTATTTAGCTTAGCCTACAGCTACCTCTTTCTCACATGTGACTGAAAGCACTTGATAGCCAGAAGCTTGTCCAACATTTCTCCCAACTATACAGCTGGTCTGGTAAAAAATATCACAAAAACCCTTGCCTTTTATCCAGTGTGGTGACCTGGCTGGGTCCAAAGCAGACATGATAACTTCCAGTTGCCCCTGAAAATACAAATGTGCAGCTGCTGGCAGTTTTCAGGTTTTTTTCATGGTCCTCACAAGTTGGCAATTGGGGTAGTAGTCCCCACCATCCCGTTAGTTAGGCTATTCCCCTGTGTTGAGTTTAGACAGTTACCTTGTCTGTGTATTAGCTATTTTGAGTACATTCTGAGGCATCTGAATCTTTTTGAACTGTGCAGGAAGCCCGGGCACTTACTACAGGGTTCTGGTTCCTCTGTTGTTGACCGTAAGCTGAAAAGGTAGAAGTTCCAGTAATTACAGTTTTGGTGCCAGTCCTTTCCTTAGATCTGCCACTTAGTCTCTCTGTTATACTTCACATCACAGAATGGAAGGAAGCTTATTTAATTTGTGTTTTAACATAAGTAGATAGCATTCGTTACCTGAGAAAAGAAGATTGCTTTTTTATACACTGTACAATCAACTTGCAGAATACACTGTCCTAGGATATCCACAAGTCCAAGATTTTAGCAACAATTCAATAAGGCATTGGGCATTTCCAAGAATAAAGAAAATAGTCCCTATTGCATGAAGGTGTTCAAAATGAACAAACTAAACTCCCCAAAAGAAAATTACATTAACTTTCATGCCTCAGAGCTAAGTTGGGGGTTTAGAAGTGAGGGCTAAGAAGAAAGGTGGGGGTTAGGAATAGTTTTTCCTAATGGGGAGATTATTCTACAACAACTTAGTGCCGAATATTTTCACCTTCCTTTGAAACATGGTCACCACTGGTAGAGAAGGAAACTATTGTTATCCTTGCATTTCCAAAAGCCCTTTCAGAATTTAGCATAGTAAATAAAGAATGTTTCTGTAAGGGCTATCTTTTTAAAATGAGAAAAGACAAGTATCTCATTAACAAAATTAAAATTAATCTCTAATTAAAAATAAAAAATCCCCAAAGCTAAACATTTGTTTTTCAGGTAAATTATATTTTTGGAGGGTTTAGTGGCCTGAAATACAGCCACGTAATTAATTTGTTTCTTTCTGGAAGATAGATGTGCCAATAGCAAAATACCAGTATCCCCCATGGCACTTTTTTGGCAGCCTGTGTAGAAAAGCCAAAGATTAAATTGGCCTTGCAAGTGAGTTGGCATGGAAATGACATATCACATGTAAATTTTAAATGCAGTCAAGGCAAGAAATAAAAAATATTGGAAAAAATAAGTGGTGGGAATAATGTGCCAGAGTTTATACATTCTATAGTGGGACACTTACAAAAATAACAGAACAGGGGGAAAAAAAAAGGAATGCAAAAACCCAGAAAAAACGTGAAATTATTTTGGGAAACAATTTTTTATTTTGACAGTCTGAGTAAGGACTTATCTACTTGGGGAAGTTTACCAGTGTAACTGTCTTGGAATAATTATAATTAAGCCACTATAAAAGTTTCTTTGGATATTCTTACTCTAGAATATGTATAGAGTAAAGAGCCAATGTGATTTTGTAAAATGAGATTTAGGATCTTACATCACTTAGGGTTTTTTTGAAAGCTTTACCCTAAATGATACATCCAGGGTTACACAGGGAAACTATGAAAGACCCAGGAACTGAATCAGGATTTGACCTTTAGTCCAGTGTCACAAGTTTGTCAGTTCTAGCCTGGGGCAGAGCTGAGCTGAACTGAACATGTAGCTGGGGGAGTAGCTCCTTCTACCACCTGGGGAGCAGCACCCAGACTGGCCCTGGATCCTACAATGGCACCCATGGCACAGGCTTACCCCCTCAGCCCCAAGTGCTATTATCTGCAGTCCCCTGTGCATGGCTCAGCACAGCCTGAGACCCCCACAGCCCCCCACCCAGGCAGGGGGTGATCCAGCTGCACCTTCCCAGCTGCTGGGGCCCAAGTTTCACTTGGGACAGCTCAGGAGCAAAGGCCAGATCCGAGCGGGCGAGGCGGGGGAGAACAAAATGGCCCCAAGCCCAGGTGGGAACATGCACAGATGTATCATGGCAGTGGTGGTTCCATCTTGAACGTGAAGCCCACCAAACAGGAGGCACCCAGGCTGGGGGGGAAGGGTGGGGTGAAGGGGCTTGAGTGTGTCAGCTCTAGCCCAGGGCTCAACTGACCTGATAATGAAAATGGGGGAGCAGCTCATGCCCTGCAGCTCCTTCTACCCACCGGAGAGTAGTGCCTGGGTTTGCCCCAGGCCTTACATCAATGTGCATAGTGTGAGTTTAGACTCTCAGCCCTGAACATTTTTCCTGCATTCCCCAAGACATCAGGCACAGAGCTGGGTCTGCACTGCTGACTCTTCCCCTAACCAATAATGTGTTTAAACTGAAATGTTGCTTTTACTTTAATGATGTACCTAGGTGGGTAATCTAATGTAGGAGTAGTTCACCTGATACTTTAAAGTGAAAGAAATGGCAATCTGTAAAGCTTTGTTTGATATTTTATCTAATTTTAGCAATCTAGTTTCTTTTAGATTTTTGATTCTGCTGCTAATGATGACAATAAGTATTTTATTTTCTAACTTTCCATTCTAGTATATAAAAAAAGTGTTAATTAATCCTGGGTAAATGCCTAAAAAGGCTAGGGATGCAGGCACAGAGTGTTTACATTATACACATTCCTAATGCATGTCACTGTCCTGTTTTGCATATCCTTCTATTGAAATCACTGAACAAGAAAAAAAACAGAACGACTTTGTAAACCTAACTTCATGGGAATTAAGGATACTGTATATGTTGTCAAGGGAAGATCCTCATGTTACAGAATTAGGTTCTTTATTTCTTGGGTTTCCCTGAAAAGGATCACTCCAATACCTCAGCAGATACTGGCATGATATTATTCTGAAGCATTGAATATTGCCCTAACTCCCCAGACTAAGTGGGTATAGAAACAGATGCTAGTTGATAAATGCTTTCTGTCATTTGGTTCCTTTGAGCCTCTTTATTTGTTTTGATTTAAATATAATTTAACTGGACTATTTAGGACCTATTACCTAAAGCTCATGTTAAGTATGAGTCATCCCTGACTAAACCATCCCAGCCAATTATCTGTCAACCTGTTCTTGAAAACTTCCAAGAATGGAGATTCCATAATTTCTTCAGGTAGCCTGTTCCAATGCTTGACCACCCTCATAATCAGAAAGTTTTTCCTAATCTCTAATCTAAATATTCCCTGATGAAATTTGGGACTATTGATTTTAGTCCTTTCCCCTACACCAGTGGATCTCAATCTTGGAGCCTCTTGTGGTAGATCCTGGAGCCTCTTGGGGTTGATCTGTGGCTGGGGTAGGGGGCTGAGTGCCTGTATGCATGTACATGTGCCCCAGCCCAGCAGGTGAGTCTGTAGGGCAGGGAAGGGGTGAGGGATAGATTGAGGCCCCCTCAGTGAGGGACAGTGCTGCAGAGGCAGGAACAGGGGTAAGTTGAGTGGGGCCCCAGTTGAGTGGGACTTGTGAGGAGGTGCAACCCTAAATAACTTTTTCTTGATCTACCTCCCTTCCCCATCCTTCCCTCTCCACAGACTTAATGGCTGGGCAGGTGGTGAGGGCAGTGGCAGCAGCACATGGTAGATCTTGGGTTGCTTTTAAATGCTAAAGGTGATCTACTACTTAAAAAGGTTTGACACCACTGCCCTACAGTCATGAATAAAAGCCCATAGCATCCCCTCTGTAATCACCTTTCAGGTATTTGAAGACTTTATTAAACTCTCCCCCCACACTAGTCTCCTCTTTTGCAGATTAAATAACCCTAGTTCTTTCAGCCCTTCCTCAAAAGTTTTGCCTCCCAGGACCCTAATTATTTTTGTTGCTCTGTGCTGAACTCTTTTCAAACTGTTCACATCCTTTGTAAAGTGTGGGGGCCCAAGACGAAACACAGTATTCCAGCTGAATTCACCATTGCTGAACTGAGCAAAAGAATCACTTCCCTTGATATTTTTGTTTTTGTTATGAATGCTTTTTTTCTTGAGACAGTTATTATTTTTAAATGTGTGTGTGTGTGTGTGTGTGTGTATGTGTGTGTGTGTGTGTGTGTGTGTGTGTGTGTGTATGTATAAATGTATATAACCTGATATGTCTAGGCATAGATATGTCTAATCTCTTTAAAAGACCTGACAAACTTTTATAAATATCAGCATTTTGGTAGAAAATGTAACTGTGTAGGGCAAAGTTGAAAAAAGAAGAAAAGAGAAAATTAAGAAAAAAGATTAAATAAAAAACCTACTTAATTCCTACTTCCTGGCCACATTTACATGAGACATTGACTGCACAGTAGTCACAGGCTATTGTGCAGTCAGTATCTCTTGTAGATACAACCCCTGTGTGGCCACTGGTCTAGGATCAAATCTTGCACACCTTTGTCCTTTACTTCCAACAAAAGAGGAAGGGGATTTGTGATAATGATTATACTAGATGATAAAATTCTGCAGCCCATACAGGGAAGACCTTGACTTTAAAACAAAAATATAGTTTGTATTTTTCAGAATTTTTCTTTCTATCCTGTTCCATAGAATCATTTATTGTTCCCCCAAATTTTGAAACATTACTTATGAGGAGGAGTAAGGAAAAGGTTGAAAAAAAAAATAGTTGTTTCATTTAGAGAATGCTGTTATGTTTCCCCTCAGGAGCATATTTTTTTACATGTTTGAAGACTATTATGTCTCCCTTCTCCTGAAGTTGTAGAATCTCCACCATTGGAGGTTTATAGGATAGGTCAAGTAATATCTGTCAGAAATGCTTTGTAGTCAATTCTGCTTTGGGCAGGGAATATATTAGATGACCTCTTGAGGGTCCTTCCAACCTTATTTTTTATAAGCCTTTGAAAAGGCTATTCAGGAACACAATATATGCTGGAAGATAGCCCACAACAAGTACTTATTGAAAAGACATGAATTAATTCAGACTGTGCCCAAGCTAAACTTTTCACCTCAGATTTCCCACCATTACTACCTGCAGTGAGAATTAAAGATAGCCTGGCTGCCAGAGTTTTAATCATGGGTCATGAGAAGGAAACCAGGTAACACAATAATTGAGATTGCTGTTAATCACTGGTCTTTTCTTGACAGTGGAGTTCCCTTCTGTATATTTGTTAGTAAAACTGCACTGGTGGTTAAGGGGAAAGTCTGATACAATGAAAACCTGTCTTCCACTTCCATTCAAACCTAATCCATTAGTCCCACTTTTCCCTTCAGCTTCCTCTACTTTATTTATATCAGACACCAGGCCAAGACACCAATATTTGCATTATTGATGGAGCACACACTGAGGACTGCATTATTTATTCAGATGTTAAACTCTTGCATGATGTAGCTCTCTGTTCTTTCAAAAAGGCTTTTCTTCCCATTCATAATTGCATAAGATTCCTGTAATAACTACAACAACAGTTTATTTTAGGTGGAGTGCCTCAGGTATGTTCAACTTCTCTAACAGCTATTTAGGAGGAGAAATAACTGTGAACTAGATCCACAAATGGTCTTAGGCACTTAACTGCCTTCGTGGCATGCCATCACCATTAGGTGACAACAGCATTTGCAAAATCTTTGATCAGCTGCTGTCTAACTCTGAAGGTGCCTACGTTTCTGCTGGTGTATAATCACAAAGCCATGTAAGTCTGACACCAATGAACAGTTTGGTATATTAGCTGTTGTCCAAGTCCTTATGAGGTTCTCACACTAGGTATTCTCTTACCTTTGTCACTTGGAATGAAGAGGTATTTCTAGGGCATACTAATAGTCAAATAAAACAAGGTTTTGGGGAGTCTATATCTGCATATTATGCCCAAATGATCTGTTGTTAGCATCATACTCTCCAGATATTTGGGAGACCCAGCTTTGTACTGCCACTTTGCTTCATTTGCATCAGGGACTCAAACCCATGAAGCATGTGTTAATCATATTTGGGTGGGACTGTCTCAAAGTACTCTGCTAATTTTCCACTTTGCACAAATGAAGTACTATATTGCATATTCATCTTGCCTATGCCTTTGCCTTTCTTGCCTTTCTCTCCAGTTTCAGTATCCTAACCAAGACTTCAGTCAGCTTAGTGCAAAGGGTGGGAAGACGTATGAGGCAATAATGAGAAAAACAGAACAGCAAAGCTCTTTTAAGAGGGAGTCCTGATGAAAAAGGGGTGGGTGGGCTGAATTTATACTGATATAATGTGTTCTTTGCTGTATCTTCTCCAGGAATTGTAGGATGGGGTGAGAGTTTGAACAGAAGCTGTGTATAAAAATTATGATATTAAGGGAGAATTAGTTCAGAGAGAGACAAAGAAAGGAAGCAGACAGTTGACTATAGCACAATGGGTATGGCTCTCACATGGGATGTGGAATAGTCAGAGTCAAATCCATCCTTTAATGAATAACTAATTAGTTACACAAAGGGGACCATATTCAGCCCAAGAGACAGAAAAAAATCAACATGGTGTCACTAAGCCTTTTGGCTGGGGCAAACTTCTGGGATATAGGAGACTTGGGTTGTAGGCACTGATGCAAATCAGATGAAGTGGGCTTTTAAATAGGGTGTTTTTAACTTCTTAGTACCCTGATAATGGAGAAAGCTCAGCATTCAAGGGATGAAAAACAGAGGAATGCCTGACACATTTTACTGGCAATCTTAGGTGGCTTCCCATTCAGATCAGAACTTCTATGGAGACTTCCATTCTCTGTGGGCCAGCAGGTCACCCATCAGTTAGGTACTGAAGTGTCTGAGTATCTTTGTGGAAATAGCTCTGTGACCAGCCAACCACCAAGAAATCGTCTATAAACCACAGTTTGGGAATTATTGTTCTGGAGAACATCTTCATTTGAAAGGGAATATACAGATTCAAAAACACCCCTTAACTTAGAGCCTTCTGTCCTGTTACTGACCAGAACATAGCAACCGTATGATAGATGATATTCTAATGCTGCTCCTACTAATTTCAAAGGAGCAGAGGAAAACCCTGCACATTGTTGCTGACATTTACAAAAGACTGTGCAGATACAAGTGGCCTGTTGCATGCTTTAGCTGAGGCTTGTTGCATATTGGTTCAGGTTCTTGGGGGATTTTCAAGCAAACATTTTTTTCTGAGTGATAAACAGTGGATGCTGAGAAGTAAATGAAGTTATTTTTAATTTTACAATGCTAAAAAAGATTTTTCAAGATGGCTCATTATAAATAACTGCAAGAAACTACATTGCATAAATTTGGTGTTCATTAACATCTAACAAACTTAACTGCAGATGGTTCTTAAACTTTTAAGTGAGTCAGAAAAGTGAGTCTGTTATAAAATTAATCTCTCCTGTCTAGGCAAGATGAAAACAACTCACTTTTCCCTCCAGCTTCTTTGTCCTAACTAAGGCTTCAGTCAGCTTGGTTCAAAAGTTGGTCTAGCCTGGGAAGCTGTTAGGGACAGTAATAAGAAAATCAAAACAGCAGGGTCCTGATGGGAAGTGGATGGATGGGCTGAAATTATATTGGTTTCATGAGTTTTTTTGCTGTTCTTTGTCTTGGGGGGGTTTCAGGAAGTTTGAACAGAAACTTCTTTTAAAAATTATGCTCCAAGGTGGCTGTCTGTGTAGCCTACCCATATATCAGCCCCGATTAACTTCTTCCAGTTCTGGTTGTAATATAAAATGCTTGTAAAATACGTAATGTAAAATCTGTTAAATACTTGTATTTTATGATTACAATGCCATGAGTGTATTATACTGTAGAAATAGAGAGAGAAGGCAGGATTTGGGTAAGGCTTTGACTTGGCATGATACCTGGACCTCAGGATTGTCAATTTGTGGCTCAGACTTTTATCATACAAATATAGGCAGTATTGCCAATCCCAAATATTAAATCATATGCTCATAATATATATTCTTTTAGTGTGTTACAGTCTGGGTTTTGAAATCCCTTGGAGGAGTCTGGTGCTTGATACTACCAATTTCTCAAATATTTTCAATATTTACCTCCATTGCAGGAACTTTTACCCATAATCTATCCATTCTTCATCCTAGAAATTAATTCTGTGCCCAACTCACACTTCATTTCTGTCCCCTCTCATCCAACCTCAAAGGTTCTCATTAGTCTTCTCCCTTTATCAGACCTGAATGGAAAGACAACTGGAGGTTCCCTCAGTAACATCATTGGGGTGTATGTGAAGGGGGAATCAGCTCCAGGTGTTCGCCATGCAGGGGTTCCACAATGCCACACCCTCCCACAAGTCTTTGCCATGGCAGGGTCAGGACTGTGCTGCTCAACCATAGGAGCTGAGAAAGTGAAGCCTTGCATCCAGCACTGTATCTGGGGAGTGGGAGGTGATTGGGGAAAGTAAGACTTCCCTTCTCCTCGCCATCCCTGTTCCCATTCTACAATATAATTTCTTTCTCAATACATTCTTCTCTCTCCTCCCCCCAACGCAGGCACTGAAAGAGTTTGCTATATCTCTGAGTTCCCTTCCTCCACTTCCTATGCTGAGGGATGAAGGGCACAACCCAGGGGTCCTTCACCCCTCTTATGACCTTCCAGATATTGCAGACACTGATAATTCTTGGAAATTTATCAAAGGAGGATACATAGCCCTGCACAGTACAGGGAAGGGTGCTCTTTCTACTCCCCCTTTACCTATTTCTTTTGTGAAATAAGGGAATGGGGGTCTGAATTCTGCCTTTTCCTTCAATACTCCCAAGTGGCTGTTCTTCCTTAGGTGGTGGTAATGTGGGCAGGTGGGGTCCTCATGTTACAGCCAAGCAAACAATGTCTACCCTGTTTAATGCTAGGTAACCCGCACTCTGAAAAAAAATGGTGATAGATCAGGATTACAACATTATTGAGGAAGCAACAGCAAATTAAACAAAAATCACTTTACTGCAGCACATATTTGTTTTCACTGAATCTGGCTTAGTTCCAAAGTCAAGTAACTACTCAATACAATTTTACATTTAAATCACATTTTGGAGCAGTCTCTTACAAAAGAGCCTCAATAGCAGGTGTTTGCACTTCTTTAAAGTAGCATTAAATTAGAAGAACATTTACAAGACCTCCACTTCTATCCATTTCAAGCTATCTTTCTCACACTACATATTTGCAGTAGTAATGTTCAGCTATGCTTTCCAGTATTTGCTAAGGAAAGATACTAGAGCAAAGAAAATACTAAATGAGATAGATCTGGTAAGGCACCGGGCGTCCCATGAATGCTGAGGGTATTCTGCCCACCCTGACTTTATGGCATCTTTACATATACTCCGGGGTTGGGGAGAAGGCGCTTTACTAAAAGTGGCTCTTGGGAGCCACTTCAATTAAAGTGCCTGCAGCATCTCATGTATTCAGCATCCCTTGCTTCAAAATGGTGGTGCTTTAAAAAGGTTTAAGTAAACCTTGCTGGATGATTAATCAAGTCTGATGGAGCGTGTTAATTAATGCACTCCAGCAACCTCTGTGTCACAGCTATTCAGTGTCCCCATGCTTCAAAATAGTGGTTGGGATGCTTGACCTAAAGTTCATTGAATGAGCTTCAGTTTGAGTTCCCCTGCCACTATTTTGAAGTGTGGGATGCTGAACATACATTCAAGCATTTTAATTAAAATGGCTCTTGGAGGCACTCTAATTAAAGTACCCTGCCCCCTTGCCCCAGAGAATGTGTATAGGCACTCTTAGGTTCTAGTGACTTAAAACACTTTCTTGGGTAATTTTCCATTAAAATGTGTAGGAATATTGTCCCATGATATCCTTTCATATTTACAGAAATTACACTGTTAAATCCCCCTGCCTCATCCTGAAAACATAACTCAAGCTAACATTAGAAATTGCTATATAATCTCTCATGTTTAATGATATGTTAATGAATAATGGCATCTAAAGCTTAAAATAACTTTATCTCTTTCAATGGTAACAAATTGTACTGGCATCCTATTGAGAGAACCGTTCTATAATTGTTTGGCTTTAAGAGGCAGTATTTTCAGTGCAGTGCAAGTTTTTGGAACAGACTAAGGCCATGTACCGATCTTGTTTTTACCAGAATTACCACTCTATCAGTAGAAACTGTGAGTGAACAGGCATTCTAGCATTTAACACCCATAGAAAAATGGTTGTTCTGGGACAAAAAGAATCTGACTCCGGGCAGGTAGAAGTTACTCCCAGGAGAGTTTCTCTTGGGAGAATGAATATTTTTACACTTTCCTGTGGCTTAACTCCTGCAGGGAGTAGAGCTTCAGAGAAAGGCACTCATGCCTTCTGGAGGCTGGGGTTATCAGGTTCTGGAGAAGGTATGAAGAAAAGGAAGGGCAGCTGCTTCTACCCTTCCCATAGATCATGAAGGGAGGGAACCAACCAGAGGGCATGACACCACAAGTCCTCCGCTTGCTCCTCACTCCTGAGTCTGTATAGGAGGTTTTGCCCTGCTGCTCCAGTACCCTGAAGACTGGCAGACTGGAGCAGCCTATGCTTTCCCCAAACTGGGATCAACTCCATCTCAGGAAGGTGCAAAGAGCAGAACAGGTGTGGGGGAGAATACAGTTGCAGCCTGAATGCTTATACTGCTCCTTCTACCAGAATCATTTTTAGCCATGGAGATTTTCCACTAGTTCTGGGTACCAATTTAGGTGTGACTTGATAATAGCAGAGTCTGCAACCTGGCAGAAGAAGTAGCAGCAACTGGACACATGGATATACTGCTGTAGGAGCAACAAGTGGGGGGTGGGGGGTGGACCAGGGAGCAGCAGCAGCTGATGGGGGCTATTTATTAAACCCCAGAGTAGGTAAAACTTCTGTCCTCTCCTCTGCTCTTGGCATCCTGCACCCCTTCAGGGTTCAGTGGCACCTCTCCCTAGCCCCACTCTGCTGTAGGGTTTTTTCAGGGTATTAGCCCTGTTCATTATGCCTCTGGGATACATCTTCATCCACTCAGGTGGTTTCTTTTAATAGCTGTTCATGTTTTTTTTATGCTAATGCAGGGCTGTCCAATTTTTGAGTAGTCAGGGGACATAGGCACCCTGGCCACTTGCCCACTGAGCTGCCCATTGAACACAATGCCAATGTTGCCATACTCTGAAAATTGCACCTCATGACCCCCACCACCATATGGCTCACATTCCCACATCACACAAGGTCCCTGGCTTTCCCCAATTTGCCTGGCCATGGGGCCTCTTGCACCTGTAGTGAGCTGCCCCACCACACCATCAAGTGCAGGAACAGGCAGCAAAAGCTGGAGGAAGGGAGAGTCCAGAGAATCCAGCTGTAGTGGTAACAGCTATAGTAATGAGGAGAGCAACACACAGGGTGTTTCTACATATTAGCCTATGTAGCATGGTTTTTGTCATGCATGATAATAAACAGTAGAATTAGTCTATTGTGCATTAAGCACTTTGTGTGTTGGCACTGGATTTATGACCCAGATACCTTCTTCTGGGAGGACCCAGAACAAGGTCCTGTTTGGCTGGGGTTCTGTGACCCTGGCACTTGTTCCTGCCATTGGCGGGGGGTTAGACTAGATGGCCTGCTTTAGGCCCCTTCTGACCCTAGATACTATGATACTATGACTCAAACCCTCAGACTGGCCAGAACCTTTCCATTCAATGTTATTGATACGCAATGATAGCAGATAAGAATAGTGCAAACAATTCTATCTCTACCAGCCCTAGAGCTGTCATCAGAGTCAAGGTATGTCTAGCCAGTATTTGAACTTCACTCAAGGTTCTCTCTTGAACATCAGCAGCCTGGAGATTGGAGGCCAAGACACACCTCCTGCAGTGGGGTAGGTGAGACAGGCTGCTGGTGTGCCCTCTGTCTATGGGGTCCTTGAGTTCCCCTTTCAGGGACCCTTCATTGTTCTAAAATGCCTCTTTTGTCTTCTTTTCTCTTCATGTGGTGGCTCTTCATCTCTAGCCATTGATGATTGGTTTACATGGCTGTCATACTGTCCACATTCTGTCCTGTCAGCATATTTCTGTTTCACAAACCCATCGCAGGCACACATCTTCTCCTAATTTGGCCTGTTCCCTGAAACTGGAAATCTCAACAGCTCTGCACTTGGGCACTTTGATCTGGTATCACCTTACCTCATGTTATGGTAATGGTATGGTAGTACATCTTCAATTTCCCAGCCTGTGTGTCTGTTTGCCACTTGTCATTCAGTTAACCATTGCTGTTGCCCTGTATCATTATTCTAATGCATATCTACTTTACTTGTCAACCAGTTCCCAAAAGCAAACCTCTAAATATCATTTTCTAGCCATCATCATGTATATGCACCCACAGACCAGGAGCCCAGGGGGTACAGCTTAATCCCGTGCAGGTCACATCCACCCTGTGAGCCACAAACTGTCAATTGGACAGCCCTGTGCTAATGTTTCCTTGGGTTAATTTTAATGGATTACATTTTAGGCTATGGAAATAAAATTTTAAGGCTGGATGACTGAGTACACTATTTGATGAATGGACAGCCTACTGTACTAGAGTGATTTCTAGGAAACAGATCACATGATGTATTTTATTGCCTCTATGTTTATTTGGTATAAAATGTGAAACATCCAAGCAAAAGGGTCCTGCCCAGATTCCTCTGTAATACTTAAGTCGTTCAGTCTAAGCAGGGTCAAGGCCTTGGGGCCTGCCCACATTTTTAAACTTAGTCTTTGGACTAGTGAGTATTAAAATGTCCAATGCCCTTCCCCCCCCTTTAAATGAAAAAAAGGGTAAAATTTTCTACTGATCCTCAGACATAGCTAAACAGTTTCTGCTCAAAAAAGTTTCAGAAAGGAAATCACCATTGGGTAGGGACAATCTATGAGGAGATTTCAGCTTCAAGAGTGGTAGTTTAAGAAAATTCCTCCATGACAGAAAATAAATGGTTACAATGGAAACTTATGCAAAGAACTGCTAGGAATAACAACCTGAACCTGGATCCAGCCATGTTCTTTAGTCCAACCCCATATGTCTAGATCTAGCTGTGTGCTGACATGATCTGGTGTGCAGGGTCACATTATCTTGCCCACCTGGTTGCAGAAATCTGGCATCAGGGAAGTGTCAATTAACACTGCCATTGATGACACCATTGCTTCTAATGCAAAATTTCTGGACCTTTGGGGAGCCCGGTGGGCCAGATGACATGGCTCCATGGGATGGATCTAATCCATGGACCAAGGATTGAGAACCCTGCAATAAAACATAGGAAGCCTCTCCTCCATTTTGCTTGTGACAAAGGACAAAATAGAATCTTAAAATGTGCTTAAATGTCCAAAATGTATTTACATTGTTTGGTAATTGCCTTTAGGCATGTACAGGTCTCTGGGATTTTTAATGATAACTAATAGCAACTACAAAATATAATGCCTCCAGCCTTCAAGTGCTCCATAATCCCATTCTGTAATTGTCCCACTTTTTCTAAATATGCTAGCTCTTTTTTTTTTTTTTTTTTTTGCTGCTTAAAAGTTATTTTTTCCCCCAGTTTAATAATGAATGAGCTCTCTTTACTTTGTGGTATCTAATGTGTTCATCATACTTTATATCACTACATTTCATTTATTCTTATCTAGGATCATCAAACACACTGTGGTAGCCACTGCTGTAAGTCACTGGGCCCATCTACATGAAATGCTTTACTGCACAGTAGAGCTAATTACAGTGCAGTAAGCGTGCACATCTACACATACAGACACTTTGCAGTGCATATAGTAATTGGCAGTAATTGGCTCTAATCGTGAGTAAATTTGCTACCTGAAAATGCAAGTAGCAAATTTACTCATGATTAATAACTGCATAGTAGTGGATGTGTAGATGCCTGACTGGGAGCAAATGTGCTTCTGGTCAGCCAGGTAACATTGGGTGGGAGATATTCTCCCTGACCCTGGGAGCTTCCTGCTGCCAGGGCAAACACTGCAACTGGAGTCTGGCTAGGAACAATGTCCCCCTGCCTCTGCAGCAGGGTGTTCCTAGCCTCCAACCCATGGTCATAGGACCCAGGCTAGAAGAATCATTTCTCCCAGCACCATCTCCATGATCATTTTCTCCCAGTGACAGTTCCATGGTGGTGGGGCCAGTGAAGGGAGATCTTTTACTCCCAATGCCAGCTCTTTGGTTGCTGGGCCAGCACTGTGAGATCCTTCTTTCTCAGCACTAGTTCCGTGGTCATGGGATGGGTTCTGGGAAAGAAGGATCTCTCAGACTGGGCTCTGCAATTGTGTAGCAGAGACTTGGAGTTCCCTGCTGCTGGGGCAGGAGGACATTGTCCCTGCCTGGGCACCATTAGTGGGGCCCGACCCAACAGCAGGCAGCTCATGGGGGCAGGGAGCTGTGTCCCTGGGCTCCTGGGTTAGCACTCAGGGGGAGCCTAGAGATCCTTCTGGCTGCTTCAGGAGCTGGTTGCAGGACTGCAGGGAGTGGAGGCAGTCTAGTGCTAGGAGCAGCAAATCTGCTCCCATGTCCCTGCACATGTAGACATGTACTCAGGAGTGTTTTGTCTCCAGTCATTTACTCTGTTTGTCTCAAGTCATTTACTCAAGAATAAACTGCTCCCCAATCTTTTGCATGTGTAGACATACCCACTGATTATAATTTCCCTTCCCTCTGAGAACCTGACTGGTTGCATTTCTTTCTTTTATTCAAATGAAGATTATAATAGTTAAAAAAAAACAACCCTTCAGTGTCAAAGGTAATCTTGAAGCTAGGCTTAACCCAGAATATTCTCCAAATCAAGTTTAGGTTATCAAAGCTTAGTTAATAAGTCTTCCATTCAGGATTCCTTTTCCTATCTTTTCTTAAAATACCTTGCACCTTACCAGTGATAATGCAGCAGCTTGAACATGACTAATTGAACAGATAAGGGAATCTGGTATAATGGCATTGTATTATCTAACCAGAACACTTAAATCAATGGTTTTGTTGGTAAGAGACACCATGTAAAAAGAAGCAAATTATTCAGAATTTCAGAATGAGGGGGAGATGAGGAGATATTAGAAAAATGTTGTTCAATGTTCTGAACAGTAACAGAGGTTGCTGACAATTAAAGGTCTATGGGAGAAATCAGTGTAGTCTGTGAACAATTAATAAAAGTGCTTAATGGGGTATGGCTGAGCTAAAAGGGGCAGAGAGGGCATTATGATTTTCTAGGAAAGAAAATCCATTCCATGAAAATTGTGTTGATTGCAGGTCTCCTGTCAAGTGTGAGTAAAATAGGAGGCAGAATGGACTGGAGAACATTATTTCCAGGACTGCCTTATAGTCCAATGACCATTAAGGGAGAATTTCTTGGTGTGGGCACCTGCACTATGTGCCTCTCAAATGATCTTGGACTTCTGGGATTTATGGATCTGTTGTCTTTATCTAGTGGGAGTGGGAGATGAATTTTAGATATTCAATTTAAAGGGCTTTACATGTCCTTTGTAAAAGATTTATGGTTATGCTTCCTTACCATGTATTGCTTGCATCAAACAAAGCATATTTTGTGCTAAGAACATTGGAGCAACATCTTTATTTGGTTTAAGTTAGAGTAGTTCTACTGGCCTCATTGGAGAAATGTTGGCTTACTCTAGCTGGAGGTTTGTCTTTCAGTGTGCAAAGAAATGTTGCCTTTGTGCTTCCATTAACATTTTTATGGGAGCACAAGTTGTGAGCAAACAAGTGTCCTAGCCCCTTGTCATGTGCCAAGTGCCCCAAAATGTTGACATTATCAATTAGTACAGTTTGTGATGCCTTAAATGGGTCAACATCTGGTTGCTCTTTGGGTGCATGGGAAATCCTATGCAGGTTCCCCAATTTGAAGATGCGTGTGCTGTGAAAATCCCCTGCCGGGGATTCCCAAGGTGCACAGACTGTAAGTGAGGGAATTTCCATGCAGTTTCCCCTGCTTGTAGACATGCACCCTGGGAATGTTCATGCAAGGGATTCATGCAGTATGCATATTTTGCTGCCATGTCCTAACTCTCTGCTAGTCTGTAATACTATTGGACAACAGCCCTAGTGATGTCTGTAGAGGCCAGGTATAGACATTATCCTTTTACTGATATAAGTGTTCAGAAACTGGTCTATACCCATAACAGAACAGAAGCTCAGCACACACAGACTAGTTTTAAAATGGCAGAATGCAGTCTGTGATTTGCTCCCCTCACTATATGGCAAATGTGTTCTGTTCACCACCAATCTTATCTATGCTGCTTACAGAAAACTGTGTAACTTAGATAGATTCCCCCTTGGGCTTTTTCAGTGTCTGGATCTAGCCCTGATGACAATGAAGTGGATTAGCTGGGTCAGGACACCTCCCAGTACACCTGATCCCACTCCAAAGACACCATCTTTTTTCAGTCTCTATATAGTACTGCGTTGCAGGGCTGTGCAAAATTGGAGTTTGGGGACCGCCATTTGATTTTTTTGGCTGAAATTGCACATAGTTTTGGCTGAAAAAAATGGGAAAATGGAAATAGATATGTTGAAAAGATTTTTTTCCTTTATGAAAAGCTTTGATTCTTTTTAGTCTATGTTCTTGAAACTAAGGAAATATCAACACATTCTCCTTCCTTTAAAACCTAGCACAGCATATCTGAAAAACTAGGCTGTTGCTTAGGAAAGCTGAATGAGTTAGTTTCTCAAGTGCCACACTGCTCTGCCTTCTACTTATAGCTTAGCGGTGAATGTGCTCACCCAAGATGCTGGAGATCTGGGTTCATTCCTTCTTTGCAATAGTAAGAGCATAGACACTAACTTGGATATCTCATCTGCATCTGAACAATTCACCTTGCATTTTATATTTATTGGATTAAACAGATGGAGAGCAGTGAAGAAGCTTCTGTCTCATTGAGAACAACAGCTCAGAATCCAACCCAGGTTCGCTGCCTTTTTGGATAGCAGCCATCTCTCTCAAGAACGCACATTCAAACTTGTTTTATTTCTCTTCGTCTCACATCTTTCTTGCCCTTGACTGCCCAGGAGGCCAGCTTGAAAATGATTTCTGAAGAAGGGCTACTATTTGAAATTATTATCCTTTGTTCAGTCCATCAAAATCCAACTTTGATAACACTCAGAAGTTTAGGCATATCATATCTGTGTTATCTACCTTTAGTTGCTTTTCTTTCTTCTCTAGCTGCTTAGGTGATATGCAGTTTATTTAATTAATTAATTCAAACCATTACATTATCTAGGTCTTTAATAGCAATTAGAATATTTTATCTGTTCCATCCCACTGAGGTTGTTATATAAATTATATCTTTTAAAATGATTAATGATGGGCCTACTTCTTATAACAATAGGTTCCATATAGATTATTGTATTGTATATATAAATATGAGTGATCAAAAACTTTTGGCATTGAATTGCTCTCAAAGCCTGCTATTCTCCAACACTTATTGTCCAGTTCTTAAACTGGCTACTTATTCAGACATTTCCATTATTTCTTCTCCATCCTGTCAAATCTGTAATGCTGATGTCTGCAAGACAGTCCTGTCAGTGAAATAAGTCATTTTCTTCTTGTCCTTATAATCTTTATGTTTGTATGTTAATGTGTTTTTTTCATTTATTCTCTTCTCCCCCAAAGAACAATAAAAACAAATATATTTTAGTCAAGTTTCAGAGATCAAAAGAAAAGAGAGCAAAATCTCATTAGCCATGAAGGTGTGAATTCAAAAGTATAATAGCCCAGAGTATTATAACTCAGACAAACAAGAACATTAAAATAATCTCCTGCAAGAAGTCACATACTTCATTCTCCTTATCCCAGGAGTCTACTATTTTTGCATGCAAGATTTTGACATTACAAATCAGTGTCTGTACTTATCAAGATTCCTCCTCTTTAATTCTTTATCCTTTGGCTCATTTTGTGTCCTTTGGTACACAACCTCATTTTCAACCTTTTTTCCCCCCAAATTTTTGAATCTTTAGGCTTTCTTTAAGGCTACTTTTGAATGCTATGTATAGATACGAGTTACCCTTACCCCCTTTTTTCCATAAGCTAGATTTCTCAAGGACAAATGTTTTTTTCTGGTTTGTTGAATAAAACACATTTGCTCCATTTTTATTGTCAAAGTACCAACTGGAACAGATAGGGAGTACATTGGAATAAGTATTCTATTATTAACAAATCATGTATTGTCATCTTTTTTCTTTTCAATGACCTATTTTTTTCCAGTTTAACACTGTGTGCACAACATAATTAACTATTTATTCATTTATGTTAATTTATCAGCACAGCAGAAAACAGATTCTGACATTTACCCATGACAGTATTACCCTAACAGCTAAAAGAAATATAATAAAATTAAATGCTTATAATACATATGTATTTAAAGTATAGCACAACACAAACAGTATAGAAGAGGCCTGTTCTGCCTTGTGCATAATAAGTGATTCTGCCATGATATTAGCTTAGCTTCAATACTCCCTTTCATGGAGTGAATTCTATAATAAAAGATAAATGGTAGGTATTCTGATAGGTGGCAGGCTCTTTATTCGAAGTACAGATAAAGCAGCAACATTAGATAAGTTTTAAAAATTAATTCTTTCCTGTTGCACATTAAATACCTTACTATGTCTCAGTGCACTGATACACAATGTCTTTGCAACCTGGCACTGGAAGAGATCTTAATATTACACTCATCTGAACACAGTGGCATGCCAAAGAAACAATTTGGTAGATGCATATTTTAATTAACTTCTTGACTACTGCAGAATATACCAGGTATCTTCAATCCTGCCAAATATAGTATACCTGATACAATTCAAACATAGACCGTTGAGTTTAGTCAGTTATTTTAAAATGGCAGCCTAGGAATATTTGAAGGGAAGTGATAGGAAGAAGCAGTTACTTATCAGCTCTTTATTTCTTTTTGGCAAAATTACATGTCAAGACTTAAGTCTCTCCAAAATATGGATGGTATCCTTCATTGGCCTCGTTATAAATTCAGGTCACAGCTGATTTTTGACAGTTGTTTGACTGTTACCTAACAAAGCTTATACCTCTCTGAATGAGTTAGTCTTTGAGGTGCTACTTTGCCCTGTCTTCTAACTGCTCTCTCTACTATCGCTATAGCACTGAAACGTCATCTTTTTCTTTGAAGTCACATCTGAATTTTAGAGCAATTTAAACTGAATCACAAGTATCATTTTTGCATGCTGTATAATGTAAGTAAGAAAAGCTCTTAGTCAAATTAATGAGCTTGCTGTTGAATTTACTCATGTAATTTGAATTTAGCCAATGAATTTGAGAGGAAAACAGGAACAAATTCTTCCTTCACTACATAGGTGAAACTTGCATGAGAACTGAAGCAAAAGCAGAATTTGGCTCACAGACAGAACTATTTCTGCCTCAGGTACAGTACTTGAGTTATTGGTAAATCAAATGGGCCTTCAGCAAACCTAAGTGTAAGAGCTTTCCTGAGCCTTTAAGGCACATCTACGCCAAACTACATCAGGTTTTGGTCAAGCACAATGGACACCTCTACACGTGCCAAAGGTCTACTCCAATGTATGCTAATTAACACACATTGGAACAGACTCAATTAATTGAGTCTTCTGGAGCATGCCTCCATGACAAATCTAGTCAGCATCCTCATACTTCAAAATGGCAGTGGGCGCACTTGAACTAAAGCTCATTGAATGAGCTTTAATTCAAGTGCTCCCACCACCATTTTGAAGTGTGGGATGCTGAATACATGTAATGCTAGGGGCACTCTAATTCAACTAGAGTGATTCAAAGAGCCCTCTCCTCCCCCCACCCTAGAGCGTGTGTATAGATGCCCAATAACTTGGGGAACAGAGGCAGTAGTATGGCTGCTGTGCCTTATTTCACAGTACTATACTCTCTTCTTCAATGGACAAATTCTGTTGGTCAATAAGAAAGGTTACCCTCTCTGTGGAGCTGAGCCCAATGTTAGTGTGGGGCAGGAGAGTGCACAAAATTATATTCTATTCAAACATGTAAAAGTAGATTACTTGCAAATAGCATCATCCCATCTGGTTGGACACTTTCAAGCTTTTCAAGTGTAGCCCTTCTGATTATGAATGTAAACACTGCACTGAGAAATAATAAATCTGGAACCCCACAATGTATAAAATGTATTTAATTTAATTTATACATGATTTATTTTCCCAGAAATACAGCTCAGAAAATTTAGACTAGACACTAAGAATCATTTGGGGTGCCATCCACATTTAAGTAGTCCATTCAGTTTGGGAAATATTACTTTTGTAAGGCTAACAGTGGTGAAAAATAGTACAGAACTTTATGCTGAAGTGAGCAGACGTAGATCTCAATGCACAGCATCTGGTACTTCTGTGATAGATGGTCACTTTTCAGAAGACAACCACACTTTAATGTTTGTTCTCTAGTGTCCACTTCATCATATTTATTTAGAAACAGATATAAAATGCAGATCTCTGCTGACTGAGTCCTGGATCTTGGCCAGGTCTTTGTCCTTGTATATATAAGCTACCAGGTTTTGCATTTTGAATCTGGAGTACCATATTTACTTGAATATAAAATAAGCCTCAGCATAAGATGACGCTCCCAATAATTAGATTCCATATACAGAAAATTTATACATCTGTTATAATTTTTTTCATGCATAGAATCTAATTATTGGAAGTTTACCTTGAATTTGTCCCCATCACCCTGTTATACCAAGGAAAATACATCTGGCAGGTCAGGTGATACCCTTTCTTTCTGCCCCCACAACTTCTTCCCCCTGCAGTCCTTTCCTCTGCCCCCTTACTATCAGACCCATCTCCTGCTGAGCACATGGAAGTGAGGGGCAAATTTGAAAACACTGACTTGGGAATAAACATACCTGCAGTAATTAGTTAACGTAGAATTGATACATTTTACCTTTTTTGAAACTGTGGCAAGTTTAGCACAGGTACTCCACAAAAACACTTCTAAGCAGCACTTTTGTACCTACTTATATATAGTACAAACTAGTCATGATTTCATTCCCAAGTCAAAAGGCTCATATAGTTCACTGGGCTGGGACCTAACAGGATAAACCACCTTTCATGTCAGGGTGACCCCACAGCTCAGCATTGCTTAGAATGTCTGTGTACTCCAGATACTCCACCACATGGATCCATGTGCTAATTAGACCCCAATCATGACTGAAATTTGGTGTTTTTGTCACCACTCCTGGGATCCTCCAAAAATGTATATGCAGATGAGACACAGGGCAACTTGATCCTCATGGAGCACAGGGAGCAACAGGCTGAAAGGGGGGGACAAAAAGGGATTCTGGGACATTGTTTTGGGGCCCATTTGATGATGTTTGCAAGATATTTATGTCTGGTGAAGAACAAGAATCATTGGAAAGAAAGGTGCAGCTCAGCTCAGTGGGAGTGAAGAGGAGATCAAACTGTATGCAATGCAGTAGCTCACCATGATTTTAAAGAGTTGACATGGAGGGAGATTGCATGAAATGGGTACTAATATATATCTTATTGAGATGGACTGCACTAACCTATCCTTGTGATAGGTTCCTATCAGTATGTTTGTCTAATATGGGCTATGTGGTCAATAGTTATGCTCAGTATTGGCTGCATTTTTTCAGTCTCATAGTTGGCTTTTATTACTGAGCATGTGCTGTCTTTGACAGCAGTTTAATGATATATAATATATGTAATGAGGTTTCCCTGTATGCAACTGTAAGATGAGGAACCTTTTTATCCATGCTGATTGGTGGGGGATGAGCCTCATCAAATATTTGAATAAAATACAGTATTATTGGCCCAAATTAGGAAATAGGAAGAGCAACCAGCTGTTATGGTGATGAACACAATTTTAAATATGTATAATAATACTAATATTTCTTTACCCTTGTATTTCCACAGAAGTTAGTACAAATTACAGGTGAGTTAGTAAAACTGACATTATCCCAATGATAAAAAATGTATGTGAACACTCAGTATTCCTGTCTTTTTACCTTGAATGATGCAGTAGGTGCTTTAGGACAGAGACTAGAAGGTGACAAACAATCCTACAAAGACAAAATGTCAGCAAAACTTCTTTCTTGCATCCCTGGTTTATTGTCATGGTGCTTTTAGGATGCCGTCATGCTGCCAATCCAGAAGCATTCTCTTCTGTATGTTCTTGAGTGTTCTGTCCACTTTAATTTAAATGACTCAAGTGACAGGGTTTTCACTTCTTCCCTAGGAAGCCTGAACTGTCTTGTAGATCCCATCATGTGAGATTCTCTCCCCTCCTCCAACACATGACCTGAAATTTCTTTTGCTTACAGTGAAATTAAACATTCTATGACTGTCACCAAGCAGAGAAAATGAGCTGCTACAACTCATAGTAGCTATCCATTCCTGGCAAAAGTTACAGTAACAATCAATAGTTGTAATATATGTAAAGTATACTCCTACAGCCTGAAGAAAGAATGACAATGCAGCCTATAAGTCACGGAGGAATCACAGTTAAACCTTTAGCAGGAGGCACAGTAATGCTTTTGGTGGTAAGGCTAAATGCTGCAGAGTGCAGAGTATAAATTTTATACATATACTTTGCACCTTTAGGATAACTATAATAGAGTTAAAGAAGGGTTTTGGATAAATGTCCTTTCATTTTTAAAAATATGCCTTAGATTTAGTTGAACAGAAATTGGAATACAGTTTACTTATTAAATTAGGAGGGCTGGAGGAAGATAATTTTTTTTCAAGAATTTCTTAAATAATAGCAACATTATTGAGAGGGGATAATACATATAAAATGACTCTAAAAGATGTTATATTGAGGGGCATTAGGTTCTTGTGTGTGAAGATGTACAATATGGTTTCTGTCTATAAATAAACTGACTAAACTTTTGAAAGGATTGCATGTCTATCTTTTACACTTGAATCCTCATTCATTTCTAATCATAATTATGGTTGTAGTCTTTCTTTACTGAATAACCTAGAAGCACTTTGTTGATTCACTCTAGGACACATCTACAGCATGATTATTGAACTTCTGTCACAACATGTAGTGACAAATGTATCTGATTGAGATGAAAGCAGCTGGAGATTCTGCAGCAAAGAATACTGCTGAGCAATACAGATGTTAGCTGCCTGAGGTTTAAACACAGAGAGAGAGTCTGACACCGCGTTAATCCTCAGGCTTTTGCACTGTCAGATAAGTCTTGCTGCGGAATGAAGCCATGAAACTATAAGATTTCTTTTGATGATCTTGACATTTTGCAAAATACAAAGCACCATTATAATGCAGTATAATCTGAAGAAAAATAACTTTTTTTTTGTCTGAAGGGTAACATGCAAATTAATGATGAATATACCATTTTTTCATCAAGGTAGAACACATGTCATACACACAAAGATAGTAGAGATCTGATCTGATAACATTATAATGGTATATTAATTAATGATGGATTACAGTAGAATTTCTGTAGAAGGAGATACAGTCTGATATCCACGTTCCTGTCAAATGGATTAGTTATGATTAACATAGCAGAAGCAGCATACATAAGGTACCCACTTACACTCTTCAGAGAGATTTAGACTAGAAACTACAGGCTACAACTAATATATCTTGACAACTGATATAATATTAGTTTGAGAAATTACAGGTTACTATATTTCAAATAATTCCTCAGCATCCTGCTAGTTATTTTGACTTTCTTCCTAGACTGGGAATTTAAAAAGAGAGCCATAAAGGGATATTTGATTATAAGTTTTGGCTTCCACAATCTTTTAGGGTTTTTTTTTCCTCCAACAGCCCCTTTCTTAAAAAGCTGTGTCCTTTTTATCTTGTAGTCTTAAAAAAGAATAAGGAAAAAAAAATCAATAAGCAAAAAGCTTGAGTATCTGTAAAGGCAATGGGTCTCATTATGGAAAGATGCTCATAAAACTACTTGCATGGGCAAAGTTTATAGTGCACATGCATTTGCAGGATTGGGCTGTTTAAATATGATGTGTTTGAGATGACATGCAGTTTTGGTGGCAGAAGCAACAACTTCTTGCTTACTAATTGCCTGTTTTGAAGGAAGCTTAGAAAAGAGTAAAGGGCTAATGGCTGATTTGCTCAGCAGCCTGCCAGTGCAGATGCTTCAGAATTCTAAAACCACAGAATATCATTTGTTCTGTCACAGGACTTCAAAGGAGTAGATAAAATGACCTCATTATATTGGATGTTTGTAAGAATCCATAGCTTTCAATGCTTTTGCTTAAGTATTTTCTTATTTCCCGTTACATTTATAGTTCTTCAATGCTCATTGTATTTGCACTATGAAGTGTGTTGTATAATTTATCCCTTGTAAAATCTTGACGTGGGTAGCCATATCCTCCCTGTTTCTTATAAAGGTATTTCTGATTAAAAAAGCAAAAATGAGATGCATCTTTTATAACATATGCACCTCTTTCATATAAATTACAGTGTATTTTAAATAAAATTACAATCATCCATCTCTCCCATTTTGATGCATATAAATGGTAGAGCCAAAGGCCTGGCAACATGTTCACAACTGGGGAAACAAGTCACACATGTCTTATTCTTTTATTTTAAGTGTAATCAGCTTAACTTTGAAATCCTTTTCATATATTGTAAGATATTTTATTACATTAATGCAGGGGTTATTGTTAAGGGGACACTTTCATCATACCCTGTTTTCTGGCATTTAAAACAAATTACACTTTGGGTTGAAATATCTCATGCTCGTTGCTGTTTAAGGTAAAGAAATGTTTTAGAAAGTGGTAAAATTACACCTTTAGGTTATGCTGTTCTTACATAGTTGTTGTAACAACAACAGAGCAGGAGTGTCTGAAAGATGAGTTCTTGTAAAATCAAAGGTAAAACTTATTTGCAAGGGGTCTCCCATGGTCACGTACTATTTGTGAATCTGCTATATTGTTAAAGGTGCAAAGTGGGACACCACATACATTTGAAATACTAAAAAATGAGAAAAATGCAACCATGTTTTTTAGATACTAGATTTTACACGTGAACATACAGATGAATTTTACCAGAACCACTGGAAATAAATGCTGCTTGCGTATTTTCTTTTTCTTTTATTTACAGGGTAAGGAGCATTAGTGTAGGGTACAATTCTGCTCCCCTTAAATTAATGGCAATAACAAAAATTCTTGTTTGATTTTTATGAACTTTTATGTTTCTCTTGGAAGCTGGGGCCAACCCAAGGAGTTAGTCTCATACTTTAAGTAACACTGTTGTAAGCCATTTATATATATTTAAACAGAAATAAAGTGGTAAAAGGCACTTGACATTTTTGCAAAGGCAGGCTGAATGTTAGGGTAAAGCTAATATGGCAACTAGCTTTTAATCAGCAGGATAGATGAAATGTCTGAATAGAAATGAAACCCCCAAAATAGACAAATATTGTTTACAAGCTGTTCATATTTTAGGTTTTTTTTAAAATGAATATTTGCTCCTGGGCACTCATTATTTACAGGGATCTTATGGAAATCATTTATATGGAAATCTGGGAGGCTTGGACTTTTTCCCCCAGAGGTTAGGGCATTCCTCACATCACTTAAGATAAACCTGTAGGACTGAATAACAGGCAGTTTTAATAGGCTTTAAATCAAGTTCCAGGGGGATTGTGGCCTTACTCACTAGGGAGAGACATTCAAAAACCCTGAGCCTGAATTGGTTCATTCTTTTCAAGTTAGTCTAACCTGCCTTAGTTGAACCAGCTTGCAACTGTACAGATATTCCCTGTGGACTGAAGTAATGCAGGCACATGCCTGCAGTGGCTTAGGCTAGTAGTTAGAGTGGGGAACTACAGCAGCCCTCTACTCCCTACCACAATGCTGAGCTGTGAGGGGTGTGGGAGGGCACCAGCAGGATGATTAGAAAGGGGTGTAAATTCCCACTCTGCCTGCACCATCCTAGGCTTTTCCCTGCTTGCTGTTCAAGGGGCAAGAGTGTCAACAGCTCCCAGCCCCTGGGTAGCACTCTGAGGCAAATTTGGGGTGGGTTCAGTGAATTCATCAGTTGATGATACTGATCTTTTCAATTTCCATCTCCCTCCTCCTTCATACTGTCTTCAAACCTGGCAGGCAAAGGAGCCAACAGGGGACTGATAATAAAGAGTTTATCAGCCCATCAACAAAACAAAAGCCTTTCTCATTAATTCAAGCTTTTCTTAAACAGCTTTTTGCAAGAAAGAAACAGAGGGGCATTGCCAGATGACTTGTTGATTAGCTGCAAAAAGCCATAACTAGACACTGTTCTGTCTGCCTGTTCCAGTGAAATTGGAGATGCACACACACAGACACCTCTCACTATTAGCTAGTATACCACATGCCTAGGGTCGATAGGACTAGGGTCCATGCTGTGGGAGGGATGGAGGGGGAGATCCCTGCTTAAGCAGTGAGTGGCGAGGTCAGGGGAAGAGGGTTGGGGAAGGCAGGTAGACCATGCTGTGCCTGCAATCTTTCCTGGAGCTCCAGCTAGGGAGCAGAGAGGCAGGGCCAGTCCTGCTTTTTGGAGCAGAGAGCACATCCCAGCCCAGCCCATGGCTGCAAAGCATGTGGGATACTGGGGGACTCTGGTTTAACTTAAACCAGGAAGGGGTCTGGGACAGACATTGCACAAACTGGTTTGACCCAAATCAGTTGTCTGATTCTACCTTCAACCAGGTTTATTTTAAAGCAGTTTTAAACCATTTTGAAAGTGGTTTATGTGGACTGAACTTATGTTCTGTTACAGATTTAAACCAGTTTCTGATCACTTAAGCCGGTTTATGTGTAATGTCTGTCCCTAGCCAGTATAGTTCATTAAGCGTAGCAAGTAGAGGGAAATAAAAGGATTTCCTAGTGTTCTAGCAAGGGCCCAAAGACAAGAAAGGGAATGAAGATTGAAATTCACAATGAAATTGACTCTGATTAGAAAGGAAACAAGCTTAGGGCAGGTCTTCAGTGCAGGTTCTCCAAGTTTGCTCACAAACACTAATCAGTATTTTTCTTTTTAAAAATAATTGGTATATATGCATTGTGTAAGCACAGAGAAAAGTTGCCAGATGATGTTGTTTAACTGTTTGCAGCAGATAGCCTGTTCAGAGTCTTTTTGTTCCTAAGTTATAACCAGTCTTTTTTTGTTTTAATTTGACCTTTATTGTACATAACTAGTCACCTGACACTTCTTTTTAAACAAGAGAAAAGCAGAATAATATTTAAGGAAGGTTGTACAAACATCTCTGACTCAAACTTCTGCCTGAAGATATTCCACAAGTGTTCTGAAGGCCTCCATTTTCTGACTAATTGAAAAAACAAAAACAAAAAAGCACTCACTCCTACAGGTAACAATAATAGATATAAAGTCTCATTTCCTTAAAGTATTATGTATAGTATTGATTTCTTTGCAAGGGTAGGGGATGTTATTGTTGCTTTTCTCAGTATTGGTTCATTCCTCTGACTAGAACAATGGGTAGAATTTTTGAAAGTGTCACAGTGATTCAGAAATCTAAGATTGATTTAGTTCCGCAGAGTAATTGAATGACAGATTTTTAAAAGTATATAATGGCCTAAAATTGAAAGTAGATGCCTCAAGAGATTTTCATAAGTGCTTAATTGCCTAGCTCTTATTGAAATTTTTACACTTCCAGATACCTTTAAATATATGGATTGTAGGCACATGGTTACACCCAAATCAGTTTTGACAATAGGGCTTGGAATAACTTTGATGTACTGGGTCCCTGTGAGAACATTCTTATTCCACATGAAGAGTGCCTCTGTGCAGTTTGACACTGTTTTTTTTCGTTAAACGGATACAGTTAAATTGTATACAATGTTCATATATATTTTGCACTGTTCATACAAAGTAGGTACATCCACACAGAGTTAGTGCAAAATGGAATTTTTTTCCATGCTCTAGCATGTTTCACAACAGACTTCCTATCCTGTTACAGGAACTGCTCCAAGGCAGCCATAGCAGCTGATCTAGTCCTGCCCCAGTCTAGTGTCACAGGATACCACTCTTTCTCTCTCTTGCTCTCACTTGCAATACCTTGATGCTATGCATCTGCTAACTAGGGAGGCTGTCCCCAAAGGCTGTAAATGGGCTTAATGAGTTCTGACTCAGCCTAGCTCACTGGTACAGTTGGCACCTTGTTCCTACATGTGCAAAGATGTTGTACCTTCAGCATCTCTTTTTTCTGTACCTTACTTGTACCATTGCCTCCAGCATATGGATTAGAGATCTACCAACCCTAACTGTACCTTAGATAGGGGCGGATTAATATTTACTGGGGCCCTGGACTCTGTCCTTCACTGGTACCCTTCCCAAACCACGTCATGTCCCACAGCCACAGGCTCCATCCATGGCCAGGGCAGCAGGAGCAGCGGCTGGAGTGAGATGCATTGTCCCCCAGGCCCAGGGCAGGAGCACCAGCTGCTCCCACTTGCAGGTCTACCCTGCAGCTAGCACCAGGGATGTGGAGCTGCTGCCCATCAGGCATGTGTGGTGCAGACTGAGCTCTGGAGGCAGGCCTTTACCCCTCTGAAACTCAGTCTGGCTGCAGCTGCACCTGGCTAATGTGCAAGACCATGGCTGGGCTAGCCAGGAACTGACTGCACTTGGGCTGTCCCACAGCTGGTAGTTCCAGCCACACACTGTGCATAGCTCCAATCTCTGCTGCTGGTGACTCCAGCTGCTCCCAGGGCTCTGGCACGGTCATGGCCCACACCTGGCAGAGGAAGATTAAGATTCATTGGGGCTCTGGGCAAATAGAAAATTGGAGGCCCTCCACACCCCATTATAAACATGAATGTATCAAAAAGCGTTAATAAATACACTCATTAAATGTTTACATGGTGCATTAATAAATAAAGCACAACTTGCAACATCAAAATTAACTGCTAAGTTTTGACATACACAAAGCTAAATAAAACAACTGCCTTAGGAAAATTACTCAGATGCATGGAATTATCATAAATGTATAACACAAAAGTATTCCAGTGCTTCAAAATGGTGGCGGGAGTCCTTGAACTAAAGTCCGTTGAATTAATTTTAATTCAAGTGCTGCCACCACCATTTTTAAGTGCAGGAACACTGACACATGTGATACCATGGCACTTTAATTAGAGTTCTCAGAGCCACTGTAATTAAAGCACCACCCTCAACCCCCAGAGCACCTGTAAAAATGCCAAGGGGCAGCTGCCTGAGCCTGTCCAGCAGGGCTGAGGCTGAGGGGAAAGGTGTGAGCCTTCCTGGCAGCTCGGGGCTGAGTGGTCCCTGGGCTAGGCTCTCAGCTGCCTACAGCTCTGCCGCACGACCTGAGACCTGACCCAGTTGTGTGTGTCTGGGCTGGAAGGGACCTTGCAGATCATCGGGTCCAGCCCCCACAACTAGAGATATTTTGCTACAAAGGTACCTTTGTGAGTGTGCAGCCTAGATTGAAAAGACCTTTTTGCATTCCAGAAGTCTGGATCAGACTACCTGCTCCGATTCCTGCTCACCTGTCTCAAGTCTTTTTAAGTAGGCTTAGGGGTCAATCAATTAGGCATACTGTTCTTCTAAGTACCCCTAATATAACACTTCCCACCACCTAGGGAAGCTCTCTGTATAACAAAGCTTCTGCTGTCCGTGGACTGCTTCACTGTCCCTATGTCTTCACCTCTCACTCAAAAATCTGAACACCTGTTACTTCCTTTTCCTTCATCCTCATGACAAGGTATTTAGCAGAACTCACAGATTTGTTGGACTATGAACTGGTTACATCCTGCTAGGGCCTTGAACTTGTGATACCTAGACTGTTAACCATGTGCCGTAATACTCACACCACCCCCAGTCTCACACCTATAGCTCTTCTTCTCAAACTTCAACCTCCACCACTGCCTTGCATCTCAGATAATTGGAACTCAGTTCCCACAGGTATCTGACTTGGTTTGCTCCCTGATTTCACTCTGTCTAGTGTTTCAGCCCTGGCTTGGACTCAGATCCTCTATCTTTGACCCTGGCTACTGCTTGGCCCATGACTAATGGCTTGTGCAAACCACTAGCCAGACTGCATATACCTTGGTATGTGACACTGTGGCCTACAGCTGTCTGAGCATTCAAGGGCTCCTGCTTCCTGCTCTTGCTCCTCATCCTTCCAGAAGTAAAAGGGCTAGAGCTTCTTGTTATACTTCCCCATGTTAGTCGCTTAGAACATAGTCACTTTGTAATTTACCAGTAGCACAACCCACAGGCATGACCCTGAACATACTCTGCTCACCCACTGTCACACTCCAAATCCAGAAATACCCTGGTGAGGTTGCTCCATGGTCATGCCCAGTGGTGGCTCTTAAGTATGTGGGAAACCAAGAAATTGAAAGCAGCTGCAGAGAGTCATTGCTGAGTAGCCTTTCCAGTGTATTCCTGGGTGTGAAGTATACCTCTGGGAGCAAGTGGGTGGGATGTTTTCTCAATTTTTCAGCACATGCTACTACTGTGGTGTAAGCAAGCTCTTAGCTATTTTTGAAAATAATGTTCAATATTTTATCTCTCTGTCTACATCAAAAGCTTATTTTTTACTTTTCAATAGCATATTATAGGATGCAAGGCTGATGTGGGGTGGGGTTGGTTCCACCCTTTCACATTTTGAGTAATACTAGAACTATAACTGTGTTCAATTATTAGTGATCCATGCCCCTGATTACTTCAGAATGAAACACATTCTCCCTTGTAGTATGACAAATTAATCTAACCTATTTGGATTCTGTGGCTAATACAAGATTATATCTGAGGGATGTCTGATTGTTGATATTTTTTACCAGGTAGAGAATTTTATTGTAAAGTAAGGCACTGATAAAAACTTCTTAATCCTGCCATAGAATTGCTTCACAGCACTGATATTATCTTTTGCCAGCCATTAAGAGTTGCTGGTCCTGATTCAAGAGTGAATTGATTTGTTGTCTTTATGCTGCATGTGCCGGACAGCTCTGTTTTATCTTGAGAACCCAGAATCTGATTTCCCTCCATTTTCTTTACCCTGGCAGCATTTCCAAAAAATAAAAAATAAAAAAAATCACAAACTCAGCACCCTGCCAAGTAATTGGACTTTCCTGGAGCATTTGGTATATAATTCATAAATAAAGAATAAGAATTTTTTTATCAGCTTTCAGTAGTAAAAAGTATTTCCACTGGGATCTGGCTCATAAATAATACTGTTTTTTGACTCATATGCCCGTACTCATGCTTCCTTTGTTCCCTCAAATAAGCTGTACAATCAGCCAGTATTATTCATAGCTCCCAGACAGTCTAATTTATTAGTTATGGTCAATTTATTAGGTACTGATTTTTTCCCTTTTATTTATTTATTTATTTTTTTGCGTTTAAGTAATCATGTTACTAAAAAAAGAAACCTCCAAAAGAAAGGTAGCACTTAATATGCATTTTTTTTCTCATGTACATAGTAATGAACCCTGAACCTGATTCTGATCTCATTTACATCAGTGTTTTATAAACCAGGCCCCTTCCTTATGCTTCAGAGTTTTCCAGTTAAGATACAATATGGGAATGACATACGGCAGGTGAGACTGTCACCTGTTTACATTTAACTAAAGCAGCTATAAAAGTCCTACCAGCCCTAAGGAGATTTTCCTTGGCTCTGCTGTAAAAATTCCTGCACAACCTCTCTTCCAACTTCTGACACCACCACTACTGGGGCTGGAAAGCACCATATCTAGGGTCAGCCCACAGTGTTCTAGGCAGTGCTGTCATCATTAAGAAACCCAGACTGGGCTGCTGTTACTTAAAAGCAGCTCTAGGCTTTCACCCCACTTATGCTGATGGACATTTTGGGCCCACAAGCATTCTGGATTTTGCAGCTAGGGCAAGGGGCTAGGGAAGAAAGACAGAGGACTTCCCATAATCTTTGTTCTCCTTCTTCTTGGGCTGCCAGTCTTGTGGCTACTCCCCCATCAACTAAGCCCACAGAAACTCATTCCGGTTTTCTTCTCATATATATATTTAGATCAGAAGATATAACCTTTTGGGGAGTAGGGGAAGTTTCAGGTAAAGCCTGTATTATGATGCTTGGAAGAATAAACTATATATAGCTATAACAAGAGATAGAGAAGAGATAAAGAGCACCATAGGCGCCTGGTGCCACCTTAGTTAGGGTGGGGGGTGGGTATGTGCCCCCCAAACAACCAGTTAACCAATCTCACCAACTAGAGGGTGTCCCCCTGCAGCCAATCTTGCTGACTCAAGGGCGGGGGGGAGGGGGGCACAGCTGATCGTGTTGTCTGGGAAGTGGCCACAGTGGTCCCAGAAATGGCCATGGCACTCCTGATAGTGGCTGCAGCTGATTCCCGAAGTGGCCACAGTGCTTCATCCAGTGCTCCTACTCCTTGGCTGGCACTTGCAAGGCAGGCAACAGAGCTCTCACCTACCCCCCTGCCCATCACCTAAGTGGGGCAGCACGGCCTGTCAGGGTGTGTACCAGCTCTCTCAGGGGGGGCATGTGCACCTATGTGCACCCTCTACATATCACCACTGGAGAGCACCATGAAGAACCAGATGAATAAGAATTCCCTTTCTCTCTATATATTCATTATTACCATGTCCCATCTTGTCTGTGCTGAATAGTCTTCTACCAGGTGTCTGAGTGCTCTCTGTGCTTTTGGTATTATCCAATTAAATGGCATTTCTTGGCAGCTCAGTATGAAATGTTTCTGTATGTGGTATGCTATAGGTGACTCAAAGGCTTAATGCATAGTAAAAAAATGAGGTACATTGATATAGGTGCAGAAGTGATGCCAGATATCTCATATCCCACACTTTTTGTTAAGTAGGGGTGTTGTGGAGGCAAAGCTCTGTTTCCAAGGAGATAAGAATGAATGAAACTAGTGCTATTTTTACATAAGGAGTGAATGACAGCTTTGTACTGATGTGGATTAATAAAGAGGTGAAATGCAGTTTAGTAAGAAGCAGTTCTTGAGGAGTGATTAAAAATGATGGATAAATGAAAATCGCTCTGGAATGGAACATGTTCCAGGTCAAAGAGCAGCATGGGAGAAGCCATACAAACAAGGAAGAGACATCAGAAAAGATGAAATTAATTTGCTGATATTGGAAAGGTTTTAGACTGTTTAGACAGAACATAACTGTGAAAAGACTCAAAGATGGAAAAATAATTTGCTTCAGCTTGGTGTATGGAAATAGAGAAGGAGCTAACAGAGATTTTTAAAAAGCACATAGTCCAAGTGGTATTCAAGGAACAGTATTTTAGATATAGTACAATGAATAATCTGAAGAGAACAAGATGGGGATTGAGGGTCCAGAAAGGAGGACTGTTATGCTTCAGCCCAAGTCCGAATTCGTTGCCCGGCATGCACGAGCCAATATATGAATGCCAGTTGGAAGTTTGAAAGAAAAAAAGTTTTTATTGCTAGCAATAAAGGTGCAAGGTAGC
>JAGPOW010000290.1:21648560-21665926 GCA_030014935.1 Caiman crocodilus
CAACCTTCCAGTCTCGCTGTGTATTCTGTCTTGGGAGGATGGCTCGAGGCCATTTATTAGGCCTTCAAAGAAATGGCTCGGGGTTATTCACAACAGGACTATGGAATATTTGAGGGAATATGGAATATGGAATGCTAGAAGGGACGATAAAAAGCACATGGTGGTAAAGCTGCACTCAAACTTAATGTGATTTTTAATCATAATCTCTGTTAGACACCCCTTGCCGTAGCTGATAGAACTACTTAAAAGGAAACCATGAAGAAATCAAAAAATCCTAAAATCATGAGCTGGGCTCATATGAGTAATATACTCTTCTACCCTGCCTTATCTGGGAAATGCAAATAAGATTGTCTGGATTTCAAGGTCCATTGGGACTCCAATATAAGTCCCACTTAACTCCCATGAATAATTTTTTTTTTTGCAAGATTCATTCCTGGGAAATGAATTTCATTTACCTCCATGATTTTAGTTTCCTTTATGTGTTTGGGTCCTCAACCAGGCTATATCTATCTATATAGTGTTGCTATTCTTGTTTTTAAGCAAAACAAAAATTATAACAGAAATTACTTTCATCAAAAAAAATTTTTTTTTCATTCAGCCAGTGATATTTTGAATTTCATATGCATGAAATGCCTCACGCTATTACCATATTTTTTGTATATAACACCCTGAAATGAAATACACAACTTGTTTTTGAAAGGCAAAATGAAGAAAACAAGATTTTTTCCAGAGTTATGGTTTACAGAGAGCAGAGACAGAGTTTAATCAAAATTGACGCACCCTTCCTTTTCTGCTTAGCTACAACTCTGGATGCTACTGAAGGCTAGTCTCCATGGGCAATGACAAGTGTGCAGCTCCCTGGTCCAACTCATAGTGCTTCACAGAAAGTACCAGGAGTTAGACTGACCTTCCCGACCCAACAGACATTCACTGTTGGGTCAGGAGGGTGGAGGGGATCAAGCTTCGCTTTGGAGCTGGTTCAGTGAGAGAGGCTGCATATCTGCAGGCTCCTCTCCCTAGCCTTGCCCCCCTCTTCCAGCTCTGGTGCTGTCTTAGGATGGGAGGGAGAGAAGGAAGGGGAGAGAGTTCCATGCTGGGTTTTGCCCAGCCTGCACTGCTGCGGGGGAGAGCGGTAGATTGAAGCCACACTTCAGCCTCACTTTGCCTCTTCAGCACATCCCTGCTCCTGGCACATTCTGACACAAGTTAATGAAGATGTTGTGCTTTGGAGCACCTTCACCCGAACCCTCAAGTAATGTGGATTCATTTGTGATGTGACTGGATACTTTTTAAAGTACTCTACAGCTGTGCATTTCTGTTAAGCATAGCTGTAGAGTGGCCAAAATATCACTTCTGTTAATGCCCCATGGGTGGACCCATGATCCTGAAAAGAGCTCTAAATAGCTGTAAAAAGGGAGAAGAGACCAGGAGACCTGGCAGACAGCAAAATTGCTGTAAAAAAGATTACAATGATTAGCAGACCATCAAGATCATTAGAAAAGCAAGACAATCATTAACAGCTCTAGAGTAAATAACTTAAAATCAATTGACTCCCTCACCTGGCTAAATAATAATACCATTGCTGCTGCAGTGTGGGGCAGGAATCAAACCACGGGGTGGCAAAAAACATCTTCCTCACTTAATGAATGTACCCCAAGGGAGTTGGTATAGATGGAGATTCCTTCCATCCCTACTTCTCTATGACTTGAATTTTGGAAAAACAATTTGAGGGGTGTATTGTATGATGTATCAGAAAATACAGTAGTTGATAGAAAATAAGAGGCAAATATGTACTGGTGCTGTGCCTCAGTTGTGTTTGAAACTATAGAATATTTTCAAATATTGGTGCTGATATGCCCCCAGAGCTGAGAAAAACTGGAAGACAACCCCAGTCTATTTTTAATTATCCTTATATGCAAAATGATCTTTTATAGCTATAGATTTAGTACAGGACTAAATACAGCATTAACCTATCTCTGCTCCCAGTGAAGCTAGTGAGAGCTTTACCACTGAAATCAGTGAAGCAATGCTAACAAAACACTGAGTACTTCTGAAAATAGTTACCCAGGACTTCACTTCTTCACTTCTACTTCACTACTATATTATAGTTGTTCTAATTTAGTGATTTCTAGACCATTTGCAATATGTGGCTTATGTCTTCATAGAAAGGGTTTCCATGGTCCACTTGCCATTCCTTTGTTGATCGCAAACCAACTCTATGTCAGCAGCTACTATAACTATTTACAGTTATACATAAGTATGTATTGTCATAGGGGTATTATGTTTTTTCCACCTTAATAGTAGAAAACATAAAGGGGTCTTATTATGCCACTGCCCTCCTCCTTGTGTACCATTTATTTTAGTGAATAACAAAATGCAAGGGGTATATAAAGAACTGCCAGAACAGAGAGCAGAATGTTACACCCACTGTGCAGAAGGCATGAGTCACAGAATCGTAGAAAACAGGAATGGAAGGCATCTTAAAAGGTCATCTAGTTCAATCTCCCACTCAAGGTAAGATCATTTTTGTCTAAATGAAATGGTTTATCTCACCTATGATTAAACATTTCCAATGATGGAGATTTCACAACCTCTGTGTTAAATAAAAAATGGGGTTGGGGGACCTGAACCCTCAAATTAGAAGTCTGATGCTCTGTAGAGAAACAGACTTTTCCTTTTATTCTTCATTGAATCTTCACCTCCCATTTTTGTTGTTTGGCTTTTTTTTTTCTGGTCATCTGTGCATGACTGCTTCTTCACGGCTCATTGATGGGTCTTGAGGTTACCTTAAGAGTCCAATCCTTGAGTTACAGATCTGCCTGCAGAAGTTGAAGGTCTTTCTGCAGAAGAGGATAGGCTGCATGTTGGGATTCCTCTTCTTTTCCTTTCTCCATTCTCTCTTCTCTCCTTCCAGGGTAAGGTGTTTACTTCAAAATGGGCTGCTGCTTGTTTGAGGTTGAGGTGCCATTGGGATCAGTTAGCAGCCAGTTCCTCCCAGCTCTTGGGGCACTTGTACATGTGACAGGAGTTTAGTCCTCAGGGTTTTATTTTATGTCCTCTAAATTGAAACAGTGGGGCATAGAATAAAACCCTGAGCATGAAACTATTTCAATTTTTTTGTTATGTTATGGCTGGGGGCCCAATCCTTCTTTTATTTTTGTTGGAACTGGATCCTGCCCTTGGCCGGGGGGGAGGGAAGGGGCAAGCTGCCAGTGGATTGAGTGGCCCCGGAGCTGCAGGGAGCCCTGATCCTTCTCTCTGTGGTGGCAGCACCCCCTAGAGCCTCCCAGGTGGGCTGCTAGAAGACTGGGGACTGCCCCAACTGGATCAGGCTGGGGGCTGCCTCTGAGTTGGGGCAGTCCCCAGCCTGCTAGCAGCCCACCTGGGAGGCTCTAAGTAGCCCTGGTGGGGTGGCACTACTACAGAGGGAAGGAAGGACTGGGGTGCCCCACAGCTCAGGATCTGCTCAGCCCACTGGCAGCTCAACCCCTGGGCCATGGGAGAGGCAGGAAGGCTCCACCAAAAAAAAGAAAAAGGATTGGGCCTCTTGCCACTTCTGCCTTCAGCAGGCTCCTGCAGCTGACAGGATGCCTGGGCCAGCCAGGAATGAGCTAGCTTGTTCCTGGGATATTGTGGGGAGAAGACAGGAGGGCAATTGGGTTTGTTGGTGGCTGCAGAAAGAAGCAGGGATGGTGCACAGGATGTGAGCCACCCAGACAAGCTGCTAGCTGGCCAAGTGCTGTCCCAGCTCAGAGGCACCTGATCCAATGCTTTTACAAACTTGCCTGGGCTTTCTAGCACCCTATGCACCATCCCTGCTGCCTTCTTCAGCCACTGCTTCCCACTAGGGCAGTGCGAGGAGGCAGCAGGAGAATGCCTGGGTATGCTGCTGGCTGGAGAAGGTGGTGGGGTATCTGCATGGGGTGCTGGAAGCCCAGGTGGAGTCAGAGAAGCATTGGATCAGGTGCCTCCAAATTGGGGCAGCACCTGGCCAGCTAGCAGCTTGTCTGGGCTTCCATTGCCCTGTACACTGGCCCTGCTACTCTTTCTGGGCATGAACAAACTATCCACCCTCCTGCTGCCTTCCCATGCTGGCCCAGGGACAAGCCAGCCCATTCCTGGGTGGCCCTAAGCATCCTGCCACCACAGGAGCCTGCTAAAGGCACATTTGGTAAGGGGTCCAATCCCCCTTTTTTTTTTTTTGACAGAGTCTGCCCACCAATCCCACAGCTTGTGAGTGAGTTGACAGCTGCATCATTTCAATTTGCAATGTAGTTTAGTTTGCAATGATGCAAACTCATTTAAAACCCCAAAACTCTTGCAGGTGTACAACGTGACACCATTAAGCCACAAAAAGTAACCTTTTTCATAATGTGTACATGATAATGGTGTCACATACATAAGCCGTTGACGTTAGCATCTATTCTTCTGAGGTATGCCATCAGTATGTCCCTGTAGTAGTTCCTCTGCCCACCATGAGATCTTGGGCCACAGGCTGGAGCAGGCTGATAGAGCACTTTAGTCTTCCTGATGTTGAGAAAGGGGTCCAAAGTGTGGTAGACTTCTTCAAAGAGATTCATTGTAGTCTGGAGGTGTTTCTTAGTGTGCCAAGAATGGTGCAGTCATCAGAGTATTGAAGGTAAAAGATGGTTGTTTTGAGTACTTTGGATTAACAACTGAACTATTGTGTAAAAAGTAGCTTCTCCTACTGCAACTAGCTATGTTGTAAATGTGGAACCTGATCCTGTCAAAGTCTTAAGTGTCCTTTAAAAATATTTACCGGATCAAGCTCCTTAGAGTAGTGGTGATCAAGCTATCTTGTCCTGCAAAATGGACAAGTAACATGGGGTCTGATTCCCGTGTGTGGGATCAGTCTGCAGGCCAGATCCAGTGCAGAGCCAGCATTCAGCATTGGTCCATGGATGGGATCCAAAAGGCTAGCTTGACCTTGTGTACCTAGACATGCCCATGGAGTGACATCATAAGTTGTCCCAATTGAACACTGGGATGACCTAACACATGTCCATGTCATCTGGTCCCTCGGGCTCGCCAAGAATCTGTAAATTTGGCATCATGGAAACAGAAATTAAGGCTACCACGGATCACCTGGTGCCAAATTTCCAGACCCATGGGGAAGCCCAGGGTCTGGATGACACAGCTCCATGGGTCAGATCTGGCCTATTGGCCAGTCATTGAGTGCCACTACCTTAGGTTCTGTGTTCATATAGGCACCCACTTTCTATATGCAAGTCACACTTAAGCAAGATTTAGACACTGTTCTAATGAGACCCATCAAAATTGATGCACTAAGAAATTTTTTATGCCTAAATCCCTTTCTCAGTCTGGCCCTTAGTCTCTCTGTAATTCAGTTCTCCATATGTAAAATGGGGAAAGTGGCACTTTTTTGCCTCACAAGGCTACTGTGAGGATTGTGAGGTGATCAGAAGCTAGAATGAGGGGCACTGTATAAGTAGATTGGAATGATGACATAAAAGCATCCTCTATTGTACTGAACTACATTAGTACCTCCATATCACTTGCAATTTTAAAAATCATCAAGATACTCTTTTGCACTGAAAAGACTGAATAGCTGTAGAAGCAGCTGGTAGCTAGTTCAGTTATCTGTGTAATAATGGCATGGACCAAAGTTTGAAAGTTCCATTTCCAGAATATTTTCATATTTGCTAAATATGCTGTCTGCACAATCAGTCTAAGGAATGTATCTTTCATTATCTGAACAAAGCAAAACATTTAGTATATTTTTCCTCCTAGCTCCTGTGTGATGGAGAAACTGCTATTTTCTGGATTTTATGGAGAGTCTCTAGCTCAGTATGAACATTCAAAAAACCCAAGCCTGAACTGATTCAATCTTTGGAAGTTATTCTAAACTGCATAGATTGAAGCAAGAAGCAAGTGAATAGACATTCACTTTTTATTCTGGAAATGGAACCACATGCCAGCAGTGGCTCAGGTTAGAAGCTGAGGGCGCTAGAGAGAGCCCCTCCTTCCCTTTGGAAGTGATCAGAAAGCTGGAAGGAAGCTAAGGAGGGGGGCGGGGGTGTTGTTTCATGGCCAGGCCATAGCAGGTCATTGAGTGTGATTTGGGAGGGTGGAGTAGGGAGGGGAATTAATGCCCATCTCCCCTCTGGCCTCTACCACTGGCACAGGACTGTAGCCAGGGCCTTACTGGATTTTCTCTCCTGCTCATTTCTTGAATGGTGAACGCACAGTGGCAATGCATAGGGGGTGCATGGGAGTGCATGTGCACCCCCTGAGAGCACTGGTGCACCCCTGACAGGCCACACTCCCTGCTTAGGTGATGGGTGGGGTGGGCAGGCAGGAGCACTGGTGCCTCCCTGAGAGTGACCGCCAGGGAGTGGGGGTACCAGGTGAAGCACTGCCAGCACTTCTGGGAGCACTACAGCCATTTCCAGGAGCATTGCAGCCACCTTCCGGTCAGTGTGATTGGCCATGGTGGAGCCCCCTCCCCACCCAGGTCAGCGAGATTGGCCATGGGAGATCCCCCTGGTCAATGACTGGTTGCTGGGGGGAGCAAGTGCCCCCCTGATCAGGTGGCACCCTGGGCAGCAGCCTGAGATGAAGTAAGGGTGGGAGGGGGATTAACCCTTCCTGTCTCTACTCTCCCACCAGGATGAGATCCCAGCCAGTGTCTGCCTAACTTTTCCCCACCACTTGCTGCTCAGACAGTTGGAGATGTGGCCAGATGCTGGCCTGTGGAAGCAGTCCGAGTGCCTCAGACTGCTGCTCAGGGCTGGCATCTGACCACACCACACACTGCTCGAGTAGCAAGTATGGGGGGAAAGCCATATAGACCCCCAGCTGGGGTTCTGTGCCTGTGAGAGAATGGAGGTTTAATCCCCTCCCTTCTCTCTCTTCATCTCAGGCTGCTTCCCTGCCTTACCCTGCCGGCCCCAGCTGGGGCATGACCACATTCCTGCTCACTGATGGAGCAGGAACCAGGGTGTGGGGGACATAAGTGTAATGGCTCCCACTCCCATAGATCCAGGCTGGGATCTCATGGGTCATGAAGGTGGTTTAAACCCCCCTCCATGCCCTCCACCTGGGCCTGCCAGGTCACACTGCCACCCTCTCCTCTGTGGCTAGAGAGGAGAGAGGTGGAACCAACCCTGCTCTGGTTCAGCAGACAGCACAGCTCAGCCCAGGGCTGTAAAGCATCCTTGGATGTTTTGGGACTGTGATTTATCTTGAACCAGGAAGGGGTCTGGGACAGAAGTTCCAGAAGCCAGTGTGACCTACATCAGGTAAGTCTGGTACTACATACAACCAGGTTTATCTTAGACCTTTTTTGGCCATTTTGAAATTGGTTTGTGTGTCCTAACTTCTGTTCTGTTACGGGTTTAGACCAGTTTCTGATCACTTAAACTGGTTTATCTGTAACATCTGTCCCTAGCCTATATGACTTGTCCAAGGTAGCACAGGAAGTTAGGAACAAAACAAAGAACTGAATCCAGGACTCCCAAGTTGCAGACTTATACCCTAACCACTGGACAATCCTTCTCTCAAATGTAAATGATGTACTTTATTATTTACTTGAATCCAACATTCATTTCCCCCCCCATTTTAACTTGGGAGGAAAAGTCCCTCATCTTGGATTCTAGTATGAAGCAGAGTGGAGAAACAGGGAGCTGGCAGCTGCTGCAGCTGCAGGTCAGTCCTGGCTCAGTGTAACAGAGTGGAGCAAATGTAAGCAGCAGCGGAGTAAGGAGGGTAATAACTGAGGGGGCAGAGGTTGTGGGGGAACATGGGAGAAGAAGATACGGGGGACAGGCACAGGCTATTGTGTGGGCAGAAGCAGTTGCATGGTAGGGGTGGGAGAACAGGTGCAGAGGGCAAGATGTGTCGGGGGAGACAAAAAGCAGGGGTAAAGTTGCATGTTCTTCCACTTCTGCACCTGCCTCCCTACTGCCTGCCCCACTGCTGGTTAATCTACAATCCCTATCACCACCTGTTGCCCCAACTATCCTCTCATTGCTCTTTTCAATCCTTTAATGTTTATTAAAGGCCATTTGGAATGCTTAATTGAAACAACAATTTGTAACTTATATAGTAGCGTAGTATGATATCACCAATAGCATATGAATCATATGCTATGAAGTAGGGCTGAATGGGACCTCTAAAGGTCATCTAGTCCAAACCCCTGCTTGAGGCAGGATCAGCCCTATATAAACCATCCCATATAAATATATAATCTAAACTCTAAACTACCATCACCCCTGACACAACACAGGACATAACACCGTAACCTGCCACAGGTAAAGCAGGAGAACCAGGGAAGTCAACACCCTAATTCTATAAAAAACGAAGCATGGGAAATACCCATCATAGAACATACTTTTTGAACACCTTCAGTGACAGAGAGTCCAAAATGTCCCAAGGCAGATAGGATCAAGATAAAGCAATTGAGGGCATGATTGCCAGATATTTTACATACATCCACAGCCAGTTTGAGTACCAGAAGCAGCATAACAGCTTTAGCACAACAGTCCACACTGACTAGTATATCTGGTTCCTCTCTAGGGCAAAAGCTGTGTCAGATCCATCTTTGTGGCATTGCATTGGGTCATGTAGACACATAGTCAGTTATAAGGCAGGAAGATCTCCTTAAAATTTAGGAATCTTTAAAACTATCAAAGGGAGCACAGAAATATTTTAACCAAGTAAATTCTATTTGGGTAAAGAATTGTTCTTTTTTTCCTCAAGCTTCATGAATTGTGAAAGTAGCTTAGAGGATTATGGTATAAAATGGGAAAGTATCTATGTAGGAGTATAAGTAGGTGAGATTGAGTTGTTCTTAAAAGGTTTATATTACAATAAGTGAATTCCAATGCATTTTAGAGGCAATTATACCTACTTGTTTTCAGAGGCTTAGGTGTAGTAACTGGCATTAAAAGGGTGCAGTATTTTCATGTTTAATGCAAAGCAACTTCAAATTTCCTTTATAACGCTAAAAAAAGAAACCATAAAATAGTAATAACCTGGAAGAATATGAATCTGCCATTGGAATGCACTTTCTGAAAGCCTTAATATGAACAAACACATCTTGCAATGCAGAAAAGACTTTAAGAGAAGTGAAAAATGTAATTACTTTTTCAGATATTAAATTACATGTCAAAATTCCACCTGACAGCACTAACATGGATAACAGAGCTAACTAGGCTCCTCAGAGCTTTGACTGCCATGACAAGTTCCTTCAATAAAAGAGACAGAGACAGGCTGGTAGCAGAATACAGTATCTGTCATTGCTGCTTTCGTGTTCCACAGAAAAGTCTAGTATCAGGGATATATCAAAGAAGTTTCATTGCAACATGCCACAAAATGATTGCTCTAAAGGATAAATTCATTGAAATTCCTGAACAGTAAAGAATAACCTGAGCAAGTCAAGTATATATTTCTTGTATGTAGCTTGCACAAATTCTTCATTTAAATACAGAATCTTTCTCAATTGAAGCCAGTGGGCATATCTACATGTGCAATTAATTTGAAACAACACATTCCAGTATATAGCTGATTGCTCCCAGGCATCGTGTTTGAATGTATGCTAGGGACCGCAGCATGCTGAGCTGGGTCAGAACAGCTCTGGCTGGCAGGGGCCTAAGTGCCCAGCCCTGGGCTGCTCTGACCAGCTCAGTGTGCTGTAGAAAGGCTGGCTGTGCATGAGGGTACTCTAGTGCTAGGCTAGCCAGTCCTCGCACTGAAGCATCCTTGTACCCCAGCAAGCCAGGTCAGTGTCTACACATGCATTGCTGTGCACTAAAAAAACTCTGCCACCGGATAGTACTAGTATTTACAAGTACTAACTTGCAGCAGAGTTTATTAGGTTACTGTGGCCTAATAGGGGCACGCTTGTAGACAGGGAGACTTTTTGGTTAAGGACAGACAGTAAAAAAGCCCGAGACAGAATTAATTAATTATTGCAGGTTAGTTTAACCTGGCTGGCTAAATCACTTTGTAACTGAAAAGACATCCCCTCTAGACTGAAAAAATGCAGGCACATACCTGCAGTAGCTCAGGCTAGAAGCCTGGGGCTGCTAAAGCAGCCTTCTTTCTGCTTCCACAGAGCTGAGCTGAGAGGGACATAGCCAGGCCCTGGCAAGATGTTCTAATTATTCCCCCTCTTCCTGAGCTGCCCAGTAGGGAATGTTTATCACCCCTTGTTCAGTATTTTTCAAACCATTAAGAAAACAAAGACTCATTAGTGCAAACTCTTCTTGAACAGCTTACCTGGACATTAAGCTACCTTTCTGCCCACAGCAGGGACTGTAGCCAGCATGTAGTCTGTTAGATAATGCTGAGGTGTCTGAGTAAGGTAGAGGGGCGGGGGGAATAATCCCTGTTTAGCAGGGAGAAGCCAGGCAAATGCTCTGTACCTGCAAGTTTCTGCTGGAGTTGCAGGCAGGGAACAGAGGAGAGGGGCCAGCCCTTTTGTACAGCAGAGAGCTCCACCCAGCCCAGAGAGCATGCTGGGATGCTGAAGAAGTCTGGTTTAACTTAAACCAGGAAGGGGTCTGGGACAGACATTGCATAAACTGGTTTGACCCAAATCAGTTAAGTCTGATTTTCAACCAGGTTTAGGTTCAAGCAGGTTTATCTCAAATTGGTTTCAGCCATTTTCAAACTGGTTTGTTTGCACTGAGTATCTGTTCTGTTATGGGTTTAAACCAGTTTCTAATCACTTAAACCTGTTTATGTGTGATGTCTGTCCATATTCTTTCCATGCAGCTAATTAGGCAGCTCTGTAGTAACTATGTAGTACTCTGTAGTAACTATGCGTTACTATGTAGTAACGCATCTTGTGTAGATGCGCCTTGTAAAAGTTTTACCATAAGCTTGAACAGGATTAGAACAAGAACCACAATGAAGCATATATGATAGAATATTTCAGATGTCAACACGAGACTTAGACTTCTGATTTTTATACAGTGAAATATATTTACTTATTAGAATCAGTACTGTGCTGTGATTTTACCCTTCCTCTGCTGATTAGGTTTGGATAGCTAAAGAGGAACAAGGAATTTATGTAATGAGATTTTCTGAAAATGAAAACTTTGGAACTGTATAGTATTGTATTGTATTCTGATCTTTACTATGAAAACTACAAAGACTTTCAACATAAATCATGATCACTTTTTAATGTACTTCAGTCACAATTAATTTATGAAACATGAATTTTATTTAAACCAAGAAAGAGATTTCTTGATTCAGAGTGATACTGCTCATATAGTTTGAACTCCTTGTTAGGCTCCAACCTGTTTTTCAGAGGCAGACAATGTTAGGTTCAACAACAGCTGATCAGGGCTTACTGAACAAGTCATGAAGCTTGTACAACAGGTTATAACTTTGCTGAGTTTGCATTACAAGGATTTGAATCGGTCCAGTACAAAAGTAACAGGGGTAACTATAACACAACAGATAGATCATTGCTGGGCTACCCATAGGATTCAGCTTGCTCTTTTCAGTCCTCCCTCTCCACATCTCCTCTCCTCTCTCCATCATGAAGCTATGTTTATCCTGTTTCCATGGTTTTCCTGAGACTGCTGTGAAAAAAAAAAGCCTCAAAGAACAGGTCCTCAAAGGACCTGGTATTGGTTTACTGTTACTCTAGGGGAGTAACTGTTCACCAGGGCACCCAAGGGGAAAACCAGGAGTAATGGCTGCAAACTCCTGGAAGATCAATTCAGGCTCAACATTAGGAAAAAACTTCTTCACAGTCGGGGTGTCCAGATTGTGGAAGAAGCTCCCTCTAGAGGTGGTGCAATTACCTACCCTGCAAATCTTTAAGAGGAGACTAGACAGTCACCTTGCTGGAGTCACCTGACCCCCAGTCATCTTTCCTGCTTAGTGCAGGGGAATGGACCCGGTGATCTTCCAAGGTCCCTTCCAGCCTTTCAATCTATGAATCTATGAAAAAACCAAAATACTAAGGATCTGTCACTGGCATGGTTGAGTGAGGCAGCTGGGGCATTCTTAGAACATCTTTAATCTACTGAGTTCCAAATCTGAACCATGCAAAGCAGATACTGGTGGGCAAGGCCTAATTTACATCAGCCATCTTGAGAATGGCATGGAGGTAGTGTCAACATGTCCAAAGTTTGCCAAAAGGGAAGCTCACTTTCAGAGGCTTCAGGTCTTTTTTCTCCCATGGATGCAAAATTCACCAATGAAATCCCAAGTCTCCATCACTTGGAGACTCCGTTCTGTATGCAAGCTGAGCATTTGGCACAGTGCACAGAGGTTCAAGTTCAGGTAAATAACATTATACAATATCAATTCCAAGTTCTACACTGTTAACCAAACTGTTCCTCTATGATGCTGTGAGGAAGGCAAAACCTCACAAGATTTGACCTCAATGGGAAAAAGATCTTTTCTGTCTTCAAACACAAGTAACTGATCAGACCCAAATGATGTTAAAAATGTAGTTCCTATCTTAAAACTATGGGAAAGGAGGGCAGGGCACTCACCAAGAGCAAGATGCTTCCTAAAGCCATGCAAAATGGTTTAAATTAATGAAGGGAAGGGATCAAGGGACCAGTCATCTTCTTCCTTTCTGCCTGGGAAGAGGTGGTCACTTAAAAGTCAAGGAACCACACTTGCGTGTTCCAGCATGCTTTCTTCCTTTCTGTCAGCAGGCTGTTAATCCCCTCTGTTCAATGAAGTGTCCTTTTTTATGAGATAGGTGGGTATTAGCTTAACTTTTTTAAGGGGTATGAGAACAGGAATCACTCTGTTCATTTCTTAAGGAAGTTAGTTGATTTATTTCTAAAAAATGAATATCAATATTTTTGTGATAAAAGGGTAAAAACGATTTTGAAGTTTTCTTCTTCTGCCCCCCTCCCTTTTTTAATTGTCTCAGCTGTACTCTCTGAAAAACTATTTTTGAATAACTCTTGCATGATTAGAATCTCTGCTCCCCATCTTCTCAATGAAAAAAAATGTGTTCGGCTGGACTCAGGGAGATAGCTTTCATCTTGAATGTACCAAGTATTTATTTTTGACATTGGCAATCCTGGCACCTCTCTGAAACATTCCTGTAGCCAATGCAAACAATTCAAGAAGCTGTATGCATGTGCAGTTGGTGACTGGGCAAAATGAGGGACATCTTTTGAAGAAAGTAAATATATGACTCTTAGGGGGTTGATGGAGATGAATTTAAAACAAACAATGGCGAGGAGAGGCATTATTTTGCAACTTTGCTTCCAATACCAATGTACTTTTAGCTGGTGACACTAGAGAAGGCTTCTATTTTGGGATATATGGGTGCAGGGAAGTTGCTATACTGTTTCAAAGAATTCTGGGGAATAGGTAGTTGATAATGCAGAGCCGTGACATAGTTCATTGTAGTTCCAGGAGTTTCTAATTGTATTTATTTAACTTTCTCTTTCCTAGTTTATTATTTGGAGGTTCCATTACTCAAGCTCAGAAATCCTGCTATAAAAAAACCCTCAAACAACAGTAGAGTTAATAAACAGATGAAATACAGTGTTGTCAGAAATATTAATCTAACTTGAGCCTGTGTCTCATTGTCTGCTACCACTGACTCACCACGGAAGCTGTAATAGCAATAATGGCCTATTGCACTCATTGATATAGAAACCTAATAGTTTTATAATTTTTGTCAGTTTTGCCTTTTCATGCCACAGACGGAATTGCAAAAGTGAGATTTAAGACAGAACTCCTACAGTGTCCCCCTTTAGCTAATGCAGATTATTTCTTCTTTCTTTTTTTTTCCCTTATGAAAATGATTCTTCATCAAAGCAACTAGAAAATACCGCTGGCTCAGTGTGATAATGTGCACAGCAGCAGCCATCAAATACTAGCATCAAAGGAGGTAATGAGAATCAGCTGAGTAATTGTGCTGGTCAGAGCAGGAAAAATCCAACATTTCTGAATGCCATTGCACTTTGCTGTAACTCTGTATCCTCCTCACAAGTTTCTGGACCATTTCTTCCTCCTGCAATTAGAATTTATTTCATGTAATTGCTGTGAAGCATCCATACGCAGCAGGGTGATAAGCATTTGTGACGATGCTAAAGAATATTATAATGATAATGATCATTTGCGAATGACAGCTTGGGAATCAACTATGAACATCTTAAAACTCAGGGATCAGGAATGGAAAGAGTTTTTTCTTAAAAAAAAAAATTTCTACCTCTATATTTTGGTCAGTCTGAGACTCTTAGAATGCCTTGCAATAGCTACATTAATTAATTAAATTTTGAAAATACCAAAGCCTACTTGTCTTAGCACACAACTTATGGCTTACACAAAACTCAGAATGCACTGGTTTAGTGAAAAAATAGCTTGTATTTCACTGGCATAACTGGATGTCCTGCTTAATAAAAGAATACAGTTTTGTTTTCCTCTGCTCTAACTAGTTGCTGTCTCATTGTCTCACAAAATATATCTTTAAAATCCTTATCTACAGTACTTTTGGTTGCAAAATTCCTGCATTTATTGCTGAGAAATGCAAGGGACACCAAAGAAAGGGTACAATGAGGAAAGACATGGAAAAGGAGGCCTAGATGGAAAAGAATAAAAAGGAAAGTAAAACAACAGTGATAACAATCAAAAGCAGTGTAAGCAAAGACAAGTCTAACTTTAGTAGGAAAATGAATGATCTGGAAATCCAGTTAGGGAATGAAATAGTTTCATTTTCAAATATAATCAGTCTAAATTTTAGGATAGTTTTGTGACATGCTTGACAATTTCTTAAATGTGCCATCCAGGGAATTAGGTCTGGGATGAATTTTTAGACTTGTATAGACAACCTCTGATTTTAACTTTTTAGGATCTTACAAATTCTTTAGTGACTTGTAGTTTGGGGCATTCATTTTAGAGCAACTTGGCATTTTTCAGGAAAAAAACTTTTCTGTCAAAAATACGCACCTTCTTTTTCTCATTTTGGCCTTGAATCTTTTCCAGAGGAGGGCTTTCTCCCTCTTTTTTCTTTTTTGTTCAAATGGAAATTGGTTTAGGAAATGTCAGAACACTAGATGCCAGGATAGCTATCCTAGGTTAAATGAATTTGCCTCCCTAAAAAAAAAAAAAAGTTTGTATTTGACTTTACCACAATTCGTATGCCAGGGCTTCTTTTAAATTATTTCTCTCCTTTGTGATGAAAACAATGAACCCTGAGGAAGGGCAGTAAGAAATGCTGTAAAGTAATTTTCCTGTAATATCATCCACATAAGGGCAAAAGTCATGCAAAAATGTTACACCATCCTTACATTTTAAATTAACCATTCAGCATACTTGAAAGAAGGTATATGCATTTTTGTTATGTGTGTCCAAGTCCTGAAGAGCAGACATGATTTGGGTACAATAATGATTTTTGCTATGTAGCCATTCCCCAAAAGGATAAAATAATCAAGAAAGTTCAAGCCTCAAGAATTGGTACAAAAAGAGTGAACTGAAACAAAGCTGGGAATTCAAAAAGGTCCAGAAGAGTGTGGTTTTGATTTACAAATGCATTTCTGTTCCAGAAATCACTGAAGCCTATGGTTAAGTATAAATATATGCTTAAGTGCTGTATAGGGTAAGGGCCTGGGAATTTATATGAAAGAAGTATCAATATTTTGAAAATCAATGCAAACATTACTGCAAACATTGCTTATCTTTCCCAGTGCCTTTGGTAGTGTTTGTGGAAATTTGAATCAACCTTGCCAATCAGAACTAGCACAGGAAATGTTAATAATTCTCTACCAAATTGTAGCCACTCTGCCACTTGATGCAGTTTCCTAAATTAAAAAAAAATAAAAGCCATCCTCACAATATATAGAACAGATGGTGCTTACAGCTGAAAGTTAGAGATTGTAATTTTCTGATTCTCTTCTTTGCACCTGCATCACCTCACGACCTTAGGTAAGTCATCTAGGCCTAATCTCTAAAGCTGTTTAGACCCTATCTCCCGCCTGAGACCAAAGGTTTTGTGTCTAAGGATATGAGCACGTGAACAAGTTATTGCAAGATAAGCTTGTCTCTAAATTTAGGGCATGTCAGTTCCCCCATGTTAACGGCTCACAGGCAGGTAAACTTTTACCCTGCAGTAAACATGAAGTATCTTATGCCTCAGCAAAAATGGGGAATGTCAGAACACTAGGTAGTTAATATTGTTTCATAGGGCTGTTGTAAGGACTAATGTGCTATTTTTGTAGAGGACTTATATTGTATAAGTTAATCATTATTTTCTTTAAAACTATGTGGGTGTTATGGTCAGCTTCAAGGTTTTAGCTATCCTGGGCAGAGTGGAATATATACCACTCCTATACCTGCACTCACCCATACATAACAGTCACAAAACTTTTCACTGCCCTTCATATCTGTTGTTCTAAGCAACCATATGTTTTTGCCATGTAAACTAGAGCCTGCCTTGAGCACTGAATTGTTTCAGACTTTGATGCTGATATACAGTTTTTTCCTTTCAATGCACATGTGTAGAAGAGAAAATAGCAGTTATACTAAAATATGCATATCTCAAACTATCTTTTCAATCCAGTATTCTCCTTCATTTGTTATCATACCATGTAAGTCAAACAGTGGAGTTTCATTAAAAGAAAAGAGAATACAATAAAATATGTCTTTATTTACTTCTCATGAGTGACAGTAGAAGAAATTGCAAAGCAGAAATAAGGAGGCATGGATATGTAAAGGAAATGAAGCTCTCCAAACAGAAGCTCAGGGTTTTGTTGCATGGGGCTCTTAGCATATGTTTTATTTTGATCATACATTATTAAAAGTTAGCATGTGTTCTGAGAAGTTGCACAGTAATGCTTACTAAGATCTCCCAAGCTAGGTTTCTGCCACTGGCAATGGGTGGAAGGAGGCATGAGAAGCCAAGCCCAGGAGAGAGTGTTTCCCCTATTGTTGCATTCTGCTGGTGCCCTGAGATTGGACTCAACTGGAGACTCTGTGGTCTCAGGTCTAGGATCCACAATCTGGTAATGATGAGTGCCAGAATCTGTGAATTCTGCTAAATACCTTGTCGCAAGGACAGAAAAAAAGAAGAAAGCTCATAGAATCATAGAAAATTAGGGTTGGAAGTCTCAGGAGGTCATCTGGTCCAACTCTCTGCACAAAGTAGGACAGTCCCTGTCGCACCTCCGGAGCCTTAATTCCGACAGGCCTCTAGGGTGAGAACGAATGGACTCTAACTAATTTCTTTTTCCTGCACTAGGCTTTGATTTCCCTTTTATTGGCTGCTAGACAGATCAGATATCGCGAGATTGCCAAGATAAGGTTGTACTCACACGTTGTTGTTAGTAGCAGTTTATTGGTCCGTTTACAACCGACAGAGACAGATGACCGAAGGAATGTTACAACCGTCAGAG
>JAGPOW010000290.1:21669853-21689853 GCA_030014935.1 Caiman crocodilus
CATACATGTATGTAAATGAGGTACATGGCTTAAACACAGGTATAGAGACATGCTCAGTAGAGAACTTCTTGCATCATTCACTTGTAACCAATCACTGAAAGGCACACTTGTGAAACCTTGCAAACTTTTGTATAAAGATACCCCAGAAATGATAATCAGAGTGCTTGCTTCATGAATTTTTCAGCTTGCACCATTTGTTGCTAGCAATAAACTTTTCTTTATACTTCCACCTCCTGATGTGTATATTGGCATCTACATTCCAGGCGCAAACCCAGATTTGGGCTGGGGTTCAACAAGTGGTCTCAATAGCGGGGGCTGGCCTGGCCTCTTACACTGATGGAATGTGCTTCTTCTCCTCTGTTGGTTGGGTTCCATACCTGTTCTGCAGCCCAACCACTGCAGGTGGGGATGAAGACTTCTGCTTGCTGCCAGAGTTCATAAGCTTCCAGCTTCCATGTTCTTGGGACTCCATGTCCTCTTCCTTCACCAGCACTACCTATGACAGGCCTTCCCCTCAGTCTTAGAGGTCTTCTCCATTGCTGAATCAGTGGTGGGGGACAGCTAATGGCTGACGGATGCTCTTCTGCCTTACCACCTCTTCCTATATCTCTTTGTAACCCTGAGCGTAATGCTACATGCACTGTCACCTGAATAATGGGATCCTGGGGTACCTGGTAGCCAGTAGCCCTGCCCAGCCCCCCTGGGGAGCTACTGCAGTGCCCCGAATGGAGAGCCTCCCCATACAATCGAGCACCCTTGCAGACAGTTCTCAAACTATTTACAAGATTTATTTACATCATAATAAATATTCAAGAAATAAACTCATGGATATAATGTCTAATAAACCCTCAAGAACCCATTTACACAGTCTCTCATTTGCACACGGAGCACTGGGAATCCCTGTGTGTGCGGCCCCTGGCAGGGTATCTCAGGTAGCAGGACTGTCTGTGTCCCTGCACGTGATCTGTGGACACTCCTTGGCACTGCTGTCTGTCTCCGTGCTCCGGGGTCTCTGGGTAGCAAGCAGCAGCCCCTCTGCAGTTCCTGCAAGACAGCCTAGCCCTGCCTTTGCCCCCCTTCCCTGGTTCTCCTGTGAGCAGCATCTGGGCTGCAGGTTATAGCAACCGACCCTCTGCACACACTTCACAGCTCCAGCAAATGCAGCCTCCCCACTTGGGCTTTGCCTGCCTTCCCCTTCAGCCCTTCAGCCCTTGGGGAAACTAGGGTAGACTCCGGCAGTCCCCACCCCAACTCTGCTGTGCTCACCCAGCCATGTTGGCTGCAGCTAGGTCCCTTCCGACTTGAATTCTCCACTCAAGCAGTCCCTGCCTGTTCCTGCCGCTGCAGCTTCTCCTCAGCTCCTGCCGGCCTTTTCCCTGGGCTCCAGCCTGTCAGCCAATCCCAGCTCAGGGCCGTTCCCGGGCTTTTGCTAACGGCTCTCTTTCAAAACTGTCTGAGGTTACATCACCCCTCCCACTTCCAACAGGGCTGCCCGCTACACAGCTTCACTTGCTCTCAGAGCCTACAGTGTCCCCTCTGGGACAATCTCTGCCCCTCTGCCAGACAGCTCTTCCCCTTCTATTCAGGTGGGTCCATTTTTAGAGGCTGCTACATCCTCCCCTGCTTCAAGGTTCGCTGTCCCAGTGAACTGGGCTGGATGCAGTCTCAGTCCTTTAGTACTTCCACGGTGAAAAGATGGAAACCTTGCCGCTGACTCCTGGTGCATCGTATGTCACCCAGGATACTCCTTTCCTTATTCAAATGGGCCGTGGTGTATCGAGTGCTATCTCCTTGAAGCTAACTTCTTCACTGCTATCAGGACTCCAACCCTGACCACATGGGGACTCCAACTCCTGGTCCCAGTTAATATCACCCTCTGGTTCCACACTGGTGCTGCCTACAGCAGGATTTGATGGGAGTCCTGGTGTATTCTGAACTGGGCTACTACTCTGCCAGGGCTCAGGGGAACCCCCTGGGATGGGCCCCACACTGGGGTCCAGGTCCATGGGCTCCCCAGGCTCCAAGTGATGCCAGGCGACCCCAGTATCTAGGTGTAACCCTTCAGAATAGTCCTCTTCAGACTCACTATTGGGCTTGTGCCAGCGTCCAGTGAGCTCACGCCCTTCTTGCTTTGCACAACGGATCCACCGCCATGTGGTATTCTTCTGTGGGGACTCATGGCCCCCTCCTCTTGTCAATGGGGACCTCACCAACTCCCCTACTGGAAGGAGCAAGTTCCTATGCACAGTCTTTTCCAGGCCACTTCCACTTTCAGGGCATATTTTGTAGACTGGTAAATTCCCAAGTTGTTTTTCAATAATATAAGGAGAGGGCCTCCACCTATCAGCAATTTTATGTTTTCTTACCACCCCAAGGTTCCTCAGCAGCACCCTATCTCCAACCTGTAGGCCTTGCAAAAGCACTTGAAGGTCATACCTCTGCTTGTGCCGGGCTGTGTTTCAATGGGCAGCCTCCATTGCCAGCCGGTATGCTCGCCGCAGTCTCTCTCTCAGCTTTTGAGCATACTGTCCATATGATTCAGACTCACTCTGGTCCTTGGCAACCCCAAAAAGCAGAGATTTATTGGTAGTTGAGGTTCCCTTCCAAACATGAGTGAGTAGGGGCTGGTTCCGGTGGCATCATTTCTGGTAGAGTAGTATGTGTGCACCAAAAAAGCTAGGTGTTGACTCCAACGATCCTTCTGTTCGTTCCTCAGTGTACTCAACATATTAAGTAAAGTCCAGTTAAACCTCTCTGGCTGAGGGTCCCCTTGAGGGTGATAGGGAGTGGTCCGTGATTTCCGGATGCCAGCCATCTGGAAAATTTCTCTTAACAGATGACTTTCAAAGTCTTGACCTTGATCAGAATGGATCCGCTCCGGAAGGCCATACACCACAAAGTATTTTTCCCATAGAATCTTTGCCACAGTGGTGGCCCTTTGGTCCCTGGTGGGGTAGGCCTGGGCATACGTGGTAAAGTGATCTGTAACTACTAATACATTGCTGATGTTTTTACAATCAGTTTCAATAGTTAGGAAGTCAATATATACCAGCTCCAAGGGCTTTGAACTGCTGATGGTGTGCAGGTATGCCGTCCTAGTCAGCACGCATCGGGCACAAGTTTCACATTTCTTTTGGACATCTCTGGCCATCCCAGGCCAATAAAATCGGTCCTGAACCAATGACAGCGTTTGTTCAATCCCAAGGTGCCCCAGGTCATCATGCAATGCTCTTAGTGCCAGTGCCCGGTATTCCTGGGGCAGCACTAGTTGCTTGTGAGTGCCCCCATCCAGGGTAGTTACCATTCGATACAGCACTCCCTCTATGACCCTCAGTCGGGGCCATTCACGAGGAGGAGGTGTTGGCCACCAAGGGTTCTAGGCTTGAACTCTTTTGACAAGTCCCCTTTTTTTTCTTTTTCTAAAATTTCTTTTATGTCAGGGTCAGCTTCTTAAGCTCGTCACCATCCCATGGCATTGAGTCGTGGCAGCGGTGATTGATCTAGAGTCACATAACCCACCGTGGCTCGTCGGACACTGCTGGTGGCAGGCCCAGCACTTCTGCTGCACAGTTAGGTGCTCCCTCTGCCTCAGATGTTCTTCTTTCCTCCAATCCGCAGATGCTCTGCACTTCATCCACCATTGCTATTTCTCTCCCCTGCTTACACGGTTGTCGCAACAGAGTATCAGCAACTATGTTTTTTCTCTGTGCTCTATAGCATAGGCTGAAACAGTAATCAGCCAGTGCTGCTACCCAACGGTGCCCTGTTGCATCCAGTTTAGCACTTGTGAGCACATAGGTCAGTGGATTGTTATCAGTCCACACTTCAAACTGGGTCCCGTACAGGCAGTCCTTGAATTTGTCAGTCACCGCCCACTTGAGTACAAGGAACTCTAGCTTATGCGTCAGGTACTGAGTTTCACTGTCGGCTAAACCTCGGCTGGCAAAAGCAACGGGTCTTAATTTTCCTTGGTGCTCTTGGTATAGCACAACCCCCAACCCCTCAATGCAATACAAATGGCCATTGTGGGTTGGCATAAACTAATATTGGGGCACATGTCAAACTCTGGATGAGGGCTCTGAATGGCCGCTCACAATTTTCATCCCATTGCGGCCCAAATGACTCTAATGGGTCCTGCAACCCTAAGGGTCTGCCTGCTCTTGCCTTAGACAGAGTTCCTTTACTTCGGGTCTGGCTCCTTTTCACCTGGTACCCCCGAGTACGGTCATTTAGGGGTTTTGCCAATCGGGCATAGTTCTGGACAAACAGTCTATAGTACCCAGCAAACCCCAAGAATCGCTTAAGTTCCTGAAAGTTCTTTGTCCTTGGCCACGTTGCCACAGCATTGATCTTATCGGGGTCTATGCTGACTCCCTCCTGGGACACTAGATGTCCAACGTATTTGACTGACGTCTGGCAAAACTGGCACTTGTCCAGGGCAAGCTTAAGCCCAGCAGCTTGCAATCAATCCAGGACTTTCAACAATTGCTCTTCATGCTCCTCTAGCATCCTCCCAAATACTATGAAGTCATCCAGGTATACTAGCACTTGGGTCACGTTCATATCTCCTACTACCTTTTCCATTAACCATTGGAACAAAGCAGGGGCACCGGAGATCCCCTGAGGCATCTGCTCGAATTGGTAGAACCCCAGTGGGCAGATGAAAGCCATTTTTTCTTTATCCTCTTGTGCCAGTGGAATTTGGTAATAACTGCTCCGCAGATCAAGCACTGAGAACCACTGACATCCCAACAAACAATCAAGGGCATCTTGCACTCAGGGAATGGTGTATTGGTCCACCATAGTGCAGCTGTTGAGGGTTCAGTAATCAATGCACATCCAAATTTTGCCAGACTTTTTCTGCACTACCACAACTGGGGAGGCGTACAGGCTACGTGTCTTGGATATGATACCATGGTCCAGAAGTTCTTGGAGGTGCCGCCGCACGTCCTCCATCTCTAAAAGGGTGATTCGTTGGGAACGCTCCCGAAACAGTTGGGCGTCGTGAAGCCAGATAGAATGCCCCAGTCCTTTAGCCAGCCCAACATCCCACTCATGCACAGAGAATACGTTTCCTCAAGCACTTAGCTTTTCCTGCAGTCGGGTCTTCCAGGAGGCTGGCACTGGAGAGCTCCCAAAATTGGACTTAGCAGGGTCCATAATCTGGGTTTGTGAAGACAGTGTAGGTGACACAGCTACCTCTGCTTCAACCAGTTCAGCTATACATTGTCCCGGCTTCACGATGATGTCTTTCCCTGTGGGGTTCACTACTAATACAGTCGCTGAAGATGGAGCTTGCCCTCCAATATTGACTACCCCACTGGGAATCAGCATCTGCCTTAAAGGTCCAGAGTTCTTAGGTGGCTCTACCACAGCCAGCTTCTTGCGGTGGGTCTGGGCAATGCCCTTAGGGGCAACAAGTAAAAACTGGCTGCCTCATGCAGGCACCTTTTTGGGAGTCTCGCCTGCATAATACAAAGCTCCCAGCCTGACATCAGTTTCAGGGCTGGCCAAGGTCTCAATCCGCTGATATGCTCCAGCGCAACGGGCATGCACGGGCAAAGTTTTTCAATACTGCTTCCCAGCCTTTTGCCGGCAATATCGTGCTAGCACCTGGAACAGACTGGAATTCGTTCTGGTCCCTGGACGGTGAGTGGTTCTGCCTAGACAGACACATCACAGGTGCAAGCAGAGAAAAAACTGGCACTGGCAGTGGTTCAGGCCACAGCCAGAAAAGTGAATGCTAAATTATAGACACCAAATGGATATACATGCCAGATGAGTTTTGTGGCCACTTAGGTGCGTTATTCTGGATTGCTTTTATATGACTGTGTCAGTCAGATTCTTCCTAAATCTTGTTTGGGTGCCTGGTTTGACAGGCTGAATCTGGTCCTCATGCCCAGATCCATAAAGGTATTTAGGCATTTGATTCTTTTTTAGATGCCTACTATCTACATTAACTTCAGGGGGAGTTAGGTACCTTATGTCAGGTTAGAAGACATGACCATCTGCCAGATCATTAGTACTGTATTAAGTGACATAACCAAGGTTTGTTGTATTAGTGTCATGTTAAGTAACACAACTAAGGTCTGTCGAGTTGATCAGTAGCGGAGGTTGAACTTTATGTGCATGTATCATGCAATGTGCGAGTGAACAGCGCGTGATCAGTTAGGCCCAACCAACCAGTGGCTACCTAAGGGGCATGACTGTCTGGCCAGCAGCCTTGTCTTCTAGAACCACGTGGCTGCAAAGCCCTGTGATTGGTCAAGAAGGTTATAAAGGAACCAGCACACCTCAGCACAAGGTTCCTTGGGCGCTTTCCATTTATGAGGTGGACCGATCACCCTCCTCACGCCAAGGTAACCCCTGGGCCATACCTCGTAATTCATAACTTGTACCGTACCGTACCCTACTAACAGTTAACTGTTACTGGGCGCTTATTCATGCATCTGGTTTAAACCTGAAAAGAGAATTCTCGTAGCATTATCTGTACTCGTACCACCGTTTGTAACCACTGTAACTGACAAATATCATTGACAACTCATTGTATCATGAATCGTTACCTGTGTTCAACATCATTCTTCTTGTTGTGAGTAAAGTTTCTCATTTATTTCAACTTTCAAACTGAGTCTACACTTACCTTGTGACTATGACCTGCTGTTACCCAGGTTGGCCTTGCCACCTGCCTTGGGAACTCCAGAGTGTAGCATGGCGTCTACTTCTGACACCTTAAATACCTCTGAGGATCTGAGCTGTAGGTGCTTTTGAAAATGTTATCCTTTCTCTGAGTTTTGCTCACTCTTTCTTCAAGGATAGTCCCCAAACAATAGAACTGGGAAACATCTGGGCACCTTTGGGAAGGTGAAAGGTTTTTTCAGATTTTGGATTGAATTCACTTCATGGAGCAGTGGGTACCTCAGAAATGTTTTTAGATAAGTATGGAAAATTATAGTGCCCCCAAAAAGAAAGAAGTCAGAAGCAGTCAGACAAATTTAACTTTGTATATATCTAGCAGAGTTTTTCTTGTGAAATTTTGGGGTAATAGAACAGAAAATAGACATGTATGAAATAGTGTTCATAATTCTCTTGCACAAACTGACATTGGACACAATGCTACACAAATAGTCTAACTTGTACAATTAACAGTGAGGCGCAGAAAACAAATGACTGTCAGCAGGTAGAAAACTAATTAGATTAAATAAAATGAGATAATTTTATAGTACCTGAAGAAACTGTATATATTGTTTTATTGCATCCAGGTGTTAATGATATGAAACTGTAGATTATGGAGGCAGATGGTAGAAAATGTAGTAGTAGAGGCATTAGGGGAGTGGAGAACTTTTCATTCCACATATAAACATTTTAGAGAAAATTACCACTCAGGATAAGATTCTTAATTATATATCTGCTAGTAAAATCTATGGGAGAACGATCAAACTCAGAAATAATTAGAAAGGTAATTAGTGACTAAAAAATTGTAGGAAACTGGAAAGGTCATTCAAGATGATAGTCTGAAATACTTTTTTCTGAATATTATGGAAGAGCAGAGTGTTCCTTCCACATATAGAATGATCATTTTATCTTCAGACATTTTCCATCCTGCACTGAAGTAGAGTTAGTTATCTATATAGTTTTTATTATTATACATTATCTGTTGTTGTTGTTGTTGTGATTATCTCATCAACAACAACCCACAGATGCTGTACAAACAGGGCATATCTACACATGCACATTACTGTGCAGTAACTAAAATTACTTCACTGTACAGGCACATATGTACATGTGCATGCTCATGCTGTGCAGTAAATATGGTGACTTACAGCAACTTAAGCATAAATTTGATATCTGCATCATACAGGCATCAAATCTGTACCTGATTAGTTACTGAATAGTAGCACATATGTGGACACCATACTGCATAGTAACACTGTGTGTGAGGACTGATTTGGGCCTAACTTTAATCCCAAATCAGTCCACACACAGTGTTAATGTGCTTTAATGCCTGCATGTGTATACGCCAGCCTACTCCTGCTTATTGTGCAGTAATTTACTGCACAGTAAATTTAAGCTAGCATAAATGCACATGTAGACACATCCTCACAGAGCAAAAGAGAGGTCCTTCCCTAAATATACATATGTACAGAAAAGGACAAGGAGACCACGGGACAATATTAGGTCACATGATAAACAGTATTCATGATATGTCAGCAGCATAAATCTGTTGTCTGTTTTTTTCTGAGATTCTCAAGAAAAAGGGGATTTGAAAGAAGATAACGAGGTAACTGTGGATTCTTAAAGGAAAACCTTTTCAAACATAAAGGGCAGCCTGGGAGAAAGCATGGAGGGTTTGCCTGAAAATCTAACAATTGGAAAAAGGACTCTGGTATCATGGAAACTGGTATTGGAGGAGACCAATGATCTTTCCTAGGTTAATGAGAGACAACAGACAAGGTGGGGACTTTCATAGTCTCTCAGCCCAGCAGAGAAAGGCCAGAAATTCATGACTGGAGACAGATTAAGAGGAAATGGCTAGAGAACAGAAATGGAATCTTTATGATTTTTTCTGCTGAGCCCTTTACACTATAGAAGAAATTTTATGGGAGTTTTTGAGCAAAATAAGGCAAAGGAAGAACAAATGAGGTTCTTTGAGCAAACAGAGAACAAGAAATCCCACTGATTTTCTGAAGAGTGTTTTCTATCTTTCTTCAATAAATGACTTAAGATAGACTCTAGTGAGCTCCCCCAACCCAGAGTTTCCTCCTGCTGCTGTTTCTATGCAGTGGGCAATTAAGCCAATTTTTCTTATAAAATGCCTTTGGTATCCAGTTTTAAGATGATTTAGAAATACTTCAGACCTGTCTTTCACTCCCAGTTCTCATTCCAAACCCTGCTTAAAAAAGAAAATTCAGGTCACATCTACATGTTCCCCCAACTACACGGTTGTTACTGTGCAGTCCCAGCAGTGCATGAGTCATTTCTAACCCTACTGCGCATTAGCAACAAGCTACAGTAGCTCATTGCTACTGCACAGTAGCATTGGCATCACTGTTCATGCATGCTGATGCTCTGTCATCATAGTGATGAGCTATGTTGCTGCAGCTTGTCACTGCGGTGACATAGCACCTTGTGTAGACATGCCCTCAGAGTAGCAAAGGTTATCTTTTTCAGAGATCAGAGATTGAGGATTGGTTCACTTTTATGTCTGCGGCACTGATATCGAAGTCAATTCTTCTCTAACCCTGGCTGGCTTGTGCATCCTTACTTAGGGCAACACATCAACATAGGGTTTGAAAACAATTTTCTTTCTGAAGTTCCTTATTTAAGGAATCAGAATCAGTTGTTCCCAAATACTTTGCATAAATCATGAGCTGGAATTTTCACGTCTGTTGTAATAATTCTTAGATTTAGAAATTAATTCCAGTTTATCCCTTTATTTCTACAATGTTTGTCCTTTCTTCCTGGAGGGTTTTATTTCAAGACAAGTAGAAAGTGTTTCATTAGAACATTTAGAAACCTAGAGTAAGTGGTGAAATTTCATCATTTATTATGGTCTGGGTACAGGTATTTGGGGTGGATATGGGGTAGTTTGACTGAGTTAAGAATGGCCATCCAATCAAAGGTAAATTGGGATGAAGGGATTAGTGGGGAGGGGAGGCAAACAGGCTTTGGGGGTGAATGCAAGGGTCTGGAGGAGGTGGAGTTTATGGGCGGGACTGGAGGATCTGAGAGACAGGTGGCAACCTTGGGGGTTGGAATGGAGGGATTGGGCAATGAGGAGGTAAATGGGGTCCACAAGGAGGTCAGGGGGCATTCCCAGGAGGGATTGAGGGAGTAGGCAGGGTTCATGGGAGTTTATTGGGGTCCAGGAGGCTTTAACAAGACCGGGGGATCACAAGGTCCACAGGGGGGCTTGGAAGGATGGCAGCTCTCTTCCTCAACCCACAGGACTAGGGTCTATTTGTTGCCCCAAACTCAAAGATGAAAAACACCCCTATCCTTTCAGGCAGGGGGCTGGACTTGATGATCTTCCACAGTCCCTTCCAGCCCTAATGTCTATGAAATTCTGCCCGCCCCACTTACCCCCTCCCCTTGACTTACTTGCTCAGCTCCTGGCACTGGCAAACACCAGTAAAAACAGCACTGGGAGTGGCTTGCAGAATGTGGGGGGAGGTTGTTTGGGAGTGGGGGGGAGGGACTGGGGGACTAGAAATAGCGCAATGCCAGGGAGGGAGTAGGAAAAATGCAGCTCCATGGCTGGGGCCAGTGGCTGGGTTTTTCTAGCCCTGGGCCTGCATTGGGAGTTGTACAAACATTTAATCAGTCTAAAAATGACAGGTGAGATCAGTCTAAAAATGATAAACCCAATCTAAGTTAGGTGCATCTCAGATGTAGGGTTAACTTAGATTAGGTCAGTCATTTTTAGACCAATTTAACTTCTGTACAGTTTACACGTAGATCCACCTAACTAGTGCAAGGTCCACACCTGGGCAAACTAAGTTAGATCCGATGGCCATTTTAAATCTGATCTAACCTCCCCAAAGCCTCCCCGAACATTTGTATTCAGCCGCAAAGTACATCTGTACATGTTTGCCTTTTGGTGGAATCAAAACCAATCCTTTGTTTCATCATCAACTTTGGTTCTTAATATTTCTCCTTTAATCAAATTATATTTGGTGCCTGCATTTAAAGAAAAATCAAAACATTCAAAAAGTTCTTATTTCAAGAGCTAATATAAATGAACCCCAATATAATGAGGTTAAAAAAAAAATCAAGTAAGGCAAACACACTTTAACAATTTAAGGAGATTGAGCTGCTTTGGAACTGCCTGATTTATCATGTATGTTAACATCATTCATATAACACTGTTGGTCATTATATTTAAGAAATAAAAATGAGGCAGACATTGTGATATTTGCCAGGACTGGTCCTACACTGGAGTGGATTATATAATCTATTAGACAATTACAACATTAATGTCCATGAGATACTGGAACCAGCTTATTTTTTAGTCTTGCACTATATTAACTAGTGCCTTATTAGCTCATGTTATGCTTCTTTTGAGGAAAAAAAGGATGGTGTTCCAAATTGCCATAACAACAGGCTGCACTCCTTAAAACAAGATAAGCTGTGTGTCAAAGTAAAACTGTTGCCATAGTAACTGAATGCATATTTAAAGTGCAGCAGCCTAGTTTAATCAGTCAAATTGTTTCTCGAGAAAAACAAAACAAAAAAACCCAACAAAAAAATAAAACACACCAACAACCTTGAATTCAATCTTATGCTGAAAAAGGCGGAAAAAGAGTTAAAGGGTAATAAAAATCAGAAACAACACATTTAAATGATCTTTTCTAAAGTCTAGATTTCTGGTTCAAAAGACATTTCCTATTCTATTTAACCCTTTAAACTCTTTAAAACTATGGATATTGCTTTTATCTCAGGATATGCATTGTCTTAAATCTTTCTGTACTGGTTACCATCCAAAACATAAAAATACTCATAATATGTCTACTCTAAGCAGAATTTAATAGCTATGAAAGTCCAGTCATATTATTACTACGTGCAACAGATCATATTAGTCATACTAGCAGATTTTTATAGTTTCTCCATTCATTCAAATGTATAACTAAACTGGTAGGTTTCTGCTGGCAGTTGAACTTAAATACCAGATATATCAATAGCTGCCATCTGATTTCATTTGAGAAGTTCATAACTAGCTATGGATAAAATACAATGCTCTTCTCCTAAATGTGAATGCGAAGTCATTGCTTAAAGGAAATGTTTGTTATTTACTTTAAATTGATTGTTTCTCTGTAAGAAAGAAAAATTTTTTTCTAGCTCAGAGTTTTGCCGTAACATACAAATCAGTTATTAGTTGCATTATGTCATCTGTGATTGCAGTTGTTTTAAAGTCTGGCATATATTAAGGTATTTAATTCTCAAAGCAATGGAAGAAAAGGAAAGGGGGATATTTCTAATGCTATATATAAGAATGACAATCACCAGGTTGTCATTTCTAAACATAAAAATAATTGATAATTCATAAGATTTATATTGAACAAAGTTTTGTATAAAAATCCTTCATGTCCCTAGTAAGGATTATTAGCTTTCTTTTCCCAATAAAGATATTGATTTAAAGGTCTTTGCTGTCTGGGCATTAGTGATATATATGATTGTCTTATTCCTGTGGGTGCCTAGGGAACATGATGATTAGGATCCCAGAATTACACAGAAAGGTTTCTCAGGTCAGAACATCTCCCTTTTGCCTCATCTTTTTTATCACTCAACATTTAAAACAGAGTTGTTTTCCATTAAATATTTAGAAAAATGAGAGAAATTTCTTCAAAGCAAAGCAAAACTTTTTTTGTTGTTGATCTTTTGGAGTTTTTTTGGTCAAACAAAAAGGATGTTGCTATTTCATGAAAAACAGGAAATTCTTATGAGACAAGGTACTTTAGGTAAATCCAATAGCTTTTATTAGACCACCTAAAATAGTTGGAAAAAACCTTGTTTGCAAGCTTTTGAGAACAATCACCATTCTTCAGGCAGAGGAAGCCTTCAGGCATACTTCCTCTGATTGAAGAAGGGTGTTTGCACCTGAAAGCTTGCAAACAAGAATTTTTCAAACTATTTTAGTTGGTCTAATAAAAGCTATCTGATTTACCCAAAGAAATGTGTCTTCCTATGTCCTTACAGCAACACAGCTACAACCAACACTCCTGAAGTTCTTATGATTTTTTTTTAAATGCTCACTTTTATTGACTCTCTTATCAGTAAACATTTACATTTTTTCTTCGTACTTTATTATCTAGCTTGCTAGAGAAAGAAGAGCAGGACACTGAGAGAACTTGCAATTACTAGATTTAGCTGAAAAGGATGACAAGGTACAGTAGAGTAACATGAGGTGGGGAGTAGGGCACTAGCCCTAGGCACTAATTTAATGAGGGCACAAAACTGGCAGTCCCCTAGTGAGTCCACACCATGGCAGTAGCAGCAGCAGCAGCACCACACTCCAGCCTCTGCTCTGGGCACCTCTTCCAAACTGGCATTCAGTGGCCCCACTCTTCAGGGCTCAAACCCTGCTAATTCAGCAGCTAATAAGTTTCCATTGATCAATAGGGAAAATATTTGCAATTTAAAAATAAAACAGTCCTTTCTTAACGTCATTGCAGCTTTTAGGGAATGTTTCTTATTTATCTAAATCATATTAAAAAACAAAACAAATATAAGACAAAAGTGGTAGGATGACACTTCTAATCTTTGCCAGCTTTACTGTCATTAAGTGGCATTCAACATGACACCTAAGAGTCTCAAAACCAAAACATGATTCAGTATCCACTCACTTCTCTAAATGTCGTTATGCGTTTTTTCTGTTAATGGAGATGCTATTCTTTTTCATAGGCCTTACTGTACTATTGAGACATCATTTTGCTGTGCCTACCTATGTTACAGAAACCACAGGGCTAATGGGCTAACTGAGGTACAATTTTTCCCCTTTGTGTAGATGTGTTGTACTATAGTATAAAGTGACCAGTTCTAAAATGCCTGTCATTTGTAATATGACTGCACATGATATTTTCAAAGCTGTTTGTATGATATAGTTTGGAGCCCCTTACCACATTATACATTACCCTATGACTGAATGCTTATCTATTCCATCTAGACATTTACATGATAATCAGCAGAACCCTATTCGAATGCTTCATGTTAGTCCTGTACTAAATAGCAGCAGAGATCAGGTCTTTGCCAGTTGGCTTCCTGTTGGAGAAGAAATGAGCTGCAGCACATCAGTCCTTGAATATAAGTGGCCACAGGAAAACATGCCTGCATCTTCTCTTTAAGATTCTTAGCCCAGACATTCAAAATTTAGTTATAAACTATTTCTGTTGGGAACGGAAATGGACCTAAACACAGCAGCATAACATTTAATATTTACCCATGTTTTCAGGAGAATTTTGAAGTCCAAATTGTTGCGTCTCCAACTAGTTAGTTTAAAATTAGATTGGGTACATCTACATCAATTACTGTCAAACCTTTATTAGTTCTCTGCCGCACACACAACTCCATATTCTATTATAATAGTGGAGTGAGGTGTGTTGCAGTGACAGCTATTTTCAATACTTTGGATTAAGGCAAACAGTAAACTTTACCTGCTGATTGCCACAGCTCCCTTCTCCACAAATATCTCACAACTAATGACAATGCATTAGTGATCTGGAACACTACTTGGACACTAAAAAAAGAAGGATTTTAGAGTTATGTATAACAGGCTTCTTACCCTTGTATTGCTTCCCCTATAAATATGCCTATGTCTAAGGGTATAGACAAACAATCAAATATCAGTGAATTAAAATGGGTGGGGTTTACTATGCTCATTTTACCATAAGTACCCTACAGTAAGTGAAGTGTGTGTTAAATCACAGAAGTTTAGCCCTATTTTATTGAGACTAAGATCACCTGGGTTAGTCTGTACTAATTGTGGGGTAAGAGTGGGGATACAGACCACTGCTTAGCCCCATTGAAGACAGAGATAAAGGTGGTTTTAAACAACTTTGTACTCCCATGCTCCTCTCTTGGGTTGCCTTTGATGAGAGGCCATCCATGAACATTTTTCTACTAGATACATGCTCCAAGGGGCCTTGTAAGAGATCAGGAGCCAAGTAAGACTCTTCTTTCTGCAGTCCCTTCATAGCATCTGAAGAAGCAAACCACTGCGTATGAAAGTTTGTGTTGGTTTTAGTTAATCTATATGGTGCAAACCTACTTTGCCTTCTGCCAATCCTACTCTAGTCAGGATTTTTTCTTGCCAAGGAACAAGTAGCAGTCATGCTGGGGCAGCTTTCTTAGAGTCCAGGATCTAAACCATGCACTTACAATGGGAAGATATATAATGGTTCCGCTCTGCTCTGATTCAAACTAATGGGCATTCCTTTCCATTCAGATTGGGAGCAAGGGCAGACATTACATCTGTAGATTACATTCATATGTAAGACATCCTATGCTGTACACAGATAATTCCATATTCTATTATAATAGCAGAGTTAAGTATTTTGCGATATTATATTTTATTGTAAACCTTACTATTAATTTAAATTCAACCTCCAAGCATTACCTTGTTGGGAACAAAGGTAAATACCAGCATAAGCACGCACCAATATTGCTCCCTCGTGAAAATTCTGGCACATCCCACCTCCTCTAAGATTATATATATTATTACTGTGGAGAGGAAGAACTCTATGGAGACCAGGGACACTGAGTACATGGTGGATGGAGGCCTCTGGCCCCCCTCAAGAAGAGCACTGTCACCTGAAATGCATAAAACTTTCCAGATGTCTATCATCTTAGGTGCCTCCCCAGGAAAAATAAAAGTTGATGCCTGTGATAGAGACTGTGCATGTATATTATTTGAATATTAACAGGTGGCCTGGATGTTATTCATATGAGCCTAACATAAGAAAAAAGAGAAAACAGAACTAAACTCTACTGTGAAATCCAAAATTTACTTTAGGTCTGTCTTCTATAAGTAGCTAACACCATTAATGCTGAACCACAGACTCGGGTGGCAAGATGAATACATGCTATTAAATCTGGCATTCAGTATTTAACATCAGTGCAATTGCAGAGTAAATTCAACTGCAGTTTTTTTCTCATCTTACACTGTTTCTCTTGGGCATTAATTAAATACGGCATTCACAAGCACAGCCCCTTTAGGAATGATATTTTTTTCAACATATTACAACTCACCAACTATGAAAGTGTAGGATAGTCATATTAATTTCTAATTAACATTTTTTAACACTGAGCAGCTGGGCTGTATCCAGGCAGTAATATAAATCTGTAAAAACTGAAATACTTTTGTCCATTAAAATGCAAATACAGACCCAAATATAACCTTGTTGTTAGAGTACTCAAATGTATTTATTTTTTTGCAACTGAATAATTATAAAGAAGCAAAAATTAGTACTTGCTCCCCACAGAGAAAATGGTTTATTTGGTGCACATGAAATTGATTGTCTCAGGGATGTTGATGAAAGTGCCTCTTGGACCTTTATATGCTATAGGAAGATAAATACAATTTTTTTTTGGTAGAAAATATAACAGGTGAGTAATCATCAGCCATGAAGGAGTTCTTTATGAGTTTACCACTAGACTACAAATTGCAACAGAAGTAGCTTTGCTTTTGTAACATGACACAACATATGCATACAAACAGGAAAGCTAGTATGTATATTTATATTTTCAAATATGATTGAAATATTTAGCTTTTCTTTACTATTGTGCCTTTACTGAACCTCATAAGATTATTATTTATTTAGTAAGAGCATATCCCTTCATATAAGTAAATTCTGTTGCAATCAGTCCTTGACCTAGATTCCTGAAGTTCTCAGAAATAAATGTTTCTGAAGATGTTCAGAGATTTCAGCACATAAAGCAAATCTGTTCAGAAAGAAAGTGAGTTCCTGGAATATGGGATTTAATCAAAGCTCCGTCTGTGAATTGAAAATGGGCAAAACTTATATTGTTCTGTTCGCAAAAGCCATTTTTAGCATATTCAATAATTACCTCACAGCTGGTTTTAATAAAATGTGTATTGGAAATAAGCCAGGTTCATGCAATATTTAAATATATGCTTAGTTGGAAAATAAAATGTATGCTTGCAATTTCATTTTTAAACTGGAATTGGGAGGCAGAGGAACTGGGGGTTTCAAAAGATCAATTAATTTATTTTATTCTAGCTATTGGAATAACCCTATACAGGCTGATGTAAAATCTCAGTGTTAATTTGAAATGGCAGTTGTTTCCAAGATATTTTGAAGAATGCATAACATTGACAACAGAAGAAAAGATTATAGGATTAAGATCTCCTAGTGTCCAACTTCAGCAATTGAAGTAAAATGATTTAGGGAAAAATAATCATTCAATCTAAAATTACAATGATTCCTGTTCATTACTTTACAGGAAGGTAATTGTTCAGTTCTTGGAAGGATTGAAAGATTGGTAGAGTTAAGTTAGCTCTCCAAGTTAACAGGCGTGCATTATTTCTTTAACAAATATATCTATCTATCAACATATATGTGTTAATGTGTGACATGATATGATATAATAGGATATGATATTTATGAATATGTTAATATGACATCTGATTCAGAAAGGACAATGACTTAATGAGATTGGTACTGGGATGAGATCTAGTTACGTAGCTGAATGGTATCCTCCTGGTAAAACTGGTTTACTGGCAGTAAAGGGTTACTGGCTTTTTTAAATAAAGGAGCATGCTCATTGTTTCCTACTGAGATTTGAAATCTGAAATTCATGTAAAAACATCAGCAGTTTCTAAAGGCACAGGCAGGATTTGAAATATGGGAGGTGAGGGGTAGGAAGAAGGGGCTGAGTCCCCCGCCCCCATAAGAAACAAGAGCTTCCCTATAAGAAACGAGAAACCCTGGCCCACCCCACAATTCTCTAAGCAGCTCAGGTGGTGGCAGAAGCGGTGGCTCCTTCCAGCATCTTTGCTGCCACTACTGCAGACCCACCCCCAAGAGTTGGAGTGTATTTCAAACCCTGGTCCAGGTAGTAGCAAGAACCCAACACTTTATATTTCCACTTGGCAAGGATTCTACAATATTGTCTCTGTTGTGAAATTTTCAGTTACCCATGTATGCCTTTGCCACCTTACAAATGGATTACTAATATGTGACCATTTGAAGCTGCGCATAGGGCTGCCATGGAAGGCTTAGATACCTGTAGACACTTACTTAGATGCATGTAGATGTTAGTCCTCAATGATTTTCAGCAAGTCAAAGCATGAAGTTTAAACCATTGCATTTTAACTTCAAAGGTGTATATTACTAGGGTCCAGATTACTGTTACATACACTGCTACTATCATGTGGAAAAGTATCTTCTATAAAGGATCTTTGACAGAAATATGTTTCCCTTTCTTGTCTAGCTGAGTTTCTTGACCTCTAGTATACATCTCTTAGCCAACATACATGGTAAAGAATAGGGCTGGTTGGAATGGTTTACACTAAATGAAATTTCGCTAAAAAAATGCTCTTCAGAGGTGTATTGGTTTCATCAAAATTATCATTGGAAGGACGTTTTGGTTCACTTTTTGGATTTTTTGCCCAGTCACTTCTGATGCAAGAGTGAGAAGAATTGTAAAGCTCAGTGTTTGCGGGGTGGTATATAAGTACACTTTTATTCTACAAGAAACCTTTTAAAAGTTTCTGGGTTTTTCCTGTTGTGGAGTAAAAATATCCAACCCTCAAGCATTGTAATGAAACAGAATGCTTTCTTTATGACAGTTTAAGTGACAAAGGCAATCTAATAAATATAGGTTCTTGTGGGGGTTTTTTGACAGGATAGAAAGACCAGTAGCAGTAATGAGCAGGTCGAATGGACATACAGTGGAATGAAAGATAGAAGTATTACTGGAAAACACATCTATTAATTGTTTTATGTGTGTCCTGGAAGTGTACCATTTCTCTTTTTATTGTTATCTCCTTTTAAAAGTTTTAACCATTCAGTCTTTGCACAGAAATATTATCATGTCATTTGCATGGTCAGCCACACACCAGAACTCACAAATATTTAAGTAGTAGTTTGGGAACCACCTTTAAAATGGATTTTTTTTGCATACGGTATTTGTCAAATATACAGACAGAATATGTATAAATACAGAAATCAAGAACAGTTTGTGAGCAGGAAAAGAAAAAAAATGGTTATATTTATCAGGAATTTTATTTGCTAACAAATATTAGCCAGTTCTACTCAAGTGATTGACTGAAGACATTTTCACAATGAATGACTTATTGGCAAAAGATGTATGAAAAATTAGTTAGGTGTGACAATCCTTGAAAGGTTCAATCTTGTCAATATGGAAGAAGATTTGGCCTTTTAGCATGATGGACAGGAGTAGCCTCACAAAGGACTTTGCCTACAGTTGAATGAAAATGGCAGTATCAAATATAGCTGAACTCTGACATTTTCAGAATTTTGAAATCATGTATATGGACAACGAATGTCTTTCAATAATTTTATGTTAAGTCTAAATTCCAGGCTTTTGTCCTATTTTCAGTTTGCCAGTAAGGACAAAACAATTCAACAATCTCCCTTTCCTAAAATATAATATTACTGTCACATTTATATACAACATGTTAACAAATATGGGCTGCCATGCAGGAGAATGAAAGTAGGTAATAGGAATTGTATATCCAAAGAATTTTTACTGAAACTACCATGATAAAAACTAGCCAGACCAGCTGAAGAAGTATGGTTTTATTTGTTTTCTCCCATGTTTCTTTGGTTGTGTATATACTGACTATGTTTCTGCGGCACATTTCGATGGAGTCATCAACAATTTTTGATTTTATGGATTTTTTTTTTTGGTAATGACTGAGAAAGTATGGATTTATACACATCACTGATTAACTCTAAAACATAAGGAGTACCTTAAGAGTAGTTCAGATGAAATAAAAGTATATATCATAGTATCATAGTATCTAGGGTCAGAAGGGGCCTAAAGCAGGCCATCTAGTCTAACCCCTTGCCAACGGCAGGAATGAGTGCCGGGGTCACAGGATCCCAGCCAAGTACCTATCTAATCTACTCTTAAAGATGCCCAAGGAAGGAGCAAGAACAACTACTCTGGGAAGCTGGATCCACATCCTAGCCACCCTAACTGTGAAGTAGTGTTTCCTAATGTCCAAACTAAACCTGCTTTCCAGTAACCTGTGACCATTGGTCCTAGTTACCCCTGGTGGTGCCTGGGAAAAAAGAGCCTGCCTTATTTCCTGCTAATCACCCCTCAGCAGTTTATAGGCTGCCACCAGGTCCCCCCTCAGCCTCCGTTTACTGAGACTGAACAGGTTCAGATCACTCAGACACTCCTCATAAGGCCTCTCCTGCTGCCTGCATATCAATCTAGTGGCCCTCCTCTGGACCCTCTTGAGGCCGTCCACATCCCTCTTGAAGTGCGGCGCCCAGAACTGGACACAGTAC
>JAGPOW010000290.1:21689953-21724051 GCA_030014935.1 Caiman crocodilus
GAGTATGACCCATCCACCACCACTCTCTGGGAGCGCCCCGTCAGCCAGTTTCTGACCCACTCAACCGTGTAGGGGTCAATGCCACAGCTCCCCATCTTTCTAACGAGGATGGGGTGAGAGACCGTGTCGAATGCCTTCCTGAAGTCTAAAAAGACTATGTTGACAGGGGCGCCTGCATCCATGGATTTGGTCACCTGGCCATATGTCAAAACAAAGTTAGTCCTGATATTCTGCCTTTAAAACAGTGATGTTTAGTTCTCTTGGACCGTTCCTACCTTCTAATAAAGTAGGTTGTTGACTTCAAAATCTCATGCTTTCCTGAACCAGTTAGAATCTAAGGTGCTTCCCTACCTATGCCAGTCTCTGCTCTACTAGGCGCTCTTGTGTGGCCTTAGCCCAGACTATTGATCAAACCTGTCCTGGGCTTGCAGGTGGACCCCAAAGACTACCCCAGCTGTCATCAGGGAATCCCCTTCACTTGCTTGCCATGACTTTGAATGGTACCTCAGTGGAGGGGTTCCCCTTCGAGGCAGCATCCAGGGTCGTTACACCTCCCAGTGGGCACTCATGGGGCTCTGACCTCCCCTACACCCCAGCCACTTGCCACCTTTGGTTGCCGGTCTTCAGGCCCCTTAGGCGTTCTTGGCTCCACCCAACCTCTTTCTGCGGTCTTCCAGGCACACGTCAGTGTCTTCAGGCCATGACTCAGAGTACAGACTTCAAAGTTCTTGGACCTGGGTCCCACTAATCAGACTCCCTAGTGCCTTATCCCAACCACCCTGTGACTCAGCGTGCAATTCCCACCGCTGTAATAATTGAAGGAATGCGGCTAGTGGGCCAGGAGGCCATGAAGGGTGCCCTTTGCCTATGGGCCATGTGGATCCCCCTGTGCCTAGGCACTCAGCCCTGGTTGCTCACCCCACTTGGGTATTGAGTCCCAGTCATTTATCCTAGGACTGTACTAGGGCCTGTCTGTCGCTTGTTCCGTCCCTCCTTGGGGTCTTCTGCCACCCTCTGTGGTGATATCTGATGGGGTTCCCATTGGCCATGCCCCTGTTACCTCCTTTCCACAACCTCACTGCTGGCTTGCAAGTTGATCCCTGCGTCGGCTTGCCCAATGCTGCTTTTGTTGATTCTGTAGCTGGCCCCACTGTTGATGCTGGTGCCACTGCCGGCTCTGCTACAGATGCTGCTGCTGGAGCCTCTGCCGGCATTGCTGCCGGCTTTGCTGCAAGCCCGACTGTAGGCATCGCTGCTGGCTCCTCTGCCAGCATCACTACCGGCTTTGCTGCAGGCTCTGCTGTCGGCGCCACTGTAGGCTCCTCCTCATTGCTGCCGGCTTTACTGCCGACTCCGCTGTCGGTGTCGCTGCCGACTCTGCCATCAGCTCTGCTGTCAGAGCCTCTCCCGGCTCTGCCCCCGTTTTCCCGTGCTGCCTGATGCAGCAGCTGAGTCCCTTGGGGTGTGGGCTTCATCCTTGAGCCTCCACTGATCCGCACCGCCTCTGCACCCTCGGAGAAGCCTTTTATTTCTGCTGGGTGGCGTTTCCAGCCCACGCTGCGTGGCCCCAGCTGGATATAAGTGCGGCTGATAAGTCATGGTGGTGGTGTCTCTGCATGCGTTCCTTCCTGCTTTTCAAGCTCTGCAGGAGGTAAGTGGGGCTTTCTTTTTCCTTTGGCCTGAGGTCCCCCTGTAATCTCAGCTCCCCTGGGGACACTACCCTAAGTATTAATTATGTTAAGAAAAATAACAGCCTAACCATGTATCTAAATACAACACACTATTTTCTTTCTAAATTTCAGGGTATTGGGACTTTGCCAAAACTGTTTTACCATCACTCCTTCCTTCTAATTTATAGAAATAATTTTATCTTAATTAAACAGATTATTTTAGGGATTCTTATTGAGTGCATATTTGCTGGTCAATGTAGTTCTCTCTCTGCCAATATATTTAGTTACTTTTTTCTATTCATGGATATTATTTAGCAAACTAGGAGGATTAAAGTTAACTGGAAAGCTTACACTCTATCTTCAGTGAATACAATAGAGTATATTAGGGTATGGATGATTGGACAAAACAGTTAAAAGGTGACAAGGACTTATTTCACCTCAGGTGCACCTGAGATGTATCTGTCCATGGGCCTACTTATACTCTGAAGTAAATGAAAGTTGAAGCACTAGGTGTTAGCCTCATTTCCCTGATGTCTAAACTGCTGTAACTGAGGGTGCCTACAGACATTTAGGGGAGGTGCTCTAACTCATAGCACTTTACACAAAGCATCATGAGTTAGAGCCTTCCCCTGACCCAACAGATGTTTACCTGTTGATTCACAGGGGCTCAAGCTTGCCTGCATTGGCTTTGGCTAGCAGGCAGGGGTGCTCCCCTCCCCCAGCCTCCCCAGCTGTGTGCTGCCCCTGTCAAAAAGCTCAGGCCAGGGATAGGGGAAGGGAGGGTTCCCTTCCCCGACTCTGAGATTGAGCCTCTTGAAAGCAGCAGCACACAGCTTCTGGCATTTAGCTGCTGGTGGGCTTTGCCACAGCTGGAGCAGTGGGGTGGGAGGGTAGGGGAGGAGGGGGTTTGGTATGGAGTCCACTCACTTCATGGGCCTGGTCTGGCTCCCTACAATACCCCCAGCTCCAACCATGGCAAAGCCCAGCTGGCAATTGCATGTTGCCACTATCAAGAGCCCCAGTTAGGCAGTGGTGAAAGGGAGACCCCTCCATGTCCTGGTCCCTTCCAGCTGCTCCAGCTGGGGTATTCGGATGAGCCAGGGATGGTCAGCCATTTTAAACCACTGTAAAGCCATCAATGTCTCTTATGCCATGGCTGTAGAGAGCCTTGAGGGACCAGATCATGAGAAAAATGTAATTTTTGTAAGCACCCTGAATTTTCACTTACTGAAAGGTGAAAGAGATCACATGGATATTTACTATGTAGCAAGTGACACATGGTAAATCCCTACCTCTTTAATTTACTGTAATTTGTTTATCCATATCCTTAGGAATTAATCCAGTCCACAGATGAATGAGACTTTATCATCTTCATGCACAAAAATGAAGGCAGGGATATGTAATATTTGTAGGGTAGCTTTGCAGTATTTCTAGTTGAGCTATTTTGTGCTCAATAACAAACATTACCTTTGAAATTCAGTAGAGAAACATGTTTTTTCTGTGCAATTAGGGGTCTCTTAGTTATATATTCACCCAAGCACATGCACCTCTGTTTATGTGCATGCAAACAGCACAGCAAGCTGCACAGGGTCAATAGTAGATGGTTTCAGAAAGGAATATTCACAAACTATTATTATATCATTTTGAAATATGATTAATGCCATCATGTCTATTCAGTATTTCTCATTTGTTACCATACAATTTTATCCAATTTGTCTAATGTAAATTATTGCAGATGACTCTTTAAATTCTCCTTGAATGAGTTCATTTCCGAAGTCTAAAAGCTGATGATAAAGCACTCTAAAAAGCTTCCTTCCTACTGTCATAAAACAGCATTATAATTGGAAATGGAAACAGCTTCTCACAGATATTCATATATTTAAAAATATATAAAGCCTTTACCTGTACTGTTTTCCCATGAGTAGACTTTTCAAAAGTGCTGAAGACAGCACACATTCACAAGCAATTAAGTTCAATAGCTAATTCCCTTTTGCTGGTTTGAAAATACCAGCCTATGACCCAAAGATCTGAGGTAGAGATAAGTTATGGTATTTTCAGGTTGTAGGGTTAAAAATGACCCTCTCAACTGTTTGATGTAGCTTTTACGTCAAAGGGCCTTCTTTCTCCAACCAGCTGGACCTCATCAGTGGTCTCACAACACTGATGGGAGAAGTGGTACTCTTTGAAAAAAAGTACGCTGCAGCAAACTGTTTTTATTTTATTGAAAAAGCACCTCAAAGATCCCATGTGTCTGTGCTGGGGCTTTGAATACCTCTTCATACTTTGTAAATCCTCCTATTGAGATGGGGGTCATGACTTTAACCATGTAAAGCATACAGGGTCCACAATTTCCCACCTAACCAGGGAATAGGGCTGTGCAAAGCTTCTGTTTCTGATTCAATTTGGCGGCGATTAGGCCTGATTTGGTGGTCAAATCTCTGAATCTGAATCAAATCAGAGGACATTTTACTCTCTCCAAACTGAATTGGAAAAAACATTTTTCTCTCCTGAATTTCAAAGGTAAATGTTTGTTACAAATCAATTCAGAGAGATTTGGAAAGATTTGGATATTCAGACATAGAGAAAGCTTTAAGTGTTTTTTCTACATACCTCTAAGTAGCAGGGGCTCACGAATGCTGCGGTGCTAGGGTGCATGGAGCATCCCACAGAAGCACAGGGGGCTCCCCAGTGTGCTCAATATCAGACCCAGAAGTGGACCAGAAGCACTTCCAGTCCACTTCCAGGTCCACTGGGGAGCGTGTGAGGGCTCCCCCTCCCCCCCTCCCTTCATTGGTTCAGTGACTGGTGCCTCCTGGATCTGGCTGGGAGGCACCCGGGGTCCCCCTGTGACCAATTGCTGAGCTGGAGACACATGGGGGGGAATACACAGCCGAGCACATAGAGGGCCCCCTCCCCCCCATTCCTGTGGGATGCTCCATCCACCCTAGTATCGCAGCAATCATGAACTGCACCTGCTACCTCAAGGTATGCAGAAAAAACTTTTAAAGCTGTGTCTATGTCCGAATGGCTGATTCTTCAAATCAGCATCAAATCTTCAGATTCTGATTTGGCCGAATCAGATTACAGATAGTGATCTGAATAAATGAATTGAATTGCTGTCCCTGATTCAGGCTGAATCCAAATCTGAATTGAACAGGGCCCGCTTCACACACCTCTACCAGGGAACATGGGACATGTGCCAACAACCCAGTATTTAATGTTGGTAAGTCATTGTTGGCCTGTATTTTGATTATTCTTTTGAAGTACTGTTTTGGGGAAGTATTATCAGAAATCATGTTCTTCCACATTCTGACACTCACTGGGCACATCTACATAAGATGCTTACTGTGCAGTAGTCTAATAACATTGCACAGTAGTGTGCAGGTCAAAAACCACGCTAAGATGCTACTGCGCAGTGTTATTAGGCTACTGTACGTAGCATCACAAAAAAAAAACATGTGCCAACACTACTGTGCAGTAACAATAGCTAATGCACATTTAGTTAGTAGTTCATTAAGCAAATACTAAACTAAATGCACAGTAAATACTGTGCATTAATGAAAATTAATGAACATGTAGACCTGCCCAAGTACTGAGACTTTTGGAAGCACTTTCACAACTGTCTAAATCTAAGTAAATCACTCTAATCACATGTAATTAGATCCTCAACTCAGCTTAAATCCAATAAATGGGCATGGAAGAAGTTAAGAAAAAGGAAATGCAGTAAAAAAATATAATGAAGAAATAGCCAGTTAGTCAGCTTTTACACTAATAGATGGATTTGAAACATTAGTCCCTGATCAAAATCTAATGTCACCTGCCACAAACTACTGTCTGGCAGGAATCCATTAACATTACATATCTGAAGTCTTATACATACTCAGCCTCATTACAGGAAGAGGGGGAACAAATTAATTTTTTCCATCATATGTGATAGCATGTAAAATATAAATAGCTTATGTTAATTTTCAAGGTCCATCATGATCCTGCTTTGAGCAGGGGGTTGGAATAGATGACCTCCTGAAGTCTCTTGCAGCCCTAATTTTCTATGATTATGTGTCCTATTCCATTACTTATCATCTCATATTTGGTACTGAGAGGTTGATTCTAAACTCTGATCAGCCCTTGGTGCCACCTTCTTTCACCCGCTTGGCAGATTTTCTAACAAAGACATTTTATTTTGTGTTTTCCCCTACTTTCTTTCTTACTTTACAGGATCTCCCTGTAATAAGCAACAGAGCCACCTGAAATTATGCGTTATTGCAGGAAACTTTACAGTACTCAGCATACTGATGGGCTGAGACCCACTGTCTATTTTGCCACTTCTGATTGTTTCTACTCCTTCCATCTTCATATCCATTTGTCTCTTGTCCTGTACTTATATTTTAAAATATAAGAGTGGGGGTCATGTTTCTGTTTTGTGTTAATATAGCACAGACACAATGGAGTCTTGGTCTATAAAGAGAGTTTAAAGAGGGAAGATGGTAGAGCTACTTTTACAACTATAAAATATAGCAGCTAGAACTAACTGTGTAAATCAATTCATTTGGGAAATATTGTTCTGAGAAGAAGAAGAAGAATTTTAAATTCTTAACAACAAGTAAATCCTCAATTTTTGTTCCCAATCATGCTTATTTAAATAACATGCACTTTTAATTGTATTTTAAGATATTTAAAAATCCCAGTAATGTTATCTTTCCAAACTCGCATTATGAGTAATTGCCTGACTTACAAAAGTGTGGACAACAGATTTCATGTGACAAGTTAGGAAAGGATGTAAGTTCTGAACCAGTGAGTGTATGTTATTTATGCATACAGACTACTTTCTCTCCTAGCCTCTTCTGCGCTAATTTATGATAGTACTAACAAGCCAACCTGGTGTATATGGATAGAGGTTATATGGGAAAAAATGTAACTGCTGTGCCCTCTGTTCTAAGGTGAGAAAAATAACAAAATAAATCTTCAAATATTTTTTTCCACCTGATAATAAACCTTAATGTTCCTACCTAGCCTTAGAATGGACATTAAGACAGTTTGGAATATTATAAAAAGCTTTTAAAAGTGCAGGTTACTTATGTGATAGATATAAATGATTGCTTTAGAACCATTATCATCTATTATGTAAATAGGCATTCAGGGACTTTTAAAAAATGCATAATTATGATAGTATAGTAGCTCCAAATTGACTTTTAATAAATGTTCTACGACATATTTGTTAGTAGTACCATTTGGGTAAAACTTTTTTTTTTAATGCATGTAGTGCTTTGGCTTTAAATTCTTGTGCCTCTATGAGTACTAAACAACAGTATATTCTATTGATTAGTCAACAAGAAATTGAACAATAGTTACAATAAGAAAGAAACTGTAAAAGCTCAAAATTTTTGTTCTCTCCTTTCCCAGGTGCTTACCATGGTGTATCTGGCACCCTGCCGCCATGCTGCTGTTGCCTGGACTCCATGCTGGTGCCTGGACCCCAGGAGCAGTGCTGATGATGCACACCTGGACACCACCACCAAGGTTCCCTCTAAGCTGCGCGCATGCACAGCTGCACACAATAAAAAATGTTGCCTCACAGTAACTTTTTAAATGCCACACACCTGTCCCCTACAGAAAAGGATGGCATTTCTGCTAGCATCAACACATTCCTCTGCATGTAAGAGGCCAATGCCTACCTAGGTGAGGGGCCACAGGCTACTCAATAAAGGTGGTGGCATGTGGCTTTGGGGATGACACCAGCATGGCCTCCTCAATGGCCTGCTGGGCCTCCATCTAACAGTTCAGGTGCTGGTAGCCCTGAATAGGCATCTGCAGCACCCAGTGTAGGGGCCCAGTGAAAGACAGGCAGACAGGTAGTGGGGCTGTGCTAGAGACCAGCACCAGGTTCTGGGCAGGCTGCTGTAGCTCTCTGGAGGCCACTGGTGTGGGACCTGGTAGCCAGAGGCTGGCTGCAGGTGGCCCAGGGTGCTATTGGGCCTGGCTAGGTGCCTGTAGTGCCCAGCTCAGTGCGACGCCATGAGACAGGCAGGCAGGCAGGCAGGCAGTGGGCCTGTGCTAAGAACCAGTACTGGGGTCCAGCCAGGCTGCTGTGACTGACCTGGGGCCAGTGGTGCATGATCTGGTAGCCAGAGGCTGGCTGCAGGTGGCCCAGGCTCCAGAGTCCCCACAGCCTTTTATGGGCCTGGGGCTAGGGTAGGCAAAGAGCTGCCCCAGCCCTGGGTTTGGATAAGCTGCAAAACCTGTAGCTTTGGGGCTAACCCAAGGGTGCCCCCCCAGTGGTGGGTCTAACTGGGAAATTTGCTTCCCGTTGGCATCTACACATGCGTTACTGTGCAGTAACTACTCTGTAGGAGTAGACCAAATTACTTCACAGTAAGTGTCTGCATGTGTAGACAATAACATTCACTGTGCAGTAATTTGGTCTACTGCCCAGTAAAGAAGCTCATGTAGATGCACCCACTTTATACAAAGACACTTTATCTTACAGACTACCATACTAAAGTTTTCTATAAGCTATGGATGTACACACAAGTTTTAACTCATATTTCATTTTTGAGTTGCTATGGTTTACATACATATAACTCGAGATGGAATCAAGGTAGGTTTTTTAAAAATCCAAGACTAATTGTTTATGGCTAGACTATGAGTGTGACGTACCCTGGCCCCAGGTGGAGCCTGGGTTCCCCTTTGAGACACATTTATAGAATCATAGAAAATTAGGGTTGGAAGGGATCTCAGAAGGTCATCTAATACAATCTCTTTCTCAAGGCAGGACCATCCCCAACTACATCATCTTAGCAAATGCTTTGTCTACTTGGATCTTAAAAACCTCCATGGAATTAGACCACAACCTCTCTGGGTAACCTGTTCCAGTGCTTTACTACCCACCTTGTGAGAAAGTTTTGTCCTAATATCTAACCTAAAGTTCTTTTGTTGCAACTTGAGACCATTACTCTTGGGATGGTTCTACACCTTTGGATTAATTTAAGTTAATCATGGCTTCACTAAAACAGCCTTGGCTACAAAATCAAGATATAACAAAATTACATTTAAATTAAATACCACAATCTATACAGACATAACAATAAGGCTAAACACAGCTTGATGTTAGCCATGTGCAGAGACTATGCATGTCTCATTAAACAAATTAGTTAAACAAATTCAAGAGACTATTGAAGATAGCCCATAAACTGGGGGTGGGCAATTATTTTGGCTGGTAGGACACTTAAGTTTTAGTGAGTTGTCAAGGGCCACACACATAATATCTATTCTCAGGTATCATTTTAACAAATTATAGATTTATAAAAAATAATCTACTAAAAGTCAAATATCTACCATAAACCCTATTTGTGACAGTAAGATCAATGGAAATGTTGATAGTACTGTAACAACTTGCAAGTGTCAGGAAAACTATATTTTATACTTTGCACAGAAATGTCCTACACTTTAAATAAGTGCCTTTTCTGCTATCTCTTCAGTGCATGTACTAGACAGTATTTTAGTCTCTAGTTCAGGGATTTCCCTGAACTAATATATAAAGGAGCAATTTCTTTTTCAAATTTTTTGAAGACATTTTTCTGGTATACTTACTAGAAACTGGTTAAATATTAGTGACTGTCTGGGAAATGAAGAAAGAAACTTATAATAAATATATATGACTTGTGCTTGTAGATAGCCTATGTAACTTTGCGATGCTTTGCCATCATGACCCTCGTTCTCCATTTTCTCTTACATCCTTTTTTTTGTCAGGATCATTCACTGGGTTTCATTTGTTGATCTTTGAAAGCTCTTTCAAAGGAAATATGTTCACTTGTGTGTTTGTAAAGCATGTGACCCAATTGTATTAACAATAAGGTGCTAGTGTGAATAAGACATTGGTGGTTGCTAGAATTTTAATTACTCTGTTGTTTGGAAATGCTCTGTGCAAGGTAGTAAAAAAACCCAAACCCCAGTGGCTTATGTTCTTGTTTCCATTGACTGGATTGCAAAAGGGCCAAGCACTAACTGGAAACTGTAGTTTAAAAAGCCTTTTGTGAACCATGTACTTCATCTGCATTTATGAAAAGATTCTTTTAACAGCATTCTAGCAGGAAACTAGTTTTTCAGAAGAAGGAAATGGTTGCCTAGGAATTCTTCCTTTGTGGGGCCTCTCCTACTAGGGTAAAGCCAGTGAAAGTTCTTTCAAATGAAGTCATATTTTGAGTACAGGCAGTACTCAGACTTATGACAAAATTGGTTGCTGAAAACCACATCTGAAGTCAAAGCATTGTAACTTGGAATCAATTTTCCCATAGGAAACAATGTTGTAAGTGGGGGATTGGCTCCTGAACCAAGGCCCGATACCCTATTTTCAGCAAAAATAACCCAAAATGTTGTACTCAATCAATTATAGATGAGTAATATCACTACATTAATGTATGTATATTGTAAATAGCAATCATATTGATTTGGAAGGACTTTTTTGAGGAGACTTTGCTGGATGTTTTGAAGGGCTCTTGGTTGGACTTTTTAAAAGGTTCTTGGCTGGAATCTTTTTAGGAGTTTTGGCTGCACATTTTTCTGAAGTCTTGTCTGCTTTCTTAAAGAAAGTGTCCAAGGAAGTTTGGACAGATGTTCTCCAGGTGAATTTGTTCGCTGGCTTGGTGTCAGATCAAGTGTTGTAAAGTCAAAATTGACCTCAGAAAGTTGAAGCAGGGTGTCAATTTATAAACGTTGTAAGTGCAAAACATAACTGAAAACATTGCAAGTTGAGGCCTGCCTGTATTATCAAATCATACTATGCCATAAGAAACAGGGGATTCTTGAACATAGAACAAAACTGGCTAAAGCTTTAACAAAAGGATTTGTGTGCTGAAACAATGAGAATTAGAATGCTTGCATATGGAATCCACATTGTACCTTAGGTTCCTAGGCTCCATATACAATGGGAGCCTATACAAGTAACATAGTGGTGAATGAAATTACTATACCCATAGTCGAGACGTTCAGAAAATATTTATCCATATTTTCAAAATTACCACAATGGAGAATAAACAATGATGAAATTCACTATGTTTTATAGTAACATAGGATCATCACAAAGGACATCAAGAAAAGAAAATGTTTATCATAGAAAATTAGGATTGAAAGAAACCTCAGAAGGCCATCTAGTCAAATCCCCTGCTCAAAGTAGGACTCACCCCAACTAGATCCTTCCAGCCAAGGTTTTGTCTAGCTGCATCTTAAAAAGCTCCAAGGATGCAGCTAGTCTCTCTGGGTAGCCTGTTCCTGTGTTTCACTACCCTCCCAGTGAGAGATTTTTTTCCAAATATCTAACCTAAACTTCCGTTTCTGCAACTTGAGACCATGACTTCTTGTTCTGTTATTTCCCACCACTGAAGACCATCTAGCTCCTTCCTCTTTGTAAGCACCCTTCAAGTAGTTGAAGGTTGATAATAAATTCCTTCTTAGACTTCTCTTCTGTGGACTAAATAAGCCCAGTTCCCTCAGTCTCTCCTCATAAGCCATGTGCTTGAGCCCTCTAACCATTATTGCTGCCCTCCTCTGAACTCTCTCCAATTTTTCCACATCCTTACTGTAGTGGAAGGCCAAAAATTGGACACAGGACTCCAGATGTGGTCTCAACATTCTGAATAAAGGGGAGTAAACACTTTCCTCGATCTGCTGGCAACAGTCCTATCAATGTAGCCCAGTAGGCCATTAGCTTTCTTGGCAACAAGGGCACACTGTTGGCTCATATCCAGCTTGTTATCCACTGTAACCCCCAAGTTCTTTTCTGCAAAGCTGCTGCTTAGCCAGTGGCAACATATAAGTGGTGTATGGGGGTGCACATGCACCCCTGAGAGTGCTGGTGTATCCTCTGGCCAGATATGCTCCATGCTTAGGTGATTGGAAGGGTGGGGCAGGAAGAGCACCAGTGCCCCCATGCAAGCACCAATCAGGGAGTGTGAGCACTGGGAGAATTGTGGCTGCTTTTGGAAGCAGCATGGCTGCTCACCAGTTGGTAAGTATCGCCAAGGGGGTAGGGGGGGGAATGCCCTGCCAGTCGGTGAGATTGGCTGTGGGGGGACTCCCTTCCAGTTGGTGAGATTGGCTGCAGGGGACCTCCCAGTCACTGACTGGTCACTGGGAGGGTATGTGTCCCCTCTGACTAAGGTGGCACCAGTTGCCCATGGCTTAGCCAGTGGGTCCCCAGCCTGCACCAGTGGTCCATCCTAAGTACAGGACTTTGCACTTGTCCTTACTGAATGTCATGAAGATCATGCGATTTCTTTTGGTCCAATCCTGGAATTTGTTGAGGTCTCTCTGTATCCTAACACTACTCTCCAGCATATCTACTATACTCCCACAGCTTGGTGTCATCTGTAAACTTGCTGAAGGTATGCTCTATCCTATCTTCAAGGTCACTGATGAAGGTATTAAACAAAACTGGCCCCAGGACTGCCACCTGGGGCACTCCATTTGATACCAGCTGCCAACTAGACACTGAGCCATTAATTTTTACTCTCTGAGCCTGATGATCCAGTCAGTTTTCTATTGACTGTACAGTCCATTCACCCAACCTATACTTCCTTCTCTTGCTTGCAAGAATGTGGGAGTCCACAAAAAAAGCCTTGCTAAAGTCAAGGTATATCACATCCACTGGTCCAGTTTTCTCATCATTGAAGGCAATCAGGTTGATCATGCCTGACTTGCCATTGGTGAATCCATACTGAGTGTTTCTAATCACCTTCTCTCCTCCAAATGCTTAGAAATGGATTCTTTGATAACCTGCCCCATGACTCTTCCAGAAACTAAGGTGACGCTGACCAGTCTGTAATTCCCCACATCCTCCTTCTTCTCTTTATTAAAGATGGGCACTATATTTGCCCTTGTCCAATTGTTTGTCATCTTTCCCAACTGCCATGCTTTTCAAAGATGATGGTCACTGTCTCTGCAGTCAGCACCCCTGGGTGCATCTTGTCCAGATCCATGGACTTGTACACATCCAGCTTGCCTAAATAGTCCTTAACCTGTTCTTTTGCCACTGTTGGCTGCTTACCTTCTACCCAAAATGTGCTGCTAGCTGCAGTAGTCTGGGAGCTGACCTTGCCAGTGTAGATTGAGGTAAAAAAAGCATTTGTTACTTCAGCGTTTTCTGCATCATCTGTTACTAGGTTGCCTCCCCCATTTAATAAAGAAACCACACTTTCCCTGATTCTCCTCCTGTTGCTGACATACTTGTAGAAACCCTTCTTATTACCCTTCATGTCCCTTGCTGGCTACAAGTCCAGTTGTGCATTGGCCTTCCTGATTTCATCCCTACATGACTGAGCAATACTCTTATATTCCTCCCTATCTGTTTGTCCAAGTTTCCACTTCTTATAAGCTTCTTTTTTTGTATTTTAGCTTACTAAACAGTTCCCTGCTAAGCCACGCTGGTCTTTTGCCATATTTACTAGTATGGCACATCAGGATGGTTTGTTCCTCTGCCACCAGTAAAGTTTCTTTAAAGTATAGCCAACTTTGCTGGATACCTCTTCCCATCAGACTGAATTCCTAGGGGATCCTGCCCATCAGTTCCCTAATAAATCAAAGTGTTTTTTTCTGAAATCCAGAGTCCTTACTCTATTGCTCTCCTTCCTTCCTTTCCTCAGGATTCTGAACTCAATCATCTCATGGTTGCTTCTGCTCGAGTTGCCATCCACTACTACATTCCCACCAATTCTTTCCTGTTTGTGAGCAGGAAGTCAAGAAAAACACAGCCTCTAGTTGGCTGCATCAACACTTGTACCATGAAGTTGTCCCCAACACTTTCCAAAAACTTCCTTGCTTTCCTGTGCGCTGCTGCATTTCTCTCCTAGCAGATGTCAGAGTGATTGAAATATCCCATGAGAACCAGGGCCTGTGGTTGAGAAACTTCCACTAGCTGTTGAAGAAAACCTCATTCACCTCATCCTCCTGGTAACCCCACCACAACATCACTATTGTTCTTCTCCCTTCTGACCCTAACACAGAAACTTTTGACAGCCCTATCTCGTTTCATAATAGAGCGCTGAACAATCATACAGCTTTTTTACATAAAAAAACAACTCCTCCTCTTCTTTTCACCTGCTTGTCTTTCCTGAGCAGGAAAATATTTGTCTGCACATTTTCAGAGCATAAAAAATTGATGCAGGAAAGGATTGATGAGGGAAAGTCATTTTCATTGGGAAATTATGTTAAGACCAATATTCTAGGAATATTTTGATGTATGAAACATTGAGTAGATAATTCCAAATATGTTTTGCAGTGTTGGATCAATCCTGAAATCATAGCAAACCCAGAATCATGATCATAAGTCAACAGTAGTTTGGAATTCACGACAGAGCAAAATCAAGATAAAAGATCAGCAAGGCTCCTAATAGACATACCCCTCCCCACATCCAAGAAAGCACTTTAAGCTCAGAGTAGTCCCACCCTGAGTGCAGCATATGACCAGAAGAGACATCATGTTAGTTTGACGTGGCTTGCCCAACAACTATATAGCTCAGACACTTCAGTGGGGCTTTTTAGTGCTTTTGTCTAATAGCTGATTGAATCAGCTATTAGATAAAAGCACCAAAAAGCACTGCTGAAGTGCCAATTTATACAAACGCTGGGGAGCCAGGTTGAAATAACGTGCTTCCTCTTCTAGGAAAGGACCTTTTTTGTATTTTTTTCCTTTACACCTATCTGTGTCCCAAGCGGTTAATAATATGACTGCTAAAATAATCCTGTGGTTCTGAATTGCAAAAAAGGACTGTTAGAATACAACGTACAGTAAGTGAAAGTTATTTCTGGGGTCTTTTATTCTGACAGGTGAAGAATGAATTCTTTTTCTGGATGAGATTAGGTCACATAGAATCTATTGTTATTATATTTATCTGAGAAAAAAATCACAAAGCACATTATTAAACATTAGTTAAAGCCTCAACACTGCTTTGAGGAAGGTGTCTCAGAACTCCCCCCATGGGGTGGTTCTTGCTTGGGTCCACTGCAGCCTTGTCTTTTCTCTGTGGGTACACCCTGCAGCCAGCCCAGGTGTGGTTCCTAGAGTGGGGAGGTGGGGCAGGAAGTCTCTGAGACCCTAGCTTTTCTGTCCCTCACTCAGCTACAGTGGGAGTAGGAAGGCAGGTTTGACAGCATTCAGCATCATAAGGTAGTAGGAAGCTTTACCCATGTACCACCTGGGCGCACTAAGCTTCACCTATGCCATGATGTAGCCAGGCAGTAGGGAGAAACAATGCCAGGGAGGAGCAGCAACAGGAATTGAACCAATCATGCTTCCTTTTTTAATATTTTCTGATTGCTCTTAGCATAGCAAAGAAATTCCTTGTAAAATTAAGTTTAGGAGAGAATTGAAAACAGCTGTTTAAATAGACCATCTAGTAGACATTTTTAACTACATCTTCCAAGTTTAAAACATTGCTACATAATACCACCTTAAATAGTGTTTTGTTCTTTTTTGTGGTGTTCCTAAGTCTGCACTGATGGCTTTACCTACAGAGAAATTCAAAGAGAACTGGAAAGAGAGAAATGTGCTCAACACAGCACTTGAGTTCTCACGCTGTGCCACCCTCTTTCCTATACAACTGTGTTTAACTGTGGTTTTGAAATGACAGTGACATAAAAGAAGCTGGTTGAATGATACAACTCATACACCTGCATTTCCTAATACCATGGTCAATACTCTGCAAACTTTCTCTGTCACCTCTTGCCTGCGGTACAGTCTGCCAGCATTGTATCTATGCTGACTGAATCTCCTCTCTAACTCTGCCTCAAATAACCCAGAAGTAATAATACCCATCCATTACATTATCTACCACTTATACAAATATACCATCCATTTGAATAGTTATCTTTATCTTCTCAGGTTCAATTTAATCTATGGCAAGCAGTGTTCATGCTGATATTAATGAACCATAACAAAAATGTTAAAGTTGTTTTAACTTCCTCCATATGATTATAACACTGGTAGTTTGGCTCAGATACTAGTTTTTTAGTTTGTTTCAAGAAAGAAAGACAAGGTTTTCGTTCACAATTATTTCATGATTTCCTTCAATTCAAGTATGTAATAATTTGAAAAAAGAAGTACTGCCTAGTAGTTAAACTGTGAATCAAACCAAGCTATGGTGTCACAGGTTTAAATGCCTTCTCTAACAATTATTTAGCATGTGAAATTGAGCTGTACTTAACCTTTCTGTGCTACAGTATAAAATGGCAATAATTAATGTTAAATTGTAGGGTGTTGTGAGGCCTAATTTATTAGGAACACATTGTATCTCTTCCCTGTTCTATTCCATCCTACTCTGATATATTTAGGTCTGTGGAGTTTATGAAGGAAGGAGATGCTGCAAAGATCTTTTTCTTTGTTACATGGGGAGACCAGGCACAAATTAATTCCCCAGGCTGTTCTGAGCGCAGAACTTGTTCACTTCTTTCACCCCTAGGGTGCTAGCCACTCCTTCTCATCTAGTCTGCACTAGCTATGAATAGATACATAGTATTTCTACACAGTTTAGCAAAGTGTTTGCTTTCCCAGGTGTGCCAGGATGCTCTGGGCTCTGCTGTGATCCCTGTAGGCACATGGTTCTTGCTGGAGTGATGCAGAGCTGCAGTTTACCCCAAACAGGCCTAGTGGCTGGAGATTGTTTTATAAGATGCTACAAATAAAAAAAAAGGTAAAATCTCTGTAAAAATAGGCAGATCAAAAACCAATCAAGGGGATACACTTGAGTAGAAAAAGTAACTAACTAAAGTGCTACATTTGACCAAAGAAGGAGGGAGGGAGGAAGGGATAGAACAAAAAAAATCAAAATGATCTAAAAACTTTCTTTTAATTGCAACAAATTTTCTGGGTCTGTCTATAGAAAAATATATGGGTCTGTCTATAGATGCCAGCTGTCCCATCTCATACTACCAGATTTTGACCTTTTAAAATGCCCTACTCTTCAGGCACATCTACATGAGGCACATTAATGCATATTAGCCTAATTTAATGCACATAACCAGTGTGCATGTACATGTGCCAGTCCTTAATGTGAATTAAAAATGACAAAATTAAGCTAATCATGACTAAATTTGACACCTGCAAATACAGGTGTCAAATTTAGGTGTGATTAGTTAAAGAGCATTAATGCACATGCAGACACAACTCAGTAATAATTTTAGTGCTGGGTCTGCCTAACCACTAGTGGCACTTGTCACTAACTTTAGTGCCAAGTGCCTGCACGTGTAGACACTTGAAAAAAAATCACTTAATGCACATTTGCACATTCGCTTAATGCATATTCACTTAACACACATTTAATTTAGTTGCATAAGTGTAGATGTGCCTTTCCAATACAGTAATATAATTCTTTGTGACACTGATAAGACCCACTGTAAGAGCACAGTCTTTTTGAATTCCTTAGGATCCTACTACACATTACTTATATTATGTAATTAACTGATTAATCACACAATAAATTTAGACTGGCCACATGTGCTAAGAAACTATTGTGTCATAAAAAATATACATCCAGCTATAAAAAGAGTCAACCAGCTACAATGTTAGGAAAATTTTGTAACAATTTTATAGCTGGCTTTTTATTCAGCTTTCAATATATAGCAGGGATATACTCAAGAACACACATATTTGCCAAAGGTATCAAGATGTTCAAATCTGTGTTAACTTTATAATTTCTTTTCAAACAAGAATTGATAATTGATTAACATGTCATGTCCTACAATGCATCAAATCTCTTACATGTACCTATTGGCATGATATTTTTTTAAGGGAGCCTAATTCAGGGAGAAAATTACCTTTTGTTGTATAAAATAAAGTCTAAGATTAATTGACAATGTCTGAATATTGTGAATTGCAGATATTCACTGGGATCATGTCATTTGATTTCCTGGCTCTTCACTACATTTCAGTCATAAATAATCTATCAAGTCTGTTATGTGACATTATCTATTCATAGAGTGATGGTGCAGGAGGAGAAAGAGAAACCATTCTGAAGGCAAAAAGTAATGTATCTGGAGTATTTGCTGCACCTAAAGTCTTAGGTCCAAATTGATTTTCTAATACTTGATGAAACTGCATATATTGCCATTCAACTCATCTGGAAAGTCATATTCATCATATAAGTCAGAACATGATTTATTACAATTTCCTACTAGAAGCTGCTTTATATGCTCAGAACTCCATCCAATTTCTCCCCATCCATACTTCAAAAATGGATTTCCCCAAATAGATCCCTTTTGATGTGATGAAGGATGAAATTTCAGTAAATTTGTTGAATATTTCCAAGCTTCTTAGGTTTCAAGAACTGCAGGGATTAGACTTTAAAAGATGGCAGTAAGTCAAGTTTACAGTGGTTGATAATGGTGGATAAACCTGTTGAACATCTGACTGTTTTTAACAAAATAAGACTGGGGGTTTACTATTGGCACAGTAGGTAATAAATTAAGAGGGGTAAGACATTCATTTGTTAAAATGCTAACATGTCTCTGCAAGGATATTGCCAAACTGCTCTGTTTGTTCATATCCTATAATATAACACTGAGAATCTTTTGAAAGTTTGACAGAAAATGACATTAATATTCTTGGATATTGTAACTTACACCAGTAAGTTATATGTTTTGATTGCCATTGCCATTGCTGTTTGTTAAACATATCCTTTGTGGTACGCTTGTTTAATCCATGTAGCTCAGATTTAGTCCAATTACTTTTATAACCAGAGAGACTACTAAAACTGTTGATCAACAAGAGGGCAGGAATTGATCTCTCAGGCTCTGGCAGGAGTATTAGTGCAGCAGCACTTGCATACAACAGAATCTTGTGATCAATGGGTGCATCTACTTGTTCATTAATGTGCTTTTGCTAATGCACATTAAATTTAGTATCTCCATTGTGAGGTGCTAGAAAAAGGTGCATTAGTCTATTTTAACGTGCATTAGTGAAAGTTCATGGGTCTTTCTGTGATACTTTAATGCACATTAAAATGCACATGTAGATGCATGCATTATCTCCTACCATAATGCCTTTTGTAGCATCCTTTTTACTTATAGCTATAGACAATGGTTCTAATGCTGAATCAAAAAGGGAGGGCACAACAATGGACAACATTTTTGAGTTACCCTTTGCAAGAGAAATAAATTAGATAACATATCATTGGTCACAACTCTTGAAGTGGGATTTATACATAACAGTATCTGCCTTCTTTATGATAATGCCTCATTCACAATATGTAAAAAGGTGCCTCTAAGAAACCCAGTCAAAGGCCTTCCCTGCATTAAGTGCTAAAATAACTAAATTTTGCAACTTCCCAGTTGGTCTAATAAAAGGTATCATTTTGGAACCAAGAGTTTTAGGTTTTTTATATAAAATAAGTAAAGGGATTTTGGAATGTTCTACTGTTGTTTATCAATAACATGTTGTACATTATCAAAACAATACCTTTTTAATAATTTCAACTTGATTTTATCTTTGGGAGGACATTTTTTAATCTGTGTGATAAAATTTTGGCTATGATTTTTGTATCCACATTCATTAAAGAAAGTGGAGGTTCACTCTTTTAAAACACCAATGGAGAGATTAGAAAACTCACCCAGGATTTGGGAGATTTGAATTATGCTACTTTCTCCACCTGAAGAAGTTTAGACGTATGTATCTTTCCCAATTACTGGGCTTTGATGTAGTTTGGGACATGAGAGGTAATGTCAACTTCTTTTGTTGAAGCTGAAGAAAGAACTCAAGATTCACTGACCAAGGAGAAGCAGGAAGTTTGTATATGACTCTATAATTTAGTTATTGGAGAATCTATTTAAGAGAGGTTCCAGTTAAATTCCAGTTATTGTTTCAAGGACTGGTTCTATACTTATCTAGTGAATGACATGAAAAGTTCTTAGAGAAGACAGATGAAAGAGTTCCTATTTTCTGAATACTAGTCAGTACAAGATAGATGCCAACCTGCTCAACCTTTTCAGACCTTTGGTGTGTTTGCCCCAAAGCCAAACTTTAGAAACACTGGGAATATGAGAAAACTGAAGTGGAAGTCAGGCAGATTTTCAGGACTTTAATTTGGGATTTAAGGGACCCAATTTCATTTAAGACCTTTTTTGGAGGCCATATTCCAGTTTTGGTTTTGTCCATTAGTGATTTTTTTTACTTTTCATAGTAGAAAAATATTATTTTCAAGGCATGTATAGAAGGTCAGGTACCTAATTTCCTTTGACTGTTAATGGGAGTTAGGTATATATTACTTCACTGTGTTATTAAATATCAATCCCATGCTGAGAGAAAGAGCTAACAAATGGAATTACATTCATTAATGTCTTATTTTTACATTCATTGAAGTCACTTAGAATTTAGGGGTGTGGAATGAGACACTATATGACCTTGGGCCTTCTATAGTAATGATACAAGCTCATGCTGATCTAAAATGCAATTGCTGAATCAAAGAGATGGAAATGGAACCCACATTTTTGGCAGGTCCAGGTGCAAAAGATAAGGTTGGAGCAATAAGGGGCAGGGACTATTAAGGAAATTAAAATCCAAAATAAATAGAAGAGGAAAGAACAAATATTAAAAATAGAGTAGTATAGTATTTATTGCTAAAACAAATGAGAAAAGAATACCATTTATACTGATAAACCAGCCAGTATCTGAGAAGCAAGATTAGGAACTGTTTGCTGTATCAAATATTATGATCCTGAGGAGGAAAGGAGAGATTCTTTTTCCACAAAAGTTGCAAACAACATAAATGAAAATATCTTGTCCCACAGCTTGCCATGCCACACAGAAGCAATGGTGGCAGCTCCAAACCCAGCTGGGTGAGGGCTGGAGCTGAAGGTCAGCATCTGGGGAGGGGGGTAGACAATGGGGGGCAGGGGGGAGAGGCAGGCTGTGTGGTCTCCCCCATGCTTCTCCCAGGCCATACACCATGGGATCCCTCACATGCCCTACCACACAACTGCATGTTCTCCCCTGTGCTGCACCTGCTGTGAGCCCCCTCCTCTGTCATGCAAGCTACCCTGGCTTGGGGCAAGTGGTGGCTCAGGTGGCTCTGTTGCTGTCCTGGGCCAGTATGCTAATCTAAGACAAGACTCCCCACCTACAGTGACTGAAGGGGAAATACTCATCTTGGATTCAAATAAATATGATATTGGTAATTGTATTACAGTAGCACCCAAGGGTCATATAATGCACTATTGATTCTGTTGCCCTTGGCTCTGTACAAATAGAACAAAGAAATCATTCCTGTCACTTAAATATAAGACAAGACACAACAGATAGGAATAGACAGAACTGGAGAATACAAAGAAGCAATAGGACCATAATAGTCAGCCTGATTGACAGTGGCTTCCCCAATCATTTATAATGGAATAAACCAGGGGTCAGCAACATTTTTGGGCAGAGTGCCAAGAACACCTGTAACATAAACTTGTAAGATATTGGCGTGCCAGGGGCAGATGGCAGAGGAGTCACAGAGTGAGGGTGTGATCCTTCTTGTGGCAGTGGAGGTCCAGCCCCTTCCCTGCCATCTGCCCTGAGGCATGTGCGCCAAGCAAAATGCCTTCATGTGCCATCCTCTGACACCCATGCCAGGGATTGCCTATACCAGAATAAACCATTAAATGTTTAATGTAATTCAAATGCCTGTAGCATACATATTGTGTATTCGGGTCCCTGTGCTTCAAAATGGCAGTGGGTGCACTTTAACTACATTTCTTTACCTCACTGTCATTTTGAAGTGTAGAAACACTAATACATGAGATGGGGAGGCTGCTGAAACATGCTAATTAGCATGCTCCAGCACACTCAATTAATCAAAAAGCTAGAGAATGCCAGATTTGGAAAACTTTATATATACTTACTTTATAAGTAAAGAGACAATGTAAAGAGACAATGGAAGGGGTCAGGAAGACTGCATGTTTCTGCTGTCACCTATCAGGTAGAACATTAAGAAGATCTTTTGATTATAGCTACATTCATTCCCCCTTCATCTCCCCACTACCAGTCTCTCACCTACTGACCACCTCAATTTACATTGTAATTGACTGACTTTTTTGCATACATTCTGGCCTCTGGCTGCTTTACCATTCCATCCAGGAAGAGAACAGACCATCTGCAGACACTTCCTTAGCCTGACAAAGGGTGTTTGTGCCCGAAATGTTGCTACAAAGAATTTTTCCAACTTTTTGAGTTGGTCTAATAAAAGGTATCAGATTAACCCAAGAAACCTTGTCTGCCTATGTCTTTAAACCAACACAGCTAACAACTACACCCTTAAGAAGATGGGGGAATACAGGGGAAATTGAAAAAAAAACATGGGCATAGCAGCCACCGGCCCACTGTGTGAAGATGGAGAAGTATTTATTTAAAGGTATTTATTTAAAGGTAAATAAATTTGAAGGAATAGAATCCGAATGCTTGAAAGACCATAGTAAGGTTATAAATAAGATAAGAATGAAAGATAAGATAACAATATTTGGGGACCTGATAGATGACAAATGTGTGAAAAGACATGACAGATAATAGATTGAAAGGAGAACGTATGCATAGTCATATGGATGATGATACAGAAATTCTTCCTGTGAGGGGCACTCAGCATAAATGGGGCTTGGTAAAATTAGTGGTATGTCCAAGAGAGGGATGTGGGGCTGGAAAATCTGTTCAGCATTTATTTTGGGCCTCCCCTTTTGTGCCAAGGAGAAGGGGTGTCTTTTTTTGAGGGAGATCAAGATGAATTGTGACTTAACGCATAAAATTGTGTTTCATAGTTTAATTCCCAAAGAAATGGAGATGCAGAGACTGAGAACCATAATACTTTGTGTGACAGTAGCAATATAGAAAGTGAGAAACCTACTGTTGGTCAAGGGACTGGCTTTCAGCAGAAGAGAATGTTTGGAGTTGGCAATATATGAATTGAAATGGTAGGTAGATCAAGATACGCATGAGATAGGAAAGATGAAGGTGGAAAAGAGATGGAGGAAAAAGGAATGGTGATGTTTCTTCCAAAAGAAAAAAGGGACAAGTAGAAAGTTGTTGCTTCCTTGTGTGTTGGGAGTAGTTTGTGAAAAGTTAGTGTGTTAATGATGAAAAGGGGTATAAGAACAAGGTATTGCTGTAAGGTAGGTCGTCAAGTTTTGTGTTAATGTAATTTCTTTTAGTTGGTTTGTAATTTAAAAAAGATTCCCATCAGCATTTTTGGCACTAGTGGGTGGTATCAGAGCTTTTTCCCACCTCTCTGAGTGCTGAATATAGGCCTATGCAAAGCAGCTAGTATTCACTTTTGATTCGGATTTTGCCGATTCAGGGGACAGTGATTTGATTCGGTGATTCAGATCACTGTCCTGAATCGATTCAGTCAAATCTGATTCAGAGATTCAGCTGCTGCCAAATCTCCAAATCACACAGGTTCATCCCCCGCCTGCTGTCCCAGCCCCAGCAATGGCTGTCCCGCCTGCCCCAGCTCCTGGCACTTTCGAAAAAAAAGTCCTGACTCACCAGATGCTGTTGGGTGGGGGGATCCATCCCTGCTGCCCCCAGGTGTGTGGGGGGGAGGGGCTCTGCACAATCCCCTGACCCTCACCACTGTCCCAGTGCCCCCGGCTTGGCTGCTCTGCCTGCCCCAGTTCTGGCCCTTTAAGAAAAAACCCAAACAAAAAGCCCAGAATCACTGGTTCCTGCCCGGTAGGGGGTGATCTGCACTGGCCCCCACTGCCCCATGCCATATGGGAGGCTTTCCCATGAACCCCCTGAATCCCTGAGATTTCTGCAGGAGCTGGTGAGCCTGGTGTTTTTTTCAGGTTTTTTTTCCTCAAAGGGCCAGAGCTGGGGCGAATGGGGCAGCCATAGGGCAGCCGGGACAGGGGCCAGGGGAGATCATGGCACGGGAGCCCCCCATTCAGTGTGAGGCAGTGGGTGGTAGTGGGGATTGCCTCTCTGCTGGGCAGCACCCAGTGAGTGGGGGCTTTTTTTAAAGCACTGGGAGCTGGGGCAGGTGGGGCAGCCATGGAGGAGCTATGTGAGCAGGCAGGGGATGGAGCCTGGGAGGGGTCCCCCCATGGTCCCCTCCCCCCTCCTCCAGCTTCCCTGCCCCTACTTACCATCTCCCTGCTGTAGAGGGTGGGGACTGTCTGAATCATCGAAGCTCTCTGTGCCCGCCTGTTTTGTTTTGTGCCTCTCTGGTTTGGGTGCCTACTGGAATCTGCCCTGCCATTGCAGGTGATCTCTTGAGGAGGTATTTACCTGTGTCACAGTCCACCCCCTTCTTGCTTGCCACAACTTTCAATCTTCTTCAATGGGCAGGGCTTATTTCTGTGTGATCTTCCTCGCTGGCCACTCGTTCCTCTGGCAGTCTTCTGCAAGGCTCCACCTCCCTTCTACCTTGCCCTATACCCAGCCTGGTGGGTCACTGTTGGTCTTGTGGCCAATCTAGTGCACCACTGGTGCCTTTCAATCCATGACTGCACTGATCCTCTCTACCTCAACCCTTCCAGACATGGGGTAACAGAAAATATTCTACCGCAAAAGAAAATTCAAGAAAATCATCACCACCAACACACTGCACTCTAAGAAAAGGGCCCTCTACTAGGGCCCCTTTCAGCTCGCCCAGCCTCCGGCTTGGCCCCTTCAGCCCAGAATATCGTTGCCTTCTCTTCGGATCTTCACAGTGGTGCGACCCTCTCTCTGGGCTTTCACACGGGAGCGGCCCTTTCTCAGGGCCTTCACACTGGCGTTGCCCTCTCTTTGGATCGTCACATTGGTATGGCCCTCTCTTTGGATCTTCACACTGGTATGGACCTCTCTCTGAGATCGTCAAAATGCTACCCCATTCCCTGGGGTTTCTCAGTAATACCGCCCTCTCTCTGGGGCTTCTCATTAATGCTGCCCTTTTTCTGGGCTCTTCAATATAATTGCTGCCCTTGGGGTGTATTCTTGTACATAGATGCACCTGTTTGAATATTGTAGGGAGGGCTGGTGCCTCCCTCCTCCCTGTGGAGTCCCCTAGGCTCAGGATTCCTCCAGCCTCGATCTTCTGTCCTTGCCTTTTCCCGCACCGGGGCTCCTGTCTTGAGCACAGCTTTACCTTCACTGCCGTTCGCAGCTTCACCTTCACTGCGTGAGGTGTCGGATTCGTCTTTGCTGGGGATCGCCGTCTCTTGCTCTGCTTCGAGCTTCCGGCCGACCCTGCTGATGGGGAATCTCTTTGACGTCTCTCCCTCCACCTCTTTGTGGGCCGTCCTTTTTGTCCATGCCGGCCGGTAATTGCTGCTGACGTCACTGGCCAGCCACAGCCATATGAAACTGCAGCTAATTGCTTACATGGGTTCTTGCCAGTGTTCCTGTTTAGTTGCCGGTCTTGCTGCAAGTAAGTGTTCTTTTTTTAACTCTAACTTTTTCTGTACTTCCCTCATTTTCTGGTTCCGGGGTTCCCCTTTTAGGTTTTAGGGTCCTCCCCATTTGTTCCCTCCCTGTGACACTCTCCAAATCTTTTCTGAATTGATTCAGTCCTTTTATTGGTCCCCTGATTTGTTTCAGATTTGAAGACTTAGCCACTGAATTGGGCCAAATCTCCTGTGAATCTAATCAGCACCCAAAGCTTCACACAGCCCTACTAGCTTGGTATTGCAGTACCTCTAGGCCAGGTGCTGGTTCCCTCCAGGTGGGAACTACTGCCCATATTTTTTAAGAGACACACAATCCCTCTAGCCCCCCCAAAATGGTTCCCATCAGTACGTTTGCCTAATATGGGCCATATGTTTTATTGTCATGCTAAGTGTTGGCTTCATTTAATCAGCATCATAGTTGATTTCCATTACTGATCACATGCTGCTTTTGGCAGCAGTTTAATAATAGACAATGTATTTAATGAGGTTTCTTTGTATGTGACTGTAAGACAAGGGGCTTTTTTCCTTATACTGATTGGAGCAGGGGAACCTCATCTTGTATAAATAAATCATCTTGTATTTGTATAATGATGGTAGCACAGGGTAATCTTTGTATTAAGGTCTATGTTGTGTCAGGTTTGATGGTAGTCTTATGAAGAGTTTAAAGTATGGTTTGTATGGAATTGTTTAAATAGGGATGATTCTTCCTCAGACAGGAGGTTAGATTAGATGACCTCTGGAGGTCCCTTCCAGGTCTACTTCTCTGTGACTCTTAATTTTATAGATGATAATTAAGAGCATTACTTAATTTTAATACCACTCTTCATAACATGGGGTATTAAATAGAAAACAGATGAATGTTCTGAAAAGGCTCTCCCTCCTACTTCTTTCTTTAGCTTTTCTCATTTCCCCTGATTTTTTTTTCATTGCTACCCACCATGGAGAGCATTTTGCTCATCTTCTGTTTCTCCATGTAAAGCTGTTTTTGTCATATTGGTGAGTCACTCAGTCTCTAATTTAATGAATACCTATATTTCCCCAGAATGGTCTCAGATGCTTCTCATCTAAAGATGAAAGAGGCTACCTAACAATATATGGAATCTTTTCATTATTTCTCAGCAAAAGGAAATTGGATTGGCATTTATTTATGATGTAAATTATTCTAGAGTTGGGTACATTTACATGTGCACTTTAATGCGAACTAGCTTATTTTAATGTGCATTAAAGCATCATAAAAAAATGTGCTTTCACTAATGCATGTTAAAATTGATGTGCCTTTTTCTAGTACCTCATAATGGTAGTACTAAATTTAATGTGCATTAGCAAAAGCACATTAATGAATGTGTAGATATGCCTGGTGAGTCTTGAATATATTTTTCTAAATGTTTATCATCAGGTTTCATACATATGTATTCAGCTGGTTTGCTACTAATTTTTCTCACCCATAGCTTATATAAATGCTACTGCTTGTTATGTTTACTTACACTGCTTGTCAGTTCAGCTGCAGCTGAAATCATTATGTTCTCATATAATTATAGTGGTTGCATTCAGACAGCTAGAGTTAAGGTTGCATCGGCAGTTCCATTGTAAACCATCAGTTTCTATGGTTTATAATATATCAACCATAAAATTTGGTTTGAACTGAACTTTGGCTTGTAAGACCTCAGACCTCACACTGACCTGCTACAATAGCAGTCCCAGAGCCTTCCAGTTGTCACCTAGAGCCCCCAATTTGAACACCTTTCACATATCATTAATGACTTCGAACTGCTCCTGGAAAAGGACAACTATTTCAAGATAACCACAGGGCATGCCTGTCTTGGCTTATAGGCAGTCCCCCAACCTCAAACAGCATCTCTCAAACAACAGGCAACCTAACTATCATTATTAGTGAGGCACCAGGCCTTGTAATGGACCCAGATGTCTGCTGTGCCCAACATCAACATACAACACATCATCATTGGACTGATTCACGCTATAATATCTGTGGTACATTTGGTGACCCCACTATACCTGTTCTTTTGCTCTGGATCCCCCAATGTGGCCTCAACCTCTCACCTGCTATTCCTTGATGTTAAAGTTAATATACTTAGGAGAGTGCCTTTCAGGGAATGGGAATTTGGTTTTCAGTGACTTGCTCTGCCCTGCACATCATTAGGCCTCCACTTTGCCCAATCTTTATGCCCTAACCTAAGACGGACTCCTTTTCTCTTTTTCTGAGTGCCTGTCTCTGCCTATTCTGGACAAGCTGCTCTTTGGGGCACCTGCCCTTCAAGGGTCTTGGTCTTGCGTGTCCCTGATGGGCTGCTATTCAAGACATCTACCCCTCAGGGTCTTCTTCAGGGAACAGATGCATAATGCAGAGTGTATCACTGACACTCATCATAATAGTGTCATTCCTAGAGCATCCCTTTGTGTCCCCTAGCCTCCACGATGTCTCTTGTGTCTTACTCTAATTTCCTTAAATGGACTCTCTGGCTCTGTATTCTTATCAGATCACCCAGCCCACCAGGTGCTAGGCTTTTGCAGAGCTGTTTCCTCACTGTCCCAAGCCCTCTTACCCTTGCAGGGATCAAAGCACAGAATGCCTCCCATGCACCCCAGTGGCCTCCATCTGCCTTTATAGCTAGTCCTAAACCTCCAGTTAACATCAACTCAAAGCAGAAGAAAAACCTAAAACTTAGCTCCCTGTATACTGTTCCCTGCAAAGCTCCTTCACTTGTCAGGATTTGGACGAGACTCTGCCTCTAACCCTAGGATCAGGTTTATGTGGCCCTTTTTAACTCCCCTTTTTTGTCAACCAACCTGGTAACAAAGTAACAAGGATCAGGTGCTGCTTACTCCTTCATCAGAATGCCAGGGTTCTGCTGCCTGAAGACCTGCAGCCCATTTAGAGGTGCTACGTATATCCCGCTGCTTTCTTCAGCTAGCCTAAATTGCACTTGCTTTTCCACAATAACAGAGATTTTGCTGCCTGCCATGTCCCTTTGCACCACTGAAATAACAGGGGTTGGGGTCCCCTGTTATGAAAATGGATTATAACATCCAAGTCATTCCCCTGCACCTCTACCATCAACATATATGCCATCACTTGGTTACACTGCCCCTTTACTACCTATATCAACCAGGCAGGATGATCTCTATATGAAAGAATGAATGAACGCTCATCTGACATCAACTCCAGAAAGAAATAAAAGACGGTGACTGAACATTTTAACCTTCCCGGACACTCCATTGATGACCTCAGGGAGTGCGTCCAGATGAACGCACACGTGCCTCTTGCAGCATCTCAAACCCCTTTGAGACACTGCAAGAGGCATGTGTGGGAACAAAAAAACATTCCCCGTGCTGCAAATATATATATATGTCTAGTGGTCTTTTGTTTTACTTGTGGAAGAACATGGAATATGTGGTATTTTAAAGAGTGACTTTGAGATTTTTTTATTAGGGATTTAGCAGTTTTTAAATAAGGAACACCAGAATTCCTGCTAGTGAGGCATGTGGCAGGGCCCAGGGAGCTCAGAGCTGCCACCTGAAACCCAGCTGGAGGTGGCTGACCTCCTGCCCACTTGGGACCAGGAGAACATGCTTTAACTCTTCAAAGCAGGCCACCAGACTGAGAACATCTTCTGGGCAATATGTGCCCAGATGGCCAGGTGGTGACACACATGGCAGTAGTGCCACACAAAGCCCAACTGCAACCACAGCCCACTGGCAGCTGGTCCAGCTGTACAGATGCCTCTAATGGCCATGCAGTCCCCATCTGGGTCTGGCAGGCATGCAGCCTTGGGGCCACATGCTGTCACAGCTGGCAGCAGAAAACAGAGGGGCAACAGCCCCCACTAGCAGACTGCTGCAGTGGGTAGAAGGTTCAGGGAACACTCTGGGCTGCTTCAGCAGTTCAGCTGGCACAAGGGGTAGTGTCCCCAGCTACCAGTTGGCTGGGACTCAGAGATCCTGAGAGTAAGCAGCTCTGAGCTACTTGCCAGGGCAGGATTTTATTCTGCTAGGGCCAACCGAAGGCAGGATTTATACTGCTGGGGCGGCACAGCCCCAGATTCTAGCTTCCCATGACTGTAGATCGGGGAGGAGCCAGGCAAATTTATTTTGCCTCCAGTGACACAATTTGCCCCACACCAAAATGCATATCTGGGCATGTGCTCTGAGGCAAAAATCCCTGACTCAAATTTGCACCACTTCAATTTGAGCTAGTGCTAGCGCACGTGCCTGCATGTGTGGACACACCTGAGGTGGCTGTTCTTAGGAAGTAAACCTTAAAAAACTGATTTGAACTGGAAATTGCCGAACAGTAAATCATCCACGTAATGGATAGTGTTAAGTATGATTCAAACATGGACTACAGATTCCTTTACCTTTATCTGGATTAGCTTTTGTGGCCTTTTTTTTCCCTATGGGTACTTTTCTTGTTGCCTCTCCAAGGTCTTTTTCTCTTTTGCCACTTCCCCTTTTTCTGCCTTTTTATTCAAATCACTTTCTCCATTTTATCCACTGATCTTTGCATATCCTTTCACAGCATCTGCTGAAACAAGCTCCAGGTTGCAAAAGCTTGTGCAATATATAGTTCTAATGTAGTTAGTCGATAAGGTGCATATGTGCCCTTCATTGTGCAAGGTTTGATGCCAGGATTTACTTCCTTTTTACAACTACATATATAACAATAACTCACAATAATCATTCTGAAGATTGAAGTCCTCTTTCTAACCATACAACAGGAAAGATGCATAGCAAGTTTCTCCATGATGTTTGCAAATTTCCTCAACCATTACTTGCAAGAAACAGTTTCATAAAATGACAAGGTAGTTTAGTCTCCATATGAATGACCCAATATTTTGAGACTGGCTGCAAGTGTGCCAGATAGTAGCAATTATTCTCATATGTTACAGTCCAGTTAGTGACACCTATCACAAGTGACACTAAAAATTAAACTGAAACAGCCAAACTGTAATTTCACATTCTCACAGTCACTGAGGAACTATTACATGGCAATATGTGTCAGGCTGAATAATTAATCTGGAAGTGAAAGCCATCCATTTCTCCAGTCATTTTAAATGTAAAGGACATGGAGATAAAATGCAAGGGTGCAAGAAATGAAAAAAGACAAAACAACCATAGGCATGGGTAGATTCAGATGCTTTTAAAGTATATGTATATATAATTAAAAATACTCTTCTGTATTTTTATAGCCATATCAGAGATCAAAAATAATATATAGCCTCTCTCTCTGAGCTTGACATTGCTTCCTCTGAATTAAGTGAACATTTCTGATCATGTGGGGAATAGATTCAAACATGAAGGAGTACGAAGAAAGGTTTACCACTACATGGCTTATTAAGTAATTTCTCAGTAAACCAATCTTAAACTAAATCTATAGAACAATCAGGTTGAAAAGTCTTACTGAAAGCTAGGCAGTATAGCACAAGTCAGGTTGTGGACATCAAACTTTTGTCATAAACCACTGCTGGTACAGTTCAACTTCTTTCTAGAAAATTGGCTTGATCTTAATTGGATACTATGGAATTCATATAGGAAGCACATGGTAAAATTGTCTGAACTGTATCATCCTAGGATCATAGGAAAGTAGGGCTAGAAGGAAATTTACAAGGTAATCTAGTCTAGTCCCCTCATAGAGGCAGAACCATCCCTGACCACCCCTGCAATGTGTCTTTCAAACCTACTCTAAAAAATTTCCAGAGATTGAGATTCCACAACTTCTTTGGGTAGCCTATTCCAATGCCTGACCAAACTCATAGTCTGAAAGTTCCTCTTAATATCCAATCTAAATTTCCTCCACTGCAGTTTGAGGCCATTGCTGCTAGTTCTTCCTCCTCCGCCACAAAGAAAAGTCTATCTCCATCTTCTTTACAATCACTTTTCAGGTATGTGAACTCTGTCATGAAATTCTTCCTCAGTCTTCTCTTTTCCAGACTAAATAATCTTAGTTCTTTCTGCCTTTACTTGAAAATCATGTTTCCCAGGTATGGCTGAGTACAGATTGTACCTTCCACTTTAAGGGATCTGAGCAGGTGGAGAGCAGCCACGTTCAGTTTATGACCTACTGTAATCCTTAAATTGTCTGCAATGCTGCATCCTAGCCAGTCATTCCCAGTCTGTACTTGTGCATGCAATTCTTCCATCTTAAGCACAGGGTTTTGCCCCTGTTGAATTTTATCTAGATGATTGCATTATTCCACTATTATGGAATAATTATGGAAATTATTGTAATGTCACAAATTGGTTGTGAAGGAAGATAGTGTACTGTTTGTCAACATTTTTCATGCACTTACAAAGAAAAAAATTGGTGGCCTATGTCCATTTAAACATTAAAAAAGGTGAGTAGAAGTGTGTTTATAACCTCCTAGTCTTCACACACACCATAGAGATATTTAGACTTGTCAGGAAAAAATAAATATAAGGAGCAAGTGAAAAGTTAACTGATGTATGCTGAAGTATCATTCATTTTCTGGCTTTAAAATCCTACTTTCCAGTGATTGCCATCTATAACAGTAAGGCCACTCAATCACACACAGCAGTAGACAGAAGAAAGTTTAACTAATATGTTCAAGGACTTTCTGTTACTTACCTCTGTAGGGAAGAAATTTATGCAAATTGCAGTCTGCCACTTTGTTGTCCATTTTGATATTGGCTTATACTGTATTGATATCCTCAGTTATTTTATCTGTTCTTCAGATTTTGGGGTCAATGCTCTTGGTAAGTAACTGTAGAATCATAAGGGAGGGAAAATATTACCTTGTTATAATGTTGTGAATGAATATGCCACAATTTCAGTTTAGATAATTGACTGATTAACTAATTTCTCCTTACTCAGTCGTCTCAAGAACTATTGATGGAAAACATCCCAGTTTCACTTTGCTCTTATTCCTCCCAGCAGGAAAACAAAAATGAAGGAAATACAAAGAAAGAAAAGAAGCCAAAGAAGTAGAATTCATTTAGTTCAGATAATGTATTACTCAGTAAAACAGTACTTTATCTAAACCCATCTTCACAGCACTTGCAGTCTTCTATTGCACAGCATACACAGTCATCTTGCTGTCTTCAGGCACATGTCTTGGGGCAGAGCGATGGTTGGACAGAACTGTTGAGAGTATTTTATACAAGGGTTCTTCACAGCAAATATGAATGAAGAATTCAAGCCATATACTTATTTGTATGCCTGGTCTTAACTATCTGGCTACTTGCATATTTTTTCAATTCCATTTTTGCTATTATATTTATTAACCTGAGACACTGAACTCCAGAGATGATCTGACTTTTTTCCCCCTTACAGAGCATAACATTCAGCCACTGTCTCAGAATATTCTTACACTGAGACCACAAAGAACAGAAAATTAACCCATCAAAAATGTATCTGAAGTCTAAGCCAGTAATATTTCCTTCGTGAAATATTCGGAGTTCTGTTTTTAAAAAGATCATTTTAAAAGTCTGACTCTCTCTACAGTTCTTTCCCATCCACCAGTCTGCTTCATTTAAAAGATCTTATTTTAATCTAAATATCAACACCTTTTTCTCTGCTTATTTTCTGCTTTCTAAAAAAGAATCATTGGGAACAGATTTTGCTGCTTGCTTGATGTGACAGTAAAGAGCTGAAAGTTGTATTGTGGCCTAGATATCTGCCTTAGAGATGCAATTACTAGTCTCTATCATTAGTCTTTGTATCTCTGTCAGTACAGTAAAACCTCATTAATTCAATATTGGATAGGTCAAAGTGTTGGATACCTTGAAACTATTGTCATGCCCAAGCTGAGAGGATAGGTTTTGTATATCTTACCATATAGATAATTCAAAATATGTATGCCTACTTTGCAATTCGAAACAGGTTTCTGATCTCTGGACCAAGAAAACCTCATTAATTCAAAATGCACAGAAAAATGCCAAAAATACTAACTTTGAAATAGTGTAAATGGGTTTGAAATAAATATATCAGTAGTAATTTGCATGTATCCAAATTACTATGGTTATATACAGACATACTTCGCCCACATGTAAACCTTACTAACAGAGACTTAGTAATGAAGAAAAACTGATTTCCAAATACTGTTTGAGACTTGATCATGTAAATGGTTATTCTGGGACTGGCGAGGAGAGACTGGTTGTTTTTGTCCTATCTTTCCCTCAAAATTTTAGGGAGAACAAGTCAATTAAGAAACATTAATCTTTACGAGACTGATACTCAGAGGCATAGGGGCCTATCTGTTTCTTTAGTTGCCTAACTTTACTGCTTGGGCATAACTGATATCCTCAAAACAGCTGTTCAGGTGATACTTAAGCTCAAAGGTGCCCAAGTTTTTGGCCATGGGCATGCATAAAGCTGCCTAAGGGCTGATGTTAGCCCATAGATAGTGTGCTACATAGAGTTCTTGCTCAAGATGAAGCCCTGAAGTAGAAATCTCAAAATAGATGTTTAGTGTGTGTGTGTGTGTGTGCATGCGCGCGCACATGCAAAATAGCCTGGTGCTTATAGCAGACCTGGGATATGGCAGTTCAGGTTCAAATATCTTCTTCAATAAATATTTAATTAGTCATACAACATAGAGCAGCTTTTAGAAGGAGATTTTGAGAGAAATCCATCAGCCTACACTCTGGTGATTAGAATATTTCCTTGGGAGATGGGAGATTTGGATTCAAGTGCCAATTCCCTATTAGGCAGAGTACTGACCTGAACAGAGTACAGAGTACTGACCCACATTTTAGCCAAACACTCTGACAACAAAGCTACTGGGCAATCTAGATGCGAGTGTCTTTTTTATTGTTTCCAAAATGCTTAATTCTAGAAGAGAATTCACAGCTCAGCATCTAAAGGAGACACCATTTTGTTCAGAATTAGGTATTTGTGTCTTGCCACACTATAGGGTATGTTTATACCACTTATAGGACCCACCTGGAAGTGCTACTTACAAATAAACTCCATCCACTTGTTGTGAATAACCAAGCCATTTTTGTCTAAAGGCCTAATAAATGGCCTTGAGCCATCCTCCCGAGACAGAATACACAGCGAGACTGGAAGGTTGTT
>JAGPOW010000290.1:21746092-21794330 GCA_030014935.1 Caiman crocodilus
GAAATCAAAGCCTAGTGCGGGAAAAAGAAATTAGTTAGAGAGCGTTCGTTCTCGCCCTAGGAGTCTGTGGAAATTAAGGCTCTCAAGGTGCGACAGGTACTCATCATTAATTGGTTCCGGGAGGCGCGACGAGTACCAAACAAACAGCCCTCCCCACGCCAGGGGAGGGTGAGAGAGAGCGTGGGGCCGGCAGCAACGGCGGCGGTGCCTTGCCATAGCAGAGCAGAGCAAAGTAGAGCAGAGCGAGCAGCAAAGTCAGGAGGGAGAAGGCGCCGCCGCCGCCGCCTCCTCTGGCGACTACCAAGCAAACAACGAGTACCAGGACAAAGATTTCTATTCAAGATGCATCGAATACCAAATTCGACGAGTTGCAAGGCAGTCGAGTACTGAGGTTCCACTGTATAACAAATAATGATAATATAATAAATATACTGCCACAGTACATAGAGGTCAAAAAAGCTCCATACCAATCTGAGGGAGAATTTTTCAATTCAAGAATGGCATATTTGTCTCCTCAAAAAAACCATAATACAAAGGTCATGCTGAGGTTCATAGAAGAAGCAAGAAAGAGAGCTCTGACAAAAGTAGTACCATAAGCGTTCTCAGTTTCTTTGTTTCTGATTGCAATAAATCAGGGAAACTCAGACTTGACCTTCTTTCCCAGATCTATAAAACAGAATGAAACTGGAGAGAGAAATTGTTTAAAAACATAATAAGCAAAAGTTTAAAGTATACACTAGCATGTCACTTAATATTCCAGTCAAACAATAGATTATAATTATTAGAAACAGCAGTATTGTTATTGTTATTAGTTTGGTTTTGGGGTGAAAGTACCTTAATGTAGGTTTTATGTATATAACCACTGTCTATTTCAAGTGCTCTGTATAACTATTTGTTTGAGTTTTTTTTCCTAGAGACTGAAACCAAAGAAGAAAATGCATCTAAGCAGCAGACCATAGCTAAATTCAGTCCAGGGTGTGTGAATTGTCTGTGGATTCATAGATGGTTAGTGGCTGGAAGGGACCTTGCAAGACCATCAGATCCAGCCCCCCTGCACTAGTCAGGAAAGACAACTGGGGTCAGCTGACCCCAGCAAGGTGACCATCCAGTCTCCTCTTAAAGATTTCCAGGGTAGGTGATCGCACCACCTCTGGAGGGAATTTACTCCACCCCAGTGAAATTAGTCTGGACACCCCAGTGAAGAAATTTTCCCTACTGTTAAGCCTGAAATGGTTTTCCAGGAGTTTGTGGCCGTTACTCCTGGTTTTCCCCAAGAATGCCCTGGTGAACAGTTGTTTGCTGGGCCCTTGATGTATTCCCCTGATGTAGCAGTAAGCTGCTATCATGTCCCCTCTCAGCCTTCTCTTTTTTAGGCTGAAGAGGGACAAGTCCCTCAGCTTTTCCTCATATGGATTGCCTTGCAAGTCTCTGATCATATGGGTGGCCCTTCTCTGGACTCTCTCAAGCTTTTCCATGTCCTTGTTGAAGTGCAGCTCCCAGAACTGGATGTAGTACTAAGCAGGAGCCTCACCAATGCTGAGTAAAGTGGAAGAATCACTTCCTTAGTTTTGCTTGAGATGCATCAGTTGACGCATGCCAGAGTATTGTTTACCCTGTTGGCTACAGCATGGCACTGATGGCTTATGTTCATACTATGGTCTTTTACTACCCCAGGTCCCTTTCAGCCATGATGCTAGTCAGTTTGGCGCCACCAAGCCTGTAAGTATGTTGGGGATTGTTTGTCCCCAGATGGAGCACTTTACACTTCTCAGTGTTGAACCTCATCTGGTTTTGATCCGCCCAGCATGCCAGCCTGTCTAGGTCTGCCTGTATCTGCAGCCTATCTTCAAGCATGAGTTCACTCCTACATAACTTGATGTTGTCTGCAAACTTGGTTGGTGATCTCTTCACCCCCACATCCAAATCATTGATAAGATATTGAAAAGCATTGGACCAAGCATGGACCCCTGAGGGACACCACTGGTGACTTCTCACCAGGATGACACAGATCCGTTCATTAGAACTTTCTGGGACCTACCATGCAGCCAGCTTCCTGCCAACCTAAATGTCAGGCAGTTAAGACTGCAACCATCCAATTTTCCTGTGAGAATATCATGAGATACCAGATCAAAGGCCTTTTAGAAGTCTAGGTATACAATGTCGACCTCCTCTCTCTTATCCAGGTGCGAGTTACCTGGTCATAGAAGGAGACGATATTGGTAAGACAAGACTTGCCTGTGATAAAGCCATGTCAGCTGTCATTCAGAATCCTACCTTCTGCAAGCGTATTGCATATAGACTCTTTGATGAATTTTTCCAGGATTGTCCCTGGGATAAGTCAGGCTAATTGGCCTATAGCTGCCTGGGTCCTCCCTCCTTCCCTTCTTGAAGATGGGCACAACATTGGCCCTCTTCCAGTCTTCAGGGTCCTTCCCCAAGTTCCATGGGTTTTGGAGAGTTTCACCAGAGCAACTGTAATGATGCTTGCCAGTTCCTTCAGCACTCTTGGATAAAGTTCATCTGGTCCTGCTGACTTATAAATGCCCAATTTTTCTAACTGATCACGCACAAGTTCAACGTCAACGGTAAGAAGGCAGTCATTCCCACTATGCCCATTATGAACCGTATCCAGTATGATTTCCCCCATAGTCTGGTGAAATACTGAAGCAAAGTAGTCATTCAGGAGTTCAGTTTTCTCTTGAGTGTTGGTAACTGGCTGTCCTGAGTTGTTAAGCAATGGCTCCACACTTCCATTTGTTTTCTTCCTGTTCCCTACATATCTAAAGAAGGACTTCTTATTGTCCTTGATTTCTGTTGCTAGTTTAAATTCAATTGCCACCTTAGCCTTTCTAATCTGCTCCCAACAAGTGAGAGTCATTGATGTGAATTCCTTCTTGGAGACTGTCTCAAGCTTCCATTGTTTGTATGCCTCTTTCTTCTTTTACAAGAGGACAGTGATATCCCTATTAAGCCAAGAGGGTTTACCAGACAAAGGGTTTAGCCTTTCCTTTGCATGTGGATTATCTATAAACAGAATACAGTGCCTTCAAATTCTTTCATTTTTTTAGTTGATTTTTATAACTTTTGTGAAATTGTTTTCATCCTTTCACCAACTTTCTCTGTGAGCATTTTTAATTGATTTTGATTGATTTGATTTGTCAGAGGCCTCAAGGAGCACTGTTTGTGTTTCTTAATGTGAATTTACTATCACTTTCAACACCAAGAAAAAAATCACATAATCAAACAGAAAAACATTGTGGAAGAATTAAGATAAGAACCTGAAAGCATGAAAAATGTATGGGGGAATAACATTAATTTTTCAATGATTACTATTTAGCAAGCAAACTGTATATTTATATCTTCTTTACAGAGATGAAAGATTAAATTTATTGAATGCAGCCAATAGGGAATTTTAAAATTAAGTCAGGAAATGAGCATCCGTGTCCTCAATGCAATGTTCATCATGGCTTAGCTATACTAAGCAAAACTGTATTAAAAATTTGACCTTAAGTCTGCATATTCTCAGATTTGCATTTCAAAAGTGATATTTCAAAAAAAGGGTACTCAAAACTGAGACTGTCTGAATAAATATGCCTTTTGGATTTATAAATTGTCAAGTTCCTTTCTTAAGGCATGATAGATTCATACTTATATCTGTTGTGTTCATGTTAAACCATGGAATAACAAAAGAGCTATGAATTTATTGTGTCCTGGTGTATCACCAAATTAAAAAAAATAGGTGCTTGAAAGTTGGCCACATGGTCAAATTTTAAAGGTGTTTAATTGTCTAAGAATACATTCTGGTCTCTAATGGGATTTTCAGAAGTACCTAGATGCTTAAATCCCATTGATTTTTAACTCAATCAATTTAAAGTAAAGGTTTAAGTTCTTTCTTGAATCAAGACAATAAATGAGTGGCCTGATTTTCAAAAGAGGAGAATACTCCTCAGTTCCTATTGAGGTCCCTTTGAAATTAATCATGATCAGAACTTTTGAAAATTAGGCCATATATACAGGTATCTTAATATAGATTTCAGATCTGAACCTTAGGCTTTTATTTTTTTTATAAACTTGGCCTATATTATTCATGTCAAGGAGAAAGCATTGGAAAAAAATAATGTTGGGGTTTTGAGTCTTTGAAAAAATCTAACTTTGTTAAACACATCTTGCTAACTTTGAAAGTCAAAATCAGTGGCAAAATGAGAGGTGGGCAATTTGGCCTGGGCACCTGCTTAAAGTGAGTGCATGGATAATAGCCAACACTGCTGCTGGTTTAGTTGCCACAACCACTACATCCAACCTCACTACCCCTGCGTGCTGCTGCCGAGGGTGCAGAACCACTGTTATACCACTAGTCAAAATTATTCAAATTACCGGTAGCTTCACTTTAAATAGAAGTAGTTCCATGGACATCAGTGGATAATGCATGTGCTTAACATCAAACATGTTTAGAAACTTTACTGATTCAGGGCAAGAAAGGATTTCCAGGATTTGGATGTCTGTATGTGAGGTGAAAGGCATAAAATATGGCCTGATTTATCAAACTCATCTTGTGAGACTTCTACGCTAGTACTAGCTTGTGGCTACTTTAGTTCAGATTACAGGGAATACTAGTTCATGGGAACCTGAAAGCCTAACAGTCCTGCAAAACAGGACGCATATGGACCAAACTTGTTTTCTAACAAAAATCCACAGTGATCTGTTCCTTGTTTAGAACAATATGACTCATATTCTACTTGGTATATAAGTGTATTGACAGAAGTTTTTGTGCTGTAGTGATTCAGACAATGATGGTAAAGAGCCTTTTGCATTTGAGTGTGAATGATGGACATTGGCAAGATATACACATGTATAAGATAGAATTATTTTTAATTACGGTTGAAAGAGGGGAAAGTTCATTGATAAAGTTAAAAAATGTGTAAGGCAGTCAGTTTATAAATACCTCTCAGACTGAGCTTAAAGCACATTATAGTTTGTCACTGAGAAATTTCAAAAGAGGCTTAACAAACCTCTAAAAAGGTGAAATAGGTGAACAAACCTCTAAAAAGGTGAACAGTTCAACTGTTAATGAACTGCTCAGGTAATTGAAAGTAAATATTCTTCCTAGAATTCCTAATACTTTGCAAGAAATCTTATGAAGTTCCCCAGAAATTTTAGTGTAAACATAACCTAAGTAATAATAGTTGTGTCAAGCAGTTAATAGCTTTGCAAAATGTTGTATTTCAGAGATGCCTCTACTTTGCCATAAATGATATATTCATTTCTGTTCTCACTGAAATAATTTTAATTTATATTAGGGATCTTCAACTCTGGTAGTGATACCTCTGGCCCATGGGCCACTTCTGACCTCCAGAGCCATGTTATCTGGTCTGTGGGGCTCCCCTCATTTCTAGAAATTTGGACATTGCCACCACTCTCCTGCTGCTAAATTTACAAGTCCCATGGGCCAGATGACATGGCCCTGCATGCAGGGCCAGACCATAGATGAAATCTGGTACAGGGCCTGATCCTGCATGTGTGGCTGGGGCTGTGGCCAGGGCTGAGGCTGGCCCTGGGGCTAGGGCTAGAATGTAATCTGGTTTACAGGGCCAGGGTTATGGTGCCCGAGCTGGGGTTTCAGGGCCCAAGGCAGTGCATGGGGCCAAGGCCCAATTGAGCATGTAAGGCTGGGGCCAAATCCAGCATGCTTGACCAAACCTGTGAGGTCCAATCTAGCATGCAGGGCGGGTGCTATGGGTATGATCTTGTGCATGGGACTAGGGCCCAATTCAGTATGTGAGGTTGCAGCCATGATCTGGACCAGCTCCACTTGCCTATAGATAAGATCTGGTTTGCAGACCAAACCTGCACCAATCTTGTAGCCACAGGCTGAAAGGTTTTGTATACTGATCTATGAGGTATCACCATACAAATCTCTGTTATTTGAACTGATAGCAGTAGTAGTTTGCTATCCTCAGAAATGGTGTTGCATGGTGAAACGTGGGAACCTTGGTTTCCTCTGACATCCTGGATGGAAATATATTCTATGAACTGTAGGTTTTTTTACATCTCTTACAAACATGACATCTTTTACCTCATCCTCCCATGCCATTCCATTGACCAGTCCTGTCCCTGCAGAAGTAAGAGAAAGACTCAGGAAAGTGTGGATTATTTACTGAATGCAGCAAGCAATCTAGCAATAGATGATGCAGAGTATATAATATATTTTTAAGTTCAGGCTTCTAAATGCACTAAATATCAGAAGACAGGTATAGTAGGGTAGGGCTAGGATTCATGATAACCTCGAGAAATTGGAGAAATGGTCAAAAATAAATTGGAAGAAATTCTATAAGGACAAGTGCAAAATCCAGAACAAAAAGACAGAACAATCACATGCATAAATACAAACTGGAGAAGAACTGATTAGGCTTCAGTACTTCAGAAAAGTACGTGCAGATTGCAGTGGACTGTAAATTGAATATGAGTCAATGTTTTGCTATTATTACAAAAAAATCCAACACTTGTCTGTATTTATATGAGTGTCACTTGCAAATCAAGGGTAGTGATTCTTCTGCTATATTTAATACTGGTAAAGCTTCACTTGAAGTATTGATAACAGTCTTCAAATACCTAAAGAACAGTCATATGGAGTATGGGGATAAACTATTCTCTGTGGCTGTAAGAAACTGGACAAGAAGCAATAGTTTTAAATTACAGGGTAATTTAGGTTGGAGATCAGGAAGAATTTTCTTACTATGAGGGTGGTTAAGCTTTGGAACAAGCTACCTATAGAAATTGTGAAATCTCTTTCTTTGGACTTTTTAAGAGCAGGTTAGATATATACTAGACTGAAATGCTAAATGGCTATGATTTGACAAGGTTGAGGAATGGACTACAGGGTCTTAGAACTGGACAGACTTAATACTAGGGTGGAGCTAAGAGTAACAACAATATCCTTACTTAGCAAACAAATTTATAATTCCTTTTAATTCATTGTCATTATTTTAGGTAACACTATTCTGTCAAAATATGGAGTTTAGTAGATTCTCAGTTAGGGTATCTAATAGTTCTATTTATAATATTGGTTCCATGACACTTTTCACCAGCTGAGCTTCTGCCTCACTGAGTAATATTTTATATTACATGAGCAACACCACTGAAAGAAATGCAATCATTTGCAGAAAAAAGATTATTCAAAGGGATTATGGGATGCAAAATCTGACCCTTAATTGCTTAATATACATGGATTATATAATGGTGCTCTGCTTTGGAGGAGATTTAAAATAATTGTTCCTTATCAACTATTTATTTAAGAATTCCAAAATGAAATATTAAAAATATAGCAATATTGCCAGGTTCCCTACTGTTTAACATTTAGTATTTCCTATGTTTCTTTCAAGTGTCTTTGGGTGATTAAAAATAGTGGAATACTAAAAAACTTAACTCTGACAATCAACAACTATATCAACATGATAAATGGCAAAATATTAAGGCTGAATAATGGAAATTTACTTGCAATTGGTAAGGATAAAAATTCTTTGAGGCAAATGTTAATTGTGAAGTCTTCTTTGTATTATTATCATGGTAGATCAATTTTTAAGGAGGCAATCTTGTTTGAAGTCAGTAGAACTATGGTGTGTATCAAGATACAGGGAACTGAATTTCTTGCTGAAGGGTTTAATTCATCAGTAAAAGACCAGTCACTAAAAGTTTGGTCTCATGTAGTTTGGCATAGCATTTTATATTCTGTGCTATTTTACAATGGATAAAAAAGAAGACTGCCAACTTTTTAACACACTTTGGAAGAGAGTCAAGCTGGGAGGGGGACTCATCACTATTGTAATGTTGTATCTACAAGAAGATGGCCAAATGGAACAAACCAAAGAACTTTATTGTGGCAGAGATGATATGCGCCTCTGTGCATTTTGAATAGAACAAACTGGATGAATGTCTAGGTTCAGCTGAAATGCCAGGTAATTTAAATCTAGTTCTTAGTATAGCTATGCATTGTCTCCTATAAATAATTTAAAGTAATATTTCCCTAAACTATAGTTTTGCATCCTCTCCCATAATCATGGAGCTACAGGGTAGTTTGAGGTGGATATCTGTCATTCTTTTTTTTTTTTTATAGATGCTCTTTATTTTTACTTTAGTGTTCTTTTGGTGGCAAAAACCATGCCTCTAAACATGCTCAAAATTGCCCCACCTGGAAAAAACAAAGCATGTCAGAGCATAGCTCACACTTAAGCCTCATCTGAATCCAGAAACTTGATGTTCCTCCTCCTGTCCTCTAACGTGTTCAATAATTTAGGCAATCTTGAGGCAACACCTAACACACATTGACATCACTGAGCTCTCCAAAATGCATTGGGAGCTGCTACTTTCATTTAAACAGCCACTGATAGTGTCTCTCTTCTGAATAGTAGCCTAGTGTTTTTGCCTAGAAATTGGGAAGCCAATGCCCATTTCCATTTTTAAATGAGGGGATCCAAATCCACAACTCCCAGGAGTGTGTCCTAACCAGCATGCTGGAAGCAATCCTGTGTAAGGAGGAAGAACTCTACCTCTCTTGTGGAAGCAGAGCAATAAAGAATTCAAGGTTCATGCTAGGAGTAAGGATTATAGGGGGTAGAAACTCAGAGAGTGTATGCGTGCAAGAGAGAACCATGATTGTGTAGCCTAGTGATTATGGCACTCATCTGAAATGGCATGGGGGGGTGGGTGGAGATCTGGACTCTAGGTGTTATTTCTGTATTTGACATTCAAAAATACAGAAACATGGAATCCAAGAATGGAACCCAGGACTCTTCCCTCCAGTATGAGCACTCTAGTCACTTGGCTATGATGTCACACTTTCTCTTGCTCCCTGCTGAGTGTACTAGCTGTTGTGGATCTCACTGTGAAGTGCCAAACTTTCTCTATGCAGTGTATACCCGTGTATATTTAGGTTATATTCACATACCTAACATGTGGATTCCACTCTGAGAAATTAGCAATGACTAAATTTCAAGTATCTATATCCTAGGTTAGATCCAGGTCTTAGCAGCCAAGAACAATCTGGGATTTTGCAAAATTAATTTCACAATATGGGACTTAGAGTGTAGATACATGACACATTGATACCAGAGTACATTATATCAGTTTATTGCTCGGTATGTCATGCGTCTACCCCATGTTTATGCCATGGTAAAGGTAGATTACATTGTTGTAAAATGTAGCAACACTGTTAGTTTCCTATATTTCTTTAGGTATGTTTGAAGATTTTATATATAAAGTTTGAATGAAAGTGTGATTAAGTTAAAACTCATAAGGGCTTTGTGTTCTCTGATATTGCTTGTGAAGTCTAATTAGAACTTTGTGTTCTTCATTAATAAGGTTACAAGATTATGTTTAATAGCTCTAAATTGTACTTACATTGACTTTAGCTAGTGATATCTGTCAAATACAGTCAGTGTCTTGTATCTAGGCACCTCCAACAACATTTCTGACTTCAACAAATCACAGGCAATAAAATGCAGTTGCTGTTGTTATCTTACTAGATTGCAAGAAAGAAAACAACTTATAAGAACCTGACTTCTGAATCTACATGAAATTTATGCAGTTCAGGAAGAGAGATTTCTTGTATGCTGTAGTTCAGATTTACTATAAACAATGAGACTTTTCTCATTCTGTTTCAACTTGCTAGGATTATTCAGAGCTAGCAACAACTCATGGGGTGCGTCTACATGTGACATTTACTGAGGACCTGCCTAAATAGTTCTGCAGTAAAATGTCACCATCTACATATGAGTTGCTATTAGGATGGAGTAAGCTAATTAACTCTGCCATAAGATAGTATTGCCTGACACAAATACTATCCTATGGCAGAGTTTTTTACTGTGTTGCAATGCATGTATAGACAGTGATGGGGCTAGCTTGGGCACAAGGGTGTTTCTGTGCAGGGGCTGCTTGCCGGCTAGTCCTGCACTGAAGCACCCTCATGCCCAGCCAGCCTTTCCACCGTATGTTGGGCTGGGGTAGAGCAGTTCTGGGATGGCAGGTTGACTCCTGGGGCTCCTGCCAGTCACAGCTGCTCTGTCCAGCTCAACGTGTTGTGGTCCTGGGCACACATGCAAAAAACACGCTTCAGAGCAATAAACTCCAGCATGAACTGCCTAGGAAATGACCTGATTGCTGGCACGGAAGCAGAAACGGATCTTGGAGTCCTAGTGGACTCCAAAATGAACATGAGTCGGCAGTGTGATGAAGTCATCAGAAAAGCTAATGGCACTTTATTATGCATCAGCAAATGCATGACAAACAGAACCAAGGAGGTGATACTTCCCCTCTATTGGGCGTTGGTCAGACCGTATTTGGAATACTGTATGCAATTTTGGGTGCTGCACTTCAAGAGGGATGTGGATAACCTGGAGAGGGTCCAGAGAAGGGACACACGTATGGTTAAGGGCTTGCAGGCCAAGCCCTGTGAGGAGAGACTAGGGCATTTGAACCTCTTCAGCCTCCACAAGAGAAGGTTGAGAGGCAACCTTGTGACTGCCTATAAGTTCATCACGGGGCCACAGAAGGGAATTGGTGAGGTTTTATTCACCAAGGCACCCCTGGGGGTTACAAGAAGCAAATACTTGGTTATAAAATTATAGGTAGAAGCCCAAAGCTTGTCAACTTTTCATATACATGGGCAAACTATACTGAAAGCCAAGCAATGAGAAGTTTGTATTCTGCAGCTTTACTACAACAATGGCTGCTAGTCCACACTGAATCTTATTCACCAAATAAGTAGAATTGTGAATGCTAGAATATAAATGAATTCTGGAGGTACATGGGCACATCTTTACAAGACGTTACTGTGCAGTGGTTACTGCGCATTTATTAGTACTTGTATAAGGAAGTACTAAATCAATGCACAATAACCAGTTACTGTGCAGTAGAGCCAGGAAACACCTTTTAAGTGACACTACTTCTTGTGCAGTATCCTAATACTACTGCTCAATAGTGTCTTGACATAGTTTTTGCCATGCAACACTACTGCACAGTAGTATCAAATTACTGTGTGGTCAGCGTCTTGTGTAGATACATCCCATAACATTTATACTGCTCAGGAAAAGAGGCTTATTTTATACTATTGTTCAGATTTACTATAAACAGAGTTTACAATTCCTAGGTTGTTCATCACCTGAAATATTTCCATTCACTGACACTTGACTTATTGGATAGAAAAAAGGCCTATGATGGCACTCTGAAATTATACTTGTATCTTAAAAAAAGGTTTGAAATACACTTCAGGTGTTGTTTAGATCTTGTCTAAATGGTCTCCAAACAAAAGTGCATTTCACTCATAAATAGTAAAATTACTATAGAATTTTGGACAGCTGACTTTAAAGAGACTCAAACAAATTGTTTATTCTTTAAAATGATCCCACATTCTTTAACTGAGTACAATCTAAAGGAAAATCTCTGAGTTTTAAACATGCTTTTTATTTCATTTTTTTCTAAATATTACATACAGCTTGCTGCCTTGTTCTGTACAGCGTAAAAGCATATTTTATGTTCTGTACCCAACTTGTATTCAGTGTTAAATCCTTTTAGACCTGTGTTGATCTTGGGCCACTCAGGCAAAGCTAGCTAAGCATGATTCTCAAGATGTGATTTAGCTTGAATTCTGTAAGCTTTGAGCATGATTACAAGATCTGATATCAACCTCCATTTCCAGTACAAATGTCAGAAAAATATCTATCAGGAACTGTATTTTTCAAGTTCTGTCTTTGGAGCTATAACCATATTGTTACTTCTTAATGCAAGACACACTACATTTAGGTTGTAGCTGTAAGGCAAGACTAGTAAATTACTCTTCTGGGCTCTGAGTTCCTAACCCACCACAGTCAGTAAGAGTTTAGCCTTTGTCTTCCAGTGCACAAATAAACCATATGTTCTGACTCCCACTGCTAGTTGGAGCTGAAATGAAAAAGGATCAGAGAGTCACAGCTTCATGCAGACACTGGGCTTCTCAGAGTCTCTCTGAAAAATAACCAGAAGGAAAAACTACACTTTTCCAAAAATGTTACATGTATTCTGATGATGTTTTCATTCAGAAAATTACAACCAAATTCTTAATGCTTGGGAATTTCATTCTCCCTTTCACTATTTTCCTTACTTTTAGATTTACCTTGAAGTCACTGAATAGATCTGGTAAGTTTTATATTATTTTATGCCATAGTTTATTTATCACAACCTGCCAGTAAAGGTTTCTTATTGATCTAAGGGCTACAAGAGCTGGGAAAGTGAATTTGCATGAAGCAGTGCTGTTGCTATTTGCCCAGGCACAAGCTGTCAAAACTGATTCTCCCTCCCCACCCAGTAGACACATTAGCATAATGTTTATGACCAGTGAGGTTGTTTAAGAGCGCTAAAAACATGAAGTACTGTATGTGCTCTTTAATTAGGAATGTAATATGTTCCATCTGGAGTGACTTATTGATGCATTCTGATATTGGTAGCAAGTTTTCTGTGGAGCTCCAAAAAAAGGAAGAAAAAGAAAAAAAGAAAAAATAACAACCCCCAAATAAAGAAAGGGAATTGGATTTGTTTAATTACTTAAACTTAGTTACAATCTATTTTTTTCTTTGTTTTCTTATTGTTATGGATTTATAATCTGAAATTTCTGCAGGTACAAATTGTGCCTTTGTTTATTAAAGCTATTATAAAGATAACTGGTGAAATTCTGTAAGCTTGAGCCTGTCTGAGGACCCACGGATGCACTTAGGGACATATTCTGTAAACTCAAGCAGGCAGGCCTGAATCAATCGGTGGGGGTGGGCCAAGTGCTAGAACCATTTCAGAATTTAAATGGCTTCCCAAGCACTGGAGAGTGTCCCAAGTCATCTCAGCATTCAGGGTGTCCTCTGGGTTTCTCTTAATGCGTTGGCTTAGCCTGTTGGACTTTTCCCCTGAAATGCATGAAACTCTGGGCTGAGAGAGGGTTGGAAAGGAATAGAGGGAGTTTGGATCCAATGCTTCATTAAGACTTGCTTTTACCTAAGAAAAATTAGTCAAAGTCTGGCAGGCCTCAGTGCATGGGTTCTGCCTGGATTATTTTTAAGTGTTTCTTCATAGTCATGAGGATCAGTATTTTTTAAAACAAAAGTGGAAATTCTTAGTTGAGTGAACTGCTGGAGCAGCCACTGTTGAGGGATTCCAGTCCACTCTTGGAATTTATTCCTGACCCAGTGATGGTCCTGCCCCCAAACTACTGCTCTGAGCCCCATTTTCTCAAATAATTATAGAATTGGTTTGAAACTTCCAAAATCTCAGTAGTGGTTTGAATTGTGATGAGAGGGGGAAGGAAAAGATAGATAAAAATGCTAATACTGTAAGTTATTATGTTATATTTCTATTCCTGTGTAGAAATTAGATGATGACTTTACTGTTTAACAGAGACTCTAAATTCACTTTGTACCTCAGGCTGCATCTGGACTGTAGGGCTCCTAGTAGGCCAGGTTCAATATAGAACACAAGGAAGCAATAGCAGGGGGCAGCTCTTCTTCTGGCCCAGGGAACACAGCTGTGACAGCAGCAGCTTTGGCTCCAACCCAGGGTAGATGGATGGCATATCCTAGAGCTGGAGCTGCCACTGCTCCTGTGCCCCGTGCTATGGCAGCAGTTCTAGCTTAGTTTTCAGCATGGTCCATTTAGTGGTAGCCAGTGGCTAGCTGGCAAAATGACAAAGAGCTATGAAAATGGCAAAAGTTAAAATGACTGTAAGGCTAACATGGCTGTGTCAATCCTCACTTGTCCTCTTGCCATCAATATCCATGTTCAGCAGGACCTGAGGGTCTTGGGTTCTACGGCAGATGATGCTCCACAACTTTGATTAGTTCAGTCATAGTCCAGGAGGTTGGAGAGAGTGGTCCCATGGGCCATCTATTTAGCACCCCTGCTGTATAAGATTATAATATTAATATCTCTGTCCATAGGATACTGCAGAGAGAAAACAGGTTTTTTGCCTGTTTGTTGGGAAGATGGGAAACTTTATGTCTGAAAGCAAGATTATTAATCTTAAACACATGCTATGATCTGGAATTGACTATTGCCTGAAATAATGACTCTCTGGAACTACTCAGGTACTTGTAATGATAGGGTCTCCTAGATCCAGCAAAGTAAACATAAAGATGCAAATCATTCTGTAGTTATTATTAGTCATTGCTGAGTGCATGTGATTTGTATGTTTTAAGCTGTATTTTTAGTGGGCTGGAGGATTTACCTGGAAAGAAATGTCATAGCAGAAAAATAAATTTGGTGGAGCTAACATCAGTCAAAAGTTTAGACCTGCATTGGGGAAGATGATCTGTATTGCAGGTTGTATGTATGTATCCACCCATCTACCCATACATCAAATTAAAGAATTTTTGTAATGGTTCCCTCCATTAATGTATACCAAACTCTGTTAAAGTCTAGATAAAATAATGTCAAAGAACAATCAGTTGGCTGAAGTGACAAAATACACCATGGACATCATATGGAAGAGTTATTCTGAAATAGCTTGCTATGTCATGGACTTTGTCTTCGAAAGAAAAGTTATCATTGTCTGGCTTCACCTTTGAAAAGGAGAGCCTGTTTCTTCCACAGAAGCAAGAACTGCTCTGTTAAGACAGGAGTACCAATGGGGGTGTTCAGGGAAGTTTAGTGGTGAAATAAGCAGGGGTAACTCTACTGAATGAGCAGTCATGGACTAAACAGCTGCAGTACCATCAGGATGTGGTGGGCACAGCAAATGGCAATGCTCTCCCTCCTAGAAAGCTATATATATCCTCTCATAGTGCTGTGACATAGTGAGTGCAGGTCACCATTATAATAAACCCAGCCATGGGTCTACAAGTCCTCAGTGATGGAGCAGGTGGAAGAAGATGTTAGAATCTCAATGACTGCAAAAGTGGATGAAAGCTACAGTGGAATGAAATATCCAACTGTCTTGGTCTTCTTGCCATTGGATCAAGGTCCCATTCTCTCAAGACCCATGTGGAAGCTGATATGCAGCAGCTTCTCCACAATATAAAAAATCTTGTACAGGGAACATCTGTTATTTTCCAAGCTCTTTGTGCTCACCTATCGATGACAGGAGAAGGATTATGAGGCCTAGGATCTCCTACTCATGAACTGACATGAAGGTTTCAGTTACAAAAAAGTTGTCTAACATTTGGATGAGGCAGACATGCAATTCAGCAGCTGTATCTATGACTGGGCAGATTTCTTTAGGATCTGCTCTGCTCATCCAACATGGGAGGTGCCCTAAGCTGCCTACCTTTTCCTGACTGGATAACCACATTCATTAGGACCACCTTTACTGAAGTAAAAATCAACAAAGACTCATAATCAGTTTTGGGACCTGGAATATCAGGATCCTCAAGGACTATCCTAATAGTAAATGCCCAGAGTGCCACACTGCTATTGTGGCTCAGGGGACACAGCATTGACATTGCTGCACTGAGTGAGACCTGGTGAAACCTGGGCATCTCAAAGAGGAAAGATGTGACTGGAAGGGTAAACAGGAAGAAGAACACCGAAATCACACGAGATTTTGTTTTGCTATTAAGTATGAACTCATAAACCAACTCAATGAGTTCCCTATCAGAATTAATGAGAGCCTCATGACTCTCCATGTGAAATTGGCAGGGAGTGAATAAGTCATTGTTATCAGCACATATACTTGGATTCTTGATGCTGCCAACAAAATCAAGGAAGAAGTCTACACCAACCTTGACCATGTCCTTTCTGACATTCCAGAGGGTGACAGGCGTATTCTACTAGGTGATTTCAATGCCAGAGTTGGACGGGAACTCAAACACTTGGATCAGACCCATCAGCAAGAAGAAGTTGGGAAGGTTAGCTTCAACAGCATCTTCTTGCTCAAATACACAGAAATGAGCTCACTATCACCAACACCCTGTTTCACCAGAAAACAGGTATAAACATCATAGCAACATGTGTCATATAAGCATTGGCACTTGATTGACTACGTCATTGCTTGTACCTGGGATGGTAAAGATGTCTGCATCACTTGAGCTACCCTGGGTGCTGACAATTGCTGGACCAGTCACCAACACAGCCATTCAGTTATGTCACTCAAACTGGATCCCAAATGATGGCTGCAGAAGAAGCAATGCTGATGGAAGGTCAATATCCAAGGACTCACCAACATCCAAGGAACCACACAAATGAAACCTTTTCAACCAGTGCGTCAGTGAAAAACTGGTGAATTCCAGTCAGTAACAGTGGGAGAATATTGGCGGCTCTTTGAGTGCTTTCAAGTCCACTGTCATCAGCACCTGTTAAGAGGCAATTGTATTCTCTATCAGGAAGCACCAAGAGTGGTTTGATGAGAAGGAGGAAGAGATCTAAGAGTTGTAAATACAAAGCCTTCTTTGCTTGGCAGAATGGCACCAACTCCAAGCAAAAGAAACTGAATCATCAACAAGCCAAGGAAGAGGTCCAAAGGAGGACCCACAATATGAAGAAAAGATAGAAGAAAGATGAGGTGAAGGAAATTCAACATCTTGCTGACATCTACAATATGTGGTGTTTCTTCAAACCTACCAAACCCATCTATGACCAGAGCACTCAAGGACCAATTCCCTTGAAACCTAAGGATGGAAGAGACCTGATCAAGAGAAGGGGAGACATCAACACCCATTGGAAGGAGCATTTTGAAGACTTGCTCAATCAGGACTCCATTGTTGATGAGAGTATTCTCAAATCAATCCAGCCAGTCAGATCTCCATCTGTTGTTTGTTGCTCCATCCATTTCAAATCCTTCCATCCAGTCAATCTCAGAATCACTCCAACTCTTAGTGAGGTGAGGAAAGCCATGAAGCAGATGAAGAATGACAAAGCATCTGGAGCACCTGGAATCTCTGCTGAAATTTTCAAGTTAGGGGGAGAAGAGCTTACATTACAGCTCTATGCCCTCATGTTAAGGATCTGGAATTATGAGGAAATCACAGATGACCTCAGGAACATTATGATCATGACAATCTTCAAGAAAGGAATCAGGCTCAACTGTGGAAATTACAGAGGGATCATCTTGATATCCACCACAGGAAAGATCATTGTGAGAATTCTCCTGAACTATCTCTTTCCACCTGTTGAAGAGGTCCTCCCAGAATCTCAGTGTAGGTTTATGGCATCAGGAGGCACAGCTGACATGATCTTCACTGCTTGCCAGCTGCAGGAAAAATTCCAGGAACAACATAAAGCTGTCTATAAAAACATAAAGCTGTCCTGGCCTCTGACCTCATGAAAGCCTTCCATTCTGTCAACCAAAAGGCACTGTTGAGGATCCTTTTGAGGTACAGATGCCCACCAAAATTTGTCACCATTCTTTGCTTGCTCCATGATCATAGTCTAGTGGTGGTTCTTAGTAACAGATCTATCACAGATCCTATTGAAGTAAAGACGAGAGTTAGGCAAGGATGTCTCACAGCTCTGACACTCATCTTGATTTCCTTACCACTATGTTGCATCTGACCACCGAAAAGCTTCCATGTGCTGACTTGGAAGTAGATCTTCAGGTAATCATGAATGTCTTTACTGAAGCATACAAGAAAATGGGACTGATGCTTAGCATTTAGAGACTAAGCTCCTCCATCAACAAACTCTTAATGAGCTGTCCCCATTCAGATTTATGATGTGACTCTAGAGAATGTTGAATATTTCCTGTACCTTGGAAACCATTTCTCACAGAAGGCTGACATCAACAAAGAAATCCAGTATTACTTCAAATGTGCAAATATAGCCTTGAGATGCCTGAGGAAACAGACGTTTGAAAATTGTGATACCAGATTCAAAACAAGTTCACAGTTTATCAAGCAATCATGATCCCTATCTTAATGTATGTGGCTGAGATGTGGACAAGCAGTTGGAGAATTACCATTAATGTAAGCTGTGGAAGATCTTTTGAATCCAGTGGGAAGACAGATGCACTAACATTAGCATCTTTTCACAAGCAAACACCATGAGCATTGAGGTGGTGATCACCCAGCATCAACTACTTCAGCCAGCTGTCCAGCTCCAGACTCCCAAAGCAAGATTTATTCTCCCAGCTTAGTCAACGCATGCGCATAAGGGGAGGGCAGAGACAGTGTTTCAATGATATCCTCAGGCCACCTTAAAAAAATGCAACATTGACTCATCAGAGACTATTACTCAGGACTACTCCAAATGGAGGAAAAATCTGTTGCAAAAATCTCAGTACTCTGAAAGGTCAAGATGACAAAAGGAGACAGAAAAGCAGGAGTGGGAGACACAGTACAGTGTGGACTGAACCAAGAATCCAGAACCACTCACCCTGCACAGAAACACATGAACCAGTAGCAATAGAACCTATTGATCCTGGATTAGCCTTGTCACCCATCTTTGGCCCCACAGGTAAGGCAAACACGGAAGACAATCATCCTAGATTGTGAAAGATTGGCAACTATGATGATGATGACGATGATATATGGAGGGTAGAGTTGACCAAACTATTTGCTTTGAAGAACATACTGAACAAAATCACTCCATTTTTCTCTTCCTGGGCTCTGTGAACTGCCTCTGACATTCTCAGTTTGTTCATGTTTAATTATTGTTTGACAAGCAATCCAAAACAACACATTTCAATCTGTGGATTGCTATAAAACTTATTTTCATTTAGGACCAAAATCAAAGCCTATTGAAATTACAAGAGTTTGGAAGAATCTATGTACCATCACCATCTGGTGGGATCTGCAATGTGTATTAACTATACATAAATGGAACTTGAACTTAATCACATTTCTGTTTGTAAAGTCTTCAGTAAGTGGTGCTACAGGTTACATTCACTTGGAGTAAAGGAAGTTAAAAGAGAAAGAGCCAAATCTTCAACTTGTGCAAATGGGAGTAATTCATGGAATATTTCATGGAAGCATGCTGAGAACCTGAAATTAACAATTCATCCCTACATCTCTTGTTTTTGTTTATTTAGGAAACTGAATAGCTTTTTACATATTGACATCCATTCTGTTCATTGCCCACTGCACAATTATTGTGATATTAAAAAATCAGCAAAAGAAAAATTAACATTTAAAAAAATAAAAAAGGATCAGAAACTATGAGTAGACTAGTAGCTGGGTGCCGTCAGCTGCTGGATGGACAAATTGACAGATAACAGGGAGTTTGCAAAGACCAAAAATATTCCATATGTAACATGGTTAGACGGTAGCTCATGGGCATGGCTTATGGATTAGGGTTACTATTTTCAGCTTTTGAGCTGGATTTCAGGAATGCTTCTGTAGTAAGCAAAGTTTACACTCAGGTGGGATATGCTGAATTGCATCTATAATTAAAATAAGGGTGATACCTAAGGTAGGTTATTTGCCAGTAATGAGCCACTGTTCTGCTTAGATCTCAGATGATACTCCCTGGTTACCTATTTGTGTGATGACACTCTCAGCAGTCTTCCCCCAGTTTTAGAAAAACAATATGTGACTTAGGTGGGAAGAAGGAGAGAAGCCGAAGCAAAAAAGCACATAAAGAGGAACTAAGAAAATGGGCATACTGAAATTATTCTTACAAGGACAGACATAGACTCTATTTTAAGCCTTGGTGACATGTTGCTGTTTTGCAGAAAAGACTGAGCAGCTCCTTTGAATGGGTATGAATTCTATGCTTAAAAATTGGCTTAAGTGACATGTCCATATCTCTGTTTATAAGGAAGAAAGCTTTCCACTAAGCATACGCATGCATTTGGTTTATTTACTTTTTTTTTTTTTGCTAACCAAAGGCATTTTTAACCTAGTTTTTCATTCACAGGCTCTGAAATCGCCAAAGCAGAATTTTAGGTCACAATGTAAAAAGCAATAATAACTCATGTGATAATGACTGTTCAGTTAACAGATCAATACGTTGCTATCTGTACAAATGACTGTCAATGATAAATGCATAAAGGTTAGTTAAGTTGCATTGCTAAATTCTTCAATATCCACGCCCTCATAAAAAAAAAAAATCAATATCCAGATCATGCAATGCTGGACAGACAAAATAATCTTTCATATCTGTACAATGATAGTGATATCAGTTCCCAAGCATAAAAATACATCTTGTTCCTGTTTGTAATTCTTTTGGGTTGCTGTGGGCCATTCTTGTTTATCTATCCATATAAACTGCAGAACATTGACTACACTGAATAAACCGGAATGATGTAAATGAAGAAACAAAATAGTCTTTCAAATTTCTGATTCTCTTTATTGCCAGTACAGAGACTGATGAAAAGGCTCAGGAAATTAGGTTGAGTGTTCAATCAGGAGTGAGAGAGACTTGCAGTTGTGTTATTTAAATTCAAAGGCTGATGGTGAGAGCTCAGTGTGAATTCAGCAAGGAAGGAGAGAGTTGCAGAAAATCACCTGTCCATGGAGTCTGTTTAAAATGTGCTTGTAAAAAGGATAGAAATTATTTGGTTTGCCACCAACTACGTACCTGTCTGTTAAACCTACCAAATGCACTTCACACTGTTTAATACACATGTAAGGGTGTCCCTATGAACTCTCCCTATAAGTACTTTTATGCATGTGCCATGCATTTATGGCATATGTATTAGCTTTTGTATTGTGATAAAAATAATACTTTGGAGGGCAGGGAGAGATGTCACTGCACTTAAATCTATTGCACTAAATACATGCCTGTCTTTTAAAGCATTTTTAAAGACTTAGGGTTATCTTTAGAGTTTAGGGATGTTTTACAGTCCCAAGTAAATGTAGGCTGATAATTAAAGCCTTCTTCAAAAAAGTTTTCTTTAAAACTCAGACACATTGTCTGATCTATTTAGCTCTTCAATAGATACCTTATACAGGAATTAGCCAGCTTCTGGAGAAAAGTTCAGGTATAATTCAGAAAAGGTTCATTCTTTGTTCAGTTAAGCAAGCATGGAAATACAAAAATAGCTGAATTTTAACAAGTGGCATTTTCACTCCATCATACCTTCCAGGAAAGTGGAGTTATCCCTCACTAACTTCATTGAGAAAGAAATCTTTTTGTGTTCTAATAATTAAAAACAGGGAAAAAATACAAATATACATGGGATTAGAGGATTATGCATATACTTCCTATGTAAAAAGCTGAGAAGAGGAATATATAAGCCAAAATACAGGGCATATATATTTTTCCTCTTAAAAATGCCAAGAGACAAAAGGGACCAAACAACCAGAAATTCTTTGGTGAAATGCTGTGGATTTCAGTGTAACCATAAAGGAACTGAAGTTTTTTTACAGAGGTTTTTCTGCCTCTACAGCTATCACTACTGGTCTACCCAATGGGCATTACTTGAGACTAACGGGGGGAGAGAGGAGGAGAGAGTTCAGTTTAGAAAGTGGGAACAAACTGAAAGATAATGTTGAATCAGTAGAGTATCCTCTGCAGGGAGGTTTGGGAGGGAATGACTGCCTGGAGAGTGAGTGCTAAACACTTTCTCTCTTGCCACTATATAGCCTCAGTATCAGGCTGTGCTTGTATGTAGGTGGTGGTTTGCATGAATACGGAAAGACTGTATCCTGCAGAGCAATTGATTCTTTTCTGCCATACCAGTTTCCACTAGATTTGGCTAACATTTGTCCTGAAATTCAGGTTCTGAACTTCAGATGTTCCAAGGGTAGAAACCCCTCTCAGGTCTCTCACAGTGTGGTCACAAAACTATGTACAGAACTTATTAACCCGAATGTCACTCACAACGTGCATGCCACTGTGAACTAGAAAATCCCTGATAACAGAAATACAGTGGAAAAAGCACATTTTTATAGGAAGCCTAATACTACTGCAGAGTAGCGTATTGGCAAGGGTTTTACTCAGCACGCTACCGCGCAGTGTTATTAGACTACTGTGCAGTTAGTGTTTTGTCTAGATGCACCTATTGAGTTCAATCCTTCTGAAAGTCCAGCTATAAATTCATGACTACTCCACCTCTTTAATTACTCTCAAGATCTGGTTGTTACATGGTTTCTTTATTCTTATTAACAGGTTTTTAACCTTTTAGAAGAGATTGGCTTTGGTTGGTGACATCAATTTAATATACTGATAGATACCTTCCCCCCTCATTTAAGTTTTTTCTTTGAAAACCAAACTCATTTTATAACATTTTGCATTACATTTCAAGCATGAAACAACAAACAAACAAACAAAATGAATATTTTTGTTTACCTTAAAAATAGATTTCCTAACTGCCGATAAGGGAAAAATGCTTTAGAAATGCCCTATGACTATTACTGGGATAGCTGTAAGGCACATTGCATGATTGTTTTTGTAAAACAAAGCCTCCTAGTAAAATCAACATACTGAGCATGCTTTACTCAAAAATGAGTTGAGTAAATTTTCACTCTTAAAAATGTTGTAAGAGTATGGGTTTTTTGAGTGCGTATGTAAGATCAAAGTAATCATTTTGAAATGTAGTTTGAGAACTATTATAATTTAAGCTGTCATTTCAGCCCTGGCTTTAAAGCATGCTCTTTACATAATATATCAATGACATTTTTATTTGATAAAGATGTAAGTTATATCCAACTGCTTCTTACCCTTCAACAGTAGAAGTGTACTTATTTCAGAACATTTGTCTTAAGGCTGCTTTCTGAATAAATCCTGAGCCAACGCTGCTACATTTAAGACCAGGTGCACTGGAAGTATAGGATTAAACTCTTCAACATTTGGCTCTTAGAGGGTTTTTTCCCCCCAGAAGAGATGTGAAACCTTAGTGTTTCCAGGTGCTTTTCACTAATAATTATGAGTAATCAATTTTTAAATTGAGTAGTTATGTTCTAGCTGTCTAAAATTATGCCTGAAGTATCAGTGATCTGACTGAAAAAGCAAGTATTTAAATTGCCTATATTTATTCTTGTAAAGGTGAACAGTAGAACCATTCTTGCAATTCACAGAAGAGGAATATCAGAATGTCCAACAACACACATTATCTAATGTAAATTGTTCATTCAAAAGATTTATTGAATCATGAGGGTCACCTTCTGTCTGTTTCTAAGACGATTCTTGTCTTTCAGTAGATATTTTGTCCCTTTACATGGAATTCCATTTCTTATACTTTATCTTAACCCCACATATTTTAGTTACTTAGCAGTTTATTTTCTTTAGACACATCTGTGGACAGAACAGCCTCAGGTGACAGCCTGAGGCAGTGGCAACACATAGGAGGTGTACGGGGGTGCACATACATCCCCTGAGAGTGCCGGTGCATACCCTGTCAGGCTGCATTCCCCACTCAGGCAACAGATGGGAACACAGGGAGCACTGGTGCCTCCCCTGAAAGCACCAGTTGGGGAGCGTGAGTGCCGCCGTGGCCACTTCTGGAAGCCCTGTGGCCACTTCTAGGAATGCTGTGGCCACATTCAGGAGCTGCATGGATGCTCATCAGTTAGTAAGTTTTTCCCGCCTGCTCCTCAGCTGCTGACTGGTCGCTGAGGGGGCATGTGTCCCCACTGACTAAGGCAGCACCAGTTGCCCATTGCCTAAGGAAAGGCAAAGGTGGCTTTAAACTCCAGGCTTCTTTATGGCATATTCTAATATGGAGGAGTTTTACATATTAAAATAAGGCTGTCACTTCTTGGATGGCATTTCCTCAGAAACTATGCTATCCTCTGAAGGATCCCTAAATGTTGTAATGGCATGAACTGGCTATGGTAGAAGCTGAAATAAGGCTCTGAGGTTTAATATAATTTAGCATGAGGCTGGCATGTGACCTAAACACTCTTGAGCTATGTGTATATGCATGGAAATATATATATATATATTGCTCCCCAAACTTGTGACTGTCAGTCCTCTCTGCAAAACTAGGTCAGTTGTAGATGAAACAAGAGGCATGTGTGCACAACAGTTTAAAGCAGGCTAAATGCTTTTGCAGTGCATTAATGGTGTCAGTGTTTGCACGCCTTGGTGGTGAATTGTTCATTAATTCCGGCCACTGGGGAAATTTGGTGGCATAATGCACCTTAAATGACTTGGGGTGCAGCAAACTTCTTCAAGGAGTTTTAGTTTGCTGCCCCTACAGCTGTGGAGTGAAGCACATGGCTCCATGCAGTTCCACGGCTCTGCAGGAAGCCCTGTAGGCAGCCTGGCAGCAGCCCAGAAAAACAGTCTTCTCCCAAGAAAAGCAGCAAGCCATATCCCTCCCCTCCCCAAGCCTGCCTGCCTGCCAGAGCTGTGCGGGGGCCTTGTGCTTCCTTCTGTGGCTGCAGTGCCCCCGGGATCATCTGAGTCAGGTGCCTGCAGGTTGGTACTGCCAGCGGGAGCGGGGTGCTGCTGCCAGGGAGGGAAGCATCAGCCCCCCAGCTGCCAGCCCAGGGTCTGCTCTGCCTGCCAGCCTTCCCCTCTCCACTGTAGAGGCAGGTAAGGTGTATGCATGACACACAATTTTAATCAGCCCTGAATTGAAGCATTGTTTTTTTTAAACCCCACCACTTCAATTTATGACCCCCCCTCCATTTTGTCTACACGCGCCCTTAGATATCATAGAGATCTAGCTGCCATGATCAATTCATAAGTGAGCAGCTCAAATAAATAGGCAAGTTCTCTAGATATTTTTTCTGGTTTTGCCTCACTTTGTATTCACACTAACAGATGTAGAACATATATTAGTCAAACTCATTTCCAGATTTATATCAGGATGAAAATGAAGTTTCCTTTTTAAAGGTGTCACACCTGTGTTTTCACTGTTAGGTTATTCCCTCAGGAATTGGATGAATACTGCAAAATCTCAGGGTAGGATGCCTTTGCTAGAGGCCTAGTCCAGGCTTTTAATTTCATTTTAGCCCAACTTCCATAGCTATGCTCACAAACTCTTATATGCAGGTGTATATGCTTTGTAATCAGGCCTGCTTGCCAAGCTGACAGTGAAAGTTAGAGTCCAGGTTTTGGGCTGAAGCAGGCTCTGACCCATCTACTTTCAACCAAAGCTCACATTGCAGAGCTCAGGTTTTAACAGTCCCTTAATGCCATCCCAGAATTCCCAGTTCCTACATCTTACAATTACAGGCCTGTATGTTTTCTTTGCCAGCTAACCACTTTTAATGTTCTTCCTGTGTCTTGGAAGGTACTTCTTGGTTTACAATAGGTTGGCCTGTTCCCTTTTTCAGATCACCTCAGCCAAACAATGATAGAAGATGACCACATTTGTGTTCTGCTAACTTCTGGTATGAGGATAACAGAGAACATGATTTGGGTAACTACATCTGAAACCTTCATCTCTATAACTAGATCACAAACCGGCTGGCAGAGCGGGGGAAGCAGGCAGCTATCCTGTGTAGGGAGGGAGCAAAACTGGAACAACCTCAACGTAAAGAATGCCAAGAAATATATCCAGCAACTCTCCATCTGCCTCCCCTAACTATGAGGAGTTTGAAATAGCACAAGAGAAGACCCCATCTGCAAAGTGGGCAGAGAAGCAAGATTAGACCATAGTGCTGGAGCAGAACCAGTAACAAGCCAAGTGTGATGGGCTAAAGACATCTTTATATTTTCAGGATCTGTTTGGGAATGAGTCTGGGGAATAGGGTAGAGAGAAAATAGTAGTCAATCAGAAGTGAAAGACTGGTAAGTGGCTAATCCTGCTATCCTTCTAATTGTTATAGGAAGAATTGTAGCTTATGGGAAAGGGTTTTCTGTATTATGACCAAAAACAGTGTTGTGAACAATGTTATTTGTCATAATACAGAAAACCCTTTCCCATAAGCTAGACAGAATACTGTATGTTGTGGCTTTAACTTCAATTGAAGTTGGAACATGCCATTTTCTTGCACAAGTTCCTCCATCCTTCTCACTATCTGTGATGCAAAATGGGTTCCAGATAGGAAGGGCAATTTATTTATAAGCAGCTAGTGAATTATTTTACTTTGCTTCCAACTGATTGGGGAGCGGGAGAAGTCCGTGCCTGGCTGGGGAAAACTTCTGTGCCTGAGACTCCCCACACACCACTACTAGTGAAACTATTTGTTAATTGGTCTCTTGGCTGAATGACAAACAGATGCAGCATAGGACTGAATATAAGCTCAGGTAGTCTTTCAAGAGTAAAAATTTGTAAGATCAACAAAACATTTTTTTTCTCTCTTTCTGTACCTTAGTCAGTTTTAGATTGCTATCCAGTTAGGAAATGATTAGGGTACAATTCATCAGAAATTTGCATATTAATACAATCAGCTGGAAGCAGATTTGTACACTCATGTTTGATGGACATTCTCTTTAGATGAAACAAATACTGTTGATAGGAAAGCTTCAAAGGTTGTATATGAACTATGTAAAGAAACTCTAAACAAACAAATGACTGAATCAGTTGGCTACTTTTCTTAAAGTAATTTTTTATATTCTGACAAATAATACTCTGGAAATTGAATTGTATCTTGCAAGTAATGATATGTATATACCCAGTATATGCAATTTGGCTCCATTTGAAGCTGGTGAGAAGAAGGTTAAATATGAACATAAAAACTTTACCAGATCAGGGCCTTAATGTACATATATATATATATCTATATATATCTGTGGATATCTTTTGAATTTTTAGAAATAGTGACCTTGCCTGTGTTCTTTGCATCAAGGCAGGTCCTTTGCATCTCAGGTATCATACATAACCAGCAATAGAAGTTTTACAAGCCAAATTAGGTCATAGTGACATCTGTGCAACAACCCCTTTATTTTCCTCTAAGTCCTTAATGACAGATAAAGCTGATCTGGAACTTAGAAAAGAAACCTCTTTCAATGATGCAAAAGGAGGAATCAAATACAGTTTAGTCTCTCTGAGCTATGGAGGGATAATGAGAGTACAAAGCAGCAAAGAGCTTATTTTTGTCTCTGAGTTCAGCAGACACTGAATGTGCAGAGAGCAGATGTCTTGGATAAAGATATGCAATTTTCACAAAGCCACTTTTCAAAATAGAAATTTACTTTAAAAATTCTTCAAAGATGACTTTGAAGATTTCTGCTCTTTCTAATTTCATTTGGAATTATTGCCAAACATGTCCAAGTTGCTGCAGTCACATGCAGCTATTTCAGAGCTGCTAATCTTGGCCTCTGTCTTACGCAGCATGTGCCACTGAATCTGCTTGGCTGTCAATCAGGTGGTGAACAAACTAACCCTTCTGGGATGGATGCTGGGGAGAGATAGAGTACAATGAATTCATTTCCAACATATAACTGCTTTATCTGGACAGCCAAATGGGGCAGTCATAGGCTTTGCATCTGGTGAGGTGGAGAAGTTTGGAAGCCACAAAATGTTATGTGGTCATTTGGGAAGCAGAACCAGGGATGCCATTATGAACAGAAGAATCCATTACAATGAAGTCAAGTGTCATGGAAATTCTAAGGGCTCTGCCTTATGGATGCTGTTCAGGTTTTAGCCTTCTTCATATGCTGTGACATTTATTGTCATTTTGTGTTCATTCACTCAGGGAAACATTTCAGTTCAATTTACTTGTTCCCCAACCAAATAGCTGCATAGATGTCATCTGTTACAAATAAGAGACATTCTAATACAATAAGAGATGAGCTCTGAGTATGTTTTAAATCACATCAGTGAACTTACTCAAATGATTACTGGGGATAAGGTATTAAAGTAAATTTAGGCCATTTAAAGTATCTCTAAGGAAAAGTTAAAGAAGTACTTAAGCTATAATGGATTTATGTACCTTTAGACTTACTTTCCAGTCTTTATTGTTATGCTTTGGTTGCATAGAATGGTTTTGTATAATGGCAACTGCATGTAACAAAAAGCAAGCTATCATCTTTTAAAGCCATATTTAGTTTTACATTCTGCACTAATTAACAATTATTTAAAAATTCTAATAAAATATTAATGGAATGTTCATCACTTATTCATTCAATTAAAACAAAAGTGTTATGTTATCGTATTATGAGACGTGCTTAAATGAAGAAATTAAGAAAGCACTTTAAAATTGTTGACATCTATGAAATGAAAATTCTACTTGCTTGTAGGTCAAAAGTTTTGTATATTTTTTGATTATGTACTGGATAGAGCATTGGGCCTAATACTGCAAATATACATGTACTTAGCTTCATTCATTTCAGAAATCCTGGTTATTTCTGAGGAACTCTTTTCATCCTCAGAGTAAAGCACATGGTCAAGTATTTGCAGAATCATGATTAATGAAAGTCTTGTTTTTTGAAGAGTCTTCCTTTAACCACCCTTCATCTCAGGAGGTAGAGAGCTAATTAAGTGTGGCACCTGCAAATTGCAAAGTAGAAAACTGGTTAAAAAGGACTTCTTGCAATTAAACACCTAAATAACAGTGAAATTATTTCTACTCATATTGAATACCTGTTGCATTAAAAGCTATAGTCTAGGCTACTCTTATTTAGGAGTACTAAATGGCACTAAGAAGCATAACTTTTTTCATCCAGCTTGAAAATGTTCTTAATTTATTTATACAACTGTATCATCTTGCTCATATTGTCTCTCTCTCGAATCAAGAAGGCATTGAGGAGGAGAGCATGACTGTTTATATTTAATTTTGTATTTATCCTTTTTTGACCTATTTAACTTATTTTTAATCTAAATTGCAATTCTGAAATTACAGTTATATGATTTTTAGATAACGTGACTTCTGTTTTTGCCTTTTAAAAATGCAAAGCTCTGCTATGCATACTTTTCTCCTGAGTACAAGCTGGCATATGAAAACGTATTGTACAACTGGAAAGCTCAGATTCTATGGATGACTGTAGCATAAGACTCTATTTTGAATAGAATAAAATGAAAACACTAGCATTTTCATCCACCCCTGCAATTTTCTTATTCATGACTGTAAAAAAAGGCCAGAAGCTGTAGTTGTTCTTTGTGTTCAAAATTTTCCATGCTGAGGTGGGGGAGGGTTGGGGTTGGTGAAAAGTTTCTTTTCCTTTCTCCTGAAAAAAAAGGAGTGGCCTATTTATTTGCCTTCAGATCCCATATTAATTTATATATTAATCAGATGAACTTCAGCAAGAGTCAAGTGTGATTTTCTATTGAAAGCTAAAATATACTGAGCTCTCATTAAAATAAATGCAAAGACACTTCTCTGTGCGCAGGTAACAATGAAAATTGTAGTTAACAGGATTCTAGACATGAGTGTGTTTTTTGAGGGTGCTTTCAAGATAAACAGAAATTGGAATTAAATGGAGAGTGGGTGGTGGAGGGAGGAATAATATGATTAAGGATATCATGCAACAATCATCCTTTATCCATAGATACCTTGGAGCTACCTGCTCCTTTACACATTAATAGTATTTTCTCAGATATTGTTCCAAGTATGCGAAAGGGCGGGTGGGGGGGAGGGGGGTTCAGCCACCTGAACTGGTATATCTAGCCTAGATTTATTGCTCACCTTTTTCGTTCTTTCCATCAATCTCTTGTTATTCAGGGAAAATAAAAGCAAAATGAATTAAGGATGAGAGGTTTTTTTATTATTAATACCTGACACTAGACATTATTCCTGAATCTATTGTATGTCTTATCAGGGTATATTTTGGAGACAATAATAAGGCATTCATGAATCAGAACTTCCAAATAGGTCAAAAAAGAGAGAAGCACATTCAAACTAGAAATAGGGGGCATTTTTTAACAATGAAGACAATTAATAATTGAAAAAAATACTCAGAGTTGTTTGCATTTTCTATTACCAAGAATTTCTTAAATGGAAATTGGGCAGTTATAAAACATAGGTTAGTTTAAGTGACCTAAGCCTTAAGTGAGGGTGGCACATGCAAAAGAACACCACTTGCCAGAAGTGCATACAGCCAGAGGTAATTAAGTTGGTGGGAGGGGAGGAGAGAGGGGCTGACAGAACTGGAGGGTGTGTTGGTGGGTTTGTGTATCAGGGTTGGGGTGGGGTGGAGGGGCAGTAAGAATAGCACAACCCTGAGGTTATGGATAGTGGATAAGCTTTCTCAGCTGTGGGGCTGTCCTGTGAATGCATGCAAGTTTATCCTTGCTAGACCAGGCATGGCATTTTTAGAGCAACCTAACCCTGTAAATACTTGCACACCCAGCCATTTAGATCACCCTAACAGATTCACAGACTTATAGACGTTTAAGGATGGAAGGGACCTCATGAGATCATTGGGTCCAATCCCTCTGCTCTGGGCAGGAAAGACTGCTGGTGTCAAATAACCCCAGCAAGGTGTTCCCTCGATTAATTTTTATTTGAACTAGAGCATATGGATACATACAAGTATTAGATTTAGATCACCCTAACATGGCAATCTGAGAGAATCTGGTACATGATTTTTCCAGGGACTGAGGTGAGGCTGACTGGTCTGTAGTTCCCTGGACCCTCTTTTTTCCCTTTCTTAAATATGGGTGCTATGTTTGCCCTTTCCCAATCATCCAGGACCTCTCCTGATCACCATGAGTTTTCAAAAATGATGGCCAATGGCTCTGCAATCACATCAGCCAACTCCCTCAGCACCCTTGGGTATATTCTATCCAGCCCCATAGGTTTATACATGTCCAGATTTGCTAAGTAGTCCCTAACCTGTTCTTTCAGCACTGAGGGATGCTTACCTCCTCCCCAAACTCAGCTGCCCAGTGCAGTATTCCAGAGGCTGATCTTGTCTGTGAAGACTGAGGTAAAAAAGGCATTGTGCACTTCAGTCTTTTCTGCATCATCTGTCACAAGGTTGCCTTCTCCATGCAGTAAGGGACTCACACTTTCCCTGATCTTCCTCTTGCTACCGACATACTTGTAGTAACCCTTCTTGTTACCCTGCACATCCCTTGCTAGCAGCAACTCCAACTGCACTTTGGCTTTCCTGACTTCATGCCTGCATGCCTAAGAACCACTATTATATTCTTTTGTAGTTATTTGTCCAAGCTGATTCAAGTTGATTCATAAGACTGCTGCCTGATGTAAATATTTTGTGTTCTGTTTTATAAGGTATTGCTAAACTGTCAAACAACATGCCTGAAAAACATGCAATGAATATACAATATATGCAAATACACTTATGAAAAACACATATCTGTATTCATATATTCAAATGGGGATTCATACAAGATGCAGAACTGTACAAGAGAGACTCCCTGTCTTTGGAGCACTAGGGATACCTTTCCCTCTTCCTCACCATTGTAGGCTTGAGGTAGAACTGCAGAAGAGGGAAAGAATCTCTAGCCAGTAAAAAAAGTTACCAGAAGAGCCAAAGCCTTTCACTAGAAATTTCTCTGAATGTCTCAAGTTTGGACTGGAATTTTGCTGCCCCGTGCCTTTTGGCCATATGCCTACATGCTCCTCACCTCAAGTCTTTGCACTTCAGCTACAATCCACACTAGCACCTCTTTATCCCCTTCTCTCCTGTGCTGTCCCCCTTTTCTTTTCTTTTCTTGTACCCCTCTGAACCAATTCCACTCCGAATGGTGGAACTTCCATGACATTTACAGTGATCACAGTGTTCAGTCTGCTTCGTTATATCCACCTGACTTCATCTCTATCCTGTCTATTTAACTGCAAGCTCTTCTAACCTAGTACAGTCACTGTCCTCTCTATTATCTAGCACAACTTGGTTGGTCCATAAGCACTGCAGTGTTACATCTGATTAATAATAATAGACAAGTGTAATAAAAGCATTTCCTTAATTTGTAGTGCAGTGTAATGATTGAAGGGTTGTCCATCACAAGCACCTGACTGGCAACAACAGCTATAAGAAGTTGAAGTGCTCAGAACTCAGCTCAGCTGGCCTGGCCCCATTCCCTGCAAGTGGTGCTGCTGTCTCCATCTCTGTCCCTGTCCCTATCCCCTGTGAGTGGTGCATCTCCTGATGAGTGCTGAGCCCAGCCTCATCCCTGTCCCCTGTAAGCAGCGCTGAGACTGGTGCTGTTTGCAGGGGATAGGGATGGGGATGGAGACAGAAATGAGGATGGAGACGGAGACAGGGTCAGGCTCAGCTGGAACAGACCCATCCCACGTGAGTGGCATTGCCTGAGCCACACCAGCACTGCTCACAGGGGATGGTGTCACACCAGCTGAGTGCTGAACCTGGACTCATCCCTGGCCCTTGTGAGTGGTGTTAGTCTCGAAGCAGATAGAGCTGTGCCTCTTGAGTCCCAAGCCTGCTCCTGTATGCTGCAAGCGGGGTAGCTGAACACCAAGCCCAGTGCCACTTGCAGGGGATGAGGACAGGGCTCAGCTAGACTCGGCATTCAGCTGGAGCTGCCCCATTCCCTGTGAGTAGCACTGATGAGGCCCAGGCAGTATTGCTCACAGGGGATGGGACCATGTCAGATGAGTGCCAAGCTCAGCTGAGCTCAGCCCTGTGCCCAATTTTTTGATGAGGTATGGTTTGATTTTTAAGACCCAAAAATTAGGCTTCAAAACCTGACTTATACACTGTACAGTAATATGGTGAGTCTCCCCTGCTCTGTGTAAGCCTCAAGGGAGCAGCTCCTTCACCTAGGGGTAGCTGAGTGGATTAGCTCAGAGCTCACTTCTCGTTAACAACATGACTGAGGGTGGTAGGATGGCAGCCTCTGTAAGAATCTCACTGGCGCTCCATGCTGGCAGACCAAGTTCCTAGCATGTCTTTTGCCTCTCTGGATAGCTTCCCCTGTGAACGTGACTGTCACTAGGTGCAGCAGTTCCCATCAAGCAACATTACCTGTTACTTGAAGGTTATATTGTCTGCCAGGGGCTAGATATGATATAATTACACCTTTCCAACCCACAATAGTAGTGTTCTGCCCTTTTTACATATATCTGTAGCAGGTAGCTGTGCCTTTTAATAATGTAGTATTTTCAGCACTCACTGTTCTTTTCCAGCTCTTGTAATTGATTCTGAACTTTACAGATAGGTTATAAGCTAGGATTTTTAATGATATGGTTCCAAGACTGTGTTGTGGTATAAAATTCATTTTTATACTGTTCTTTATGAGAAAAAGTAGTTCAGGATAAATTTTACCATGTGGCACTTCCTGAGCCATATTAGTTTTTGAGTGGCCAGCTCAATACCTAATTTAATATAGCTAGCAACCAGTTTTCCTAGACAGAGGTGAGATCTTGACCTTGCCAGCAAAGACTTGTTACAGCGACAGAAAATATATCTTAAGCTAACAGAAGGAGTTGATGAAGAATTGAGGAACTCTGAATTTGAAATGAGATGGTGTCATAAGACCTTCATTTTCACCTTCTAGCATAGATCCCTGTGAATTAAGAACTAGGTTCAGGAAGGTGTCACATTGTCTGAAATTACAGCCTTGATGTATTCCTATGGATGCCAGGTTAATTTTCAGCTTCAAAAATGTTTTTTTGTTCAAAACAAGTTACTTGTGCTTTTAATGTATAATATAATTAATACTTTTTTTATCATTAATGGATCTGTACTGCTTTTTTTTGACAATTTTAGTAATATGGAGTTTCTATCACATTGTTACAGAGCACATGAAACATTTACAACTTTTCTTTCAAAAGATTTCCTTTGATTAGAGACACTTGATGCATCTACTTGAGATGCTTTACTACACAGTAGAGCTAATTACTGCATAGTAAGTGTCACCATCTACACATGCTGATCCTTACTGTGCAGTAATTTACTCTAATCATGAGTAAATTTTCTACCTGTAAATACAAGTAGAAAATTTGCTCATGAGTAGTTACTGAGCAGTATGGCATGTGTAGATGGCCAAGTAGGAGAAAATTTGCTGCCAAGACAGGGAGCCTCGGCTTTGGTGGTGGAACCTGCCCTGGCAGCAGGCAGCTCCCAGGGACAGGGAGCAACCTCTTGCCCCCTTGACCAGGCAGCAGGGGACAAGAGGTTGCTCCCTGTCCCTGGGAGCTGCCTGCTGCCAGGGCAGGTTCCACCACCAAAGCCGAGGCTCCCTGTCCTGGCAGCACAGGGCTCCAAGCTCCCATGCTGTAATGGTGGAGCAGAGGCTGGGAACAAACTTCCAGCTCCCTCTCCATAATCATGATCATGGAGCAGAGGCTGGGAGTTCTTGGCATGGGGAGAGTTCACCATGCAGCCTGGAGCTGTCTGGGACTTGCCCCTGACTAGGACAGTTCCTAGCCAGCCCTGGGCTACATGGGAAGTCTCCATGTGTGGCCTGGAGGTAGCTGAGGACTGTCTTGTTTCAGGAAGTCTCCATTCAGCTCCAGGCTGTATGTGCCGACTTCCCCACACAGCCTGGGGCTGGCCAGGACTATCCTAGTCAGGGGCTGGTCCTATCCCTGTGCTGCAATTGGGTGATCAAGGCATGCATGGAGTTTGGAAAGAGCTGCAGAGGAAGGGCAGGTCCCAGCCCCCTGCCCCATCCACTAGTGGGGAACCTAGTAGCAAGCCTCTGGCTGGGTGGGGAATCTCTGCTTAGCCAGGGGCTTCCTTCTAGCTGCCCCACTGACAGATTGGGGCATGAAGACAAACCTGCCCATCCCCTGCAGCTCTTTGAGAGCTCCTGCCCCTGATTGGGGAGCTGGCGCCAGGAACTCCCTTCTGCTAGGGCAGAAGGACATTGTTCCCTCCTGGGCTCTGTGATGGAGCTGGCTCCAGCAGCAGGCAGCTCCCTGGGACAGGGAGCAATCTCCCAGTCCCACACCCAGGAGGCAGCTCTCCTGGTTCTGTGCTCCTTTCCAGCCCCTGAGCTATTACCTGGGGGAAACTATAGCTCCCCCTGGCTTCTGCAGGAGGCCAGCACAGGGCCGGAGTGAGTGGGAACAGACTGCTGCCAGGAGCAGTAAATCTGCTCCCACATCCCCATGTAGACCCCTGGCCAGGGTAGATTTATTCTACAGTAAAACTGTTCTGCAGCATTTGCACATGTAGACATACCTGCTGTTGGTATGATAGCACTAGGAACTTGAAATATATGGATAATGGTTTGATAATCACACAAGTAAATTAATATTATTGGTGAATATTCAGCTGCTCACCCAGAGGCTACTTTAGATGCCTCTTTTTCATTCAGCATCACAAAGGGATGGTCAGGATGGAAACAGTGACTCTCATGGAAGACTTAGCTCTTCCACAAATTGTAATGTTTATATTGGAAACTGTATAAAATGACGCCATTTCACAAATCTGTAATGGTCTTCCAAGCCTGTAATTTGAGTTCTAATCACTTTATTACAGAACTTAAATTAAAATGTACATATTTGGGTCAGGGACTAGAACACTAGTCCTACCTCTACAGGTCAGTGCTGCCTCTCTCTGGTGGCACAATTGACACTGAATCATTTTCTTTGCAGTGGCAAGAAAATGATTCAGGTGGCATGGAAAGCGCTCCACTCCCCAAGAATGGCCTATGATATGGTGTTTAGGACACTCTCTTGAAGGTAGGAGAGGCAGGAGCCCCCCTCACAGACAGGTCTTTATATAAGTGCAATTTTTATCCAGATCTCAATGATTAGATGGGATAGTCTTACTTCTGCTTTTGAATGAAAGTGTCCATGGCTACTGTGTTTTACATGGAGCTCAGTTCTGTAGGTTTTTTTAAGGTGTATTCAGGGTAGACCAACTGAATAAGGCTTCTCAAGAAACAGTGACAGAGAATATCTAATTGAGAATACCAGTAGGGTACAGGTGTGAGATGGACAATGACCTACTCCTATATGACAAGATGGATCCAATTCAGAGCATGTACAGAAGCATATATTTCAGTCTTTGGGAACCTTACTGGTGAAAGCTGAAGTCCCCTGAAAAAATCATATAGGATTAAAGATTCCTTTCTTGGATTTAGGTGCCTAAATTCCACTTAGATCTCATATCTAGTACCAACTATTTTTGTGGATTGGAGCCTAAAATTAATAACTAATGATTAATATGCAAGAGAAGAAAAGTCTTCAAGTGTACATGGTCTGCATACCAAATCAAAACTGTATCAGGTAAGAATAATCTGAAACAATTTACTTGTTAAAGTAATAATACTGTCAAACACATGGTTTCTATATCCTGAGGTTATGCATTAATGAGGCTGCAGTTGTACCAGCTTTCAAACTGATTATCCAAAAACATTCAGGTCAGCTATTTAAAGTGAGAGCAGGCAAAAAAACATTTATAGCATAAAGCTGTGTTGAATATGGTCAGAATATACTTATGTCATCATGTATGTAATAGGTCCTTATGATATCATGTATGTAAGATGTCATCATGTATGTCATGTGGAAAGATAATTTCTACTACTAGATTGTTCATAGTTCTAATGGAGTCCCATAGAGTACATAGGCTACAGAGGGATAGTATTGGGTTACCTAGAAAGTACTAGAGACTATTTACCTAAACCAGGGACAATGAATGTTGGAGACACAAAGCTCCACTGTAATAGAAATAAGAATAGCAATGAGAGTCTGTATTTGGATCTGTCATTACCAAAGGATTTCAAAGAGTGCTAATTATCTTACTGGAAGAGCTTGACCAGTTCTACTGTAAAGACTACATTGTAATATAGAAATGCCAAGCTAGTTTAGGTACTGGTAGCCATATTAGCACAACACTAAGCATGGGCTATTTACACCACGTTCTACTAGTTAAAGCCTTCTCAGGTATTAGTGTGGTATATTACAGTATGCTGTGTAGACATCTTAGGGATGCCTAGGAGTAAGGATCGTTAGTGGGTGGGTTTGAGTTGGTCTTTTTTGGGGAAATCTGACTCTTTTTTTCAAATGGACAAGGAAAGTTTCTTGTTTAAAAAAGCAGCTGTAATTCTTTGACCTTACAGCATGCCAAAAGTTGAAGAGCTCTGTTATTTATGCAGTGAGAATACCAAGGGCCTCTTGGAAGCCTTTGGTTGTATGGTCTTAGACTCTCAACCCTTGAGGGGGTAGGGTGCTACCTAAAGAGGGGTGAATCATAAGGAAAACCATGAGTATTGGTCAAGAGGAAAACCAGGAGTAATGGCCACAAACTCCTGGAAGATCGATTCAGGCTCAACATTAGGAAAAACTTCTTCACAGTCAGGGTGTCCAGACTGTGGAATAAGCTCCCTCCAGAGGTGGTGCAATCACCTACCCTGGAAATATTCAAGAGGAATCTAGACAGTCACCTTGCTGGGGTCACCTGACCCCCAGTTATCTTTCCTGCTTGATACAGGGGGTTGGATCTGATGATCTTTGGAGGTCTCTTCCGGCCTTACAATCTATGAATCTATGAAAAATTATGCACAAAAGTTGTTATAAACCTAGGATTAACATGTTTAATTTCATTTTCACTGATTTTACTTCAACAAAGATCTCTCTAGAACCCCAACAGCTAATTGTGGATCAACTCTTTGCTTCATGCAGATGGCATGAAACTACGGTCCTCTTCTCCCAAGGAAGTTTTGCTAGAGCCATGACTCTAGTTTCCAGTCTGTATATGTTTCCAGAACAGGGTGGGTATAAGTCTAATATTTTGGAAGTTGCTTTGTATATTTTGTATACCATTTCTAAACAACTTGTTTATTGTTACGCCTTCCCATATATATATATATATTCTTGTTTAGTTGCAACTTTTCCTGTGTGCAAACTTACTCTTCCACTGCCATATTCTGTTTATTGTCCTATTGGGTTCCTGGTTATTCACCTGCTGTGTTGACTTGCCTGTGCTTACCTATTTCAGGATCCATCACTCCTCTGTGCCTATGGTGAGAAGAGAACTCACCTTGCATGTTGCTTATAGAGTTTCCCTATTGGGTGTTGGTGCTGGGTGTGACACCCCACTGGAGGGTCAGTTTCCAGACCATTAATTATTTTGGAGTATTGTTTATTGTCTGTCCTTCGCAAATATTTATTCTTATGTTCCAGGTGTATGTTATATTTGTATTATGAATCAAAACATTGTATATAGTTAAGCAACATTTGCCTGGCCTGGCTCTGTGGAGGATAGAGGGATCTGAACCCACATGACAGCTTCCCCTCTCACAGTACTATTGCCTGTCCACCTATCCCATCCAACTAGGATGGGGCACACTCTTGGGTTTACCCAGGTTACACAAATATATCTCTGGTAAAGGCACAAACTAGTACAAAAGATAAACCAAAAGCATATCCCACAAAGATGATTTCTTTTTAGCAACGATTTTGCATTTACTCATGCTGAAAAATGTGTCTCTTGACATTTCTAAGTGATAGCACGAGGAACATAGGTAATTTTTCCTTGTGCTTGTCAGGAGACAGATGGAGGTAGTCACAACTGCCAGATATATCCTACAGGCAGTATCCAAACTATTGTGATGACCCTGAATGCTAATATTTGCTTTGTGACTGGATGTGATACATGTCCATCCTTTGACTTTACATACAGGAGACTGATATGTTAGTTTTATTTTATTTGACTTCTTTTTTCTCTCTCTATATTTTCCTTTAAGAATAAACAACAAAAACACAAAACATTTTCCTCTGAAGCATCAGACATTGGACACTGCTAAAAATGGGAGCTGTCTGGTTATGCTGGTCTTACTCACATGCTCAGGCTCATACCAATACCTAGATTTGGTGTCAGGAAGACATTTTGTCCCAGGTGACATTATAAAGGCCTGTTAGGGGGTTGCCTTCTTCCGTTCAGGCCTGCTTGATTTCCTGTGAGCATGTGGATATAATATACCTAAATATTCTTTGCCATTGCATGACCCTAAGGCATTAATGGCATCCTTTTTACTCCCACTTTCCTCTGATGGTGGAAATGTACCTGCTAAAACTTGCTTAACAAGTGTTCCCGTGGTGCAGTGCCATTTTGTTTTCTTTCTACTAATAATCCTAAATTTGTCATGAAGAGTTTTAAGTCTGTGGTTGGTGGTAGGCCAGAGTGCATGGTTTTGTGGACACGTGCATGAATGTGGTGTTGTGGTTGTGGAGTATTGGATTTGATGACATTGGTAAGTAGTGTTCCCTCCATCCTCCATTTCAATTAAAAAAGATTGAATTACCTTTCAATTTGATCCAGTGTTGATTATAGCAATTGCCTCATGTATGTATTTGTACCATACTAAAATAGCAGTCATGGAATAAAATAGCAGTCAGGCTTCCCTTTTTTAAAAGACTACTAGCTGAAACAAAAATAACGTACAGAATCTGTTTGTAATAAGGACTATCCTCTGGATATAGCGATACTGTAATGAGAGCCAAGATTTAATATCCTATGTTACAACCTCTTACACCAGACAGGAGTAATTCCAAACATGAGTAGTGAAGAGGGAATGCAGAGTAGACCTGTCAGTACAGTTTTTACTGTTACTATTTTAATTAATGGTATAGTTTTGGGTTTTTTTTTCTTTTTTTTTAAACAATGTGGTCATACTGCTGCAAATCCAAGTGTGGACACAGTTACCATGATAAAGAGGTGTCTTATACTGATACACTCTGTTCACTTCCAGTATAGTAACAAGAATTTTTGGTAAAAGCATTCATACTGGGGATGTTTGTCTGTTTGAAGGGTGAGGGAGGGAAGTAGGAGAGTGTAAGCAGAAGTTGTGTAAAGAGAGTTATATTCCCTTAGATATATTGAAACACCATGTAGCACTTCAGCTGAAACCTTTTTTCCTCTCAACAGACTGACTATAGTTATCACAACAATCTCTTCCCTCAGATAACTATGTTCCTCTATGTGTGGAGTTCTTTCCACTTCTTTAATTAAGCTGTCCCTATACACAGGTGTTGCTACTTCCACATTACCTCTATCTTGTGCTCTGGAGTCTTGTTGGTTTCTAGACTGTTTTTAGTTGTGTGATGCTCCAGTATTTTATACTGGGGAAGGTAATGTGGAGTTTGGCCTTCTAGGGCATTCCTTGAAGAATGAGAGGAAGAACAGGGAGCTAAATGGGTATAAGGCAAAGAGCAGGGCTGTAAGGCAGCGGTTTTGGGGAAGTGCTAACATGGATTTGGAGAATGAAGAGAATCTAGGAACCCATCTACTATGTACATAAAACAATTCAAATAAAAACAGAAAAAAAATCCTGTTTCATGTTAAAAAATCTGGAGTAAATATAGCATAAACAAACATACTTGGCTATTGAAAAAAACATTAGCAATAATGAAAGAACAAAGTACAGTTGGTTACCATGGCTTCAGCCCTTCCCTATTTAAGGGGACAAACCTCAACATGTGAGGAGGAAAATTCAGGTCTATGCCAGCTTCTTTTCTCTAATCTTCTTCCGTTAAGAAAATGAACATCAGGTATCATACAGACACTAATTTAACTTGGATTAGAAGTGAAATTTGCAGTCTTATTTTGTGGTAAGGGGTGCAACAATTTTTTTTTTCAAAGCAAAGTGTAATCAGAACAGTGAAAATAAGAAATATTGAACTGCTGTTTACCATTTTTCATTAAATATTGTTAGAATTCCCATTCTATCTGCACCAAGTTTTTGTAATAATGAAAGCTTCAATAGTAGATTCACAAAGAATAATTACCTTCTTGGAAATAAACAAATGGAATTTTTTCTAGAGTTAGGGTAATACTCAGTGGGTGCATCTACATGTATCCCTTACTGTGCAATTGGTACTGCACAGCCATTTAGTACTTGCTTTAGTTTTAGCAAGTGCTAAATATTTGTGCAGTACTCACAGGTACTGCACAGTCCTGGTGGTGCACATTTTCAACCCTACTTCTCAGTAGCAACAAGCTACCGCTCAGTAGCTCATTGCTACTGCACATTAGTGGTGGCATCACAGTCAGTGCCTGCTGATGCTACAATGCCATAGAGATGAGCAATGGCGACGTAGTGTCTTATGTGGATATGCTCATCATCAGTAATGGGATCTGAATGTAGACTATAAAAACAAGTATTCCTCTGAACATCATCATAATTACTCTCTTTTCCTTTGCCTCATCAACATCACTTGGAGAGAATTAAAAATACTTTTAGTATCAAAATTGGAATGAGAGTAGAAAAAGGTAAAGAAAAATGGGAAAAAAGACAAGGCGAAAAAGAAAACCTTTTTTTTAAAATATGTCCAAATAACTTGAAGATGATCTGAAACAGCTAAAGGCATGTAGAAAAAATTGAAGTCAGTGCTTCAGATGTAACAAAGGGACTCGAGAGTAAGCTGAAAACTCCCATGTGTGCAACATCTTTCTTATCTAAAGACACTTGAGTCTATAAGCAGTATCTTTTGTTTTTATGTCCATCAGGAGAGCTGTAGTGCATATTCTGCTCGTTCCATGCACAGAACTGACTTTAAATTCAGCTCAAGTTTAGCAGGCAGAACAAAGGCAAGTAATGAAAGGGAATATATCCTAAAACCACTGGGAGTATGAGGTATGCAAAAATACAAGATTGGATATTTATTTATGATATTCCCCTCTCCCACATTTTATTTATAATTTAAGGAGGGTATTGAATTTGTAAAAACAACATAGTTTTTCAAGCTTCTCAAAAGAACAACTTGTAATAGACAGGGAGTGGGCAAAATGCACCCTGGGGGCCGAATGCAGCCCACCAGGCTATTCTATCTGGCCCGCAGGGCCCCTAAAAATTTTAGAAAATTAATATTTATCTGCCCTGGGCTGCCTGTCATGCGGCCCATGGTAGCTTGCCAAAACTCAGTAAGTGGTCCTCTGCCCAAAATAATTGCCCGCCCCTGTAATAGACTCTAGTCTAAAACACTGGTCGTTTAACTGTTACCATTGTTTAAAGGGCAGGCATGCTCAGAATCTTCTCACACAAATAAATCATTGGATTAAAAGACGCCTCAAAGTCACTAATTCTACCTCCCCACATATATGCAGGATGTCCTATTTCTAAACCAAACCAGATGCCTCTCCACCCTCTTGTTGATAATCTCTATCGAAGAAGATTCAACAACATTTTTAAACAGTTTGGTCAATTGTCCTACTGTTCTCATGATTGGGAAGTTTCTTTTTGTTTCCAAGATTTTAATTTAAATCTGTTTTGCAGTAGTTTAAACTTTTGAACATCAAGGGTACGGTTATAGCCTCTGAACTGGAACTTCTTAAACCTCTGAATGCTGAAAGTTGCAGTGAGAGGAGCAGTGGGTGAAAAATTCTCAGCATGCCTTTTTTAACTCTCCTGTTTCTTATCCACAATTTGCCATAGTGGGAGTGTCTTACACATGCATTTACCTTTGCTTAAATTTGCTGTGCAGAAATTTACTGTGCAGCAAGTCGAACTAGGCCATGTCTAAATGTTCAGGTGTTAAAGCACATTAATGCTGGGTGTGGACTGACTAGGGTTAGTCCTAAGTCACTCCACACCCAGTGTTACTGCACAATAGGGTATCTACACATGCTATGGTACAGTAACTAATTGGATGTACATTTGATACCTGCATCATGAAGCTATCAAATTTATGCCCAAGTTGGTGTAAGTTGGATATTTACTGTGCATTAAGGGCGTGAATGTGTAGATGCCTGTCCATACTGTGCAGTAATTTCAGTTACTGAACAGTAATGTGCACGTGTAGACTTGCTCATGTGTGAGGTAAGATATTGAGCTAAATGGACCCATGGTCTTACTCAGTTAGTGGTAGTTGGTAGACAAAGATCAGACAAATAGGCCCTGGAACCTCCCCCTGCCCAACCAAAAACTAAAAAAAACCCAACAGTCTTGAAGCCTTCAGAGAGAGTTTTTTTTCCGTACAGCTCCTATGGAATCTTTTTGGAAGTCTTAACATGAAATGCTGCTCAGGACCAAGTTAATGTAGCATGCTAGGGAAGATTGGGGGGAATTTCTGAGAATGATATTGCCTCAGAGTCATCCTGTAACAGGATCAGATGCTGGAGGTATTAGTGCTATGTTCTGTTCCACTACTAAGCAAGGTTGTGTACTGATTGCTCCTGATTTACAAGTTTCTTGCTTACGCTGAAGTTGGAGTATTGCAATATAATTGTAGAGGTGACATACCCATGATTTGCTGGATCCAGGTGTTGAATCAAAAGGAATGTACAAAACCTTTTTGGCTAGACAGATGAAAATGACAGAGACTTAGCCACAAGGCTTTCACTTATTTCGGTTGATTAATATTTATAAATTATTAATATTTTAATACTCTAAGTGTTTATCATTGCAACATTATAAAAAAATATCAATTTTATGAATGTGTGTCCAGGAGGTAGAGTGAGATCTAACTGTCAGAAGAGAATGTTTAAGGGTTTTATTGCTGTTCATGAAGCCTCAGTGCTTCTGCTAGCATTGGCTACTTTTGCCAACCAATATAAGTGGGGGCCATGGATGGGTGAAGTGTCTTTAAGGTCATACTCTTGGTGGAAGCTTTTATAACTCCTATGGAATATGTCTAACCCCTACCCCAACTTAATCCCATGCTTGCCAAAATTTTTTATGTTGTCTGCATAGTGGTTCCATGGGTAAAGGACTCTCTGGGTATGTCTACATATATGATGGACTGTGCAGTTGTTACTTAAGCAAGTATCAAATGACTACACAGTAATTAGCATTACTGCACAGTCCAGACTCCACACAGGTTTTTTTCCACACTACTGTGCAGTAGCATCGACATCACAGTTCACGCCCACTGATGCTATGTTGCTGTAGCAATGAGCTATATCAATGTAGCTCATTGCTACAGCGACATATTGTGTCGTGGAGATGCATCCTCTCTGTCTGTTTCTCATCTAATATATCTACCATAATCCATTATATGACCAACTAATTGATCTGATTCCTAATCTACTTAGTAGATACAGAAGATCATTGCCAATAGCATCCCTGTTCACTTTTATCATAAAAAATACCTTCCAGTTGTGAATCATTGCTTGTTTTTGGTCAAATGGACTATATCGCTATGTGTGTAAGTATATACATTTCTGTTTTCTGGGAAAGAAATGAAATTCATTCACAAAAATAATGTTCTCTCTCATCTCTACAGAGACAGTATGCAATCCAGCAACATGCTGAGGAGAAAATTTAGTTTTTACAGCTCTTTGGATGATTGCCTTGTAATAGAATTTACTCTCTCATCCTTGTAAACAAGCATTAAATATATGCCCATTACACAATGAAATGACAGGATAAAATCAAACCCCATAAACAAGCAATGTGCTTCAGCTACAGGCAAAAAGAAGAAAGAAAACAATCAATATAATCAAAAGTAGTTCAACAGGGGGTGAATAAAAGACAGACAAATAAATAAGCACAAGCCCTTATAAGTTTTCATTTTGTCAGATTAGGTAGGTGGCATGATATTGTGAAATAAACTAATATCTTGGGCTTCATACTTTATACTCAGCATTTTCATTTTGCATCAGTATATGGAATTTAACTTCCCCCTGTACCTGGCTATAAAACTAAACATTCTCAATTCTAAATTCTGCGACAGAAATATTTTAGTTAAATTTGGTAGGCACCAAAACCATACCTAAGCATCTAAGCAAATGTGGCCTCATTTTCACATGTGGTATGTGCTTATTGGTCCCATTGACTTTAAAGGAAATTGGGGTTGCTCTATAAATCTGAAAGCTGCATCCTTATTAGATGTGTAAATATAGATTTTACATCCAAGTTTGAAAATTTGGTCTTAGCACCCTTCTATGATTGCACAGATATAAAAATGGAGTAAGCCATTGAAATAAATGAACTTATACAGGGATATATGAAATCAGAATTAGGATTGGCTCATCTCAAATTTGAGAGTTGATTATTGTGATGTTATGTAATCACTTTTGAGACAAGACACTTGTATGAAATTCACCTCATGGATTAGTTTCAGCTGCCTGTGCTCAACATAAAATGAACCTCAAGTAGATTATATAGAAAGAAGGGCCTAGTAGAATAAGGCTTCACACTTAATTAGAACTATATTAGTACCGCTGCTGTTTGAGGTTTCTTTTTCATTTATGAGCTTTCTTTTGGGGGATTATCATAATTTCTAAGCACACTATGTAACATTACTATATATATTTCCCTGTGAGGCAGGAAAATATTGGCTACATATTACAAGTTGGGAATTCAAGCCACCAAGTTGCCTGTGGGAAGACTATATTTAGAATCCATGAGCACTTACATACATGTGGGGAGCCTGCTCCGACATGCTGTAAATCTAGCGGATCAGAGAAGACTCAATTAACTGAATCTGTTGGAGCTGTAAATCGATGCGCTCTGGCAGCCTCATGAGTCACATGTATCAGAAAATGGCAGCTGTGCTCTTTGAACTAAAACATGTTCAAAGTGCATTCCTGTCATTATCTTAGCACAGAGGTGTGCCTCAGTGCTGATACACATGATGCATGGGCGCATAATTAGTGCAGCTCAGTAATTAAAAGCACCCAGTGCCATGTTGGAAACATGTGTAAATATTCCCAATGCCTCCTAAAGTCTGGGCCTTTTACATTATCTACCATAGCATCCTTCCTTTCCACAAACTTAATTTCTTCTAGGGCTGAGATGTTACTGACTTAAAGGCATGAACTCCGTGTGCCCCTAGAGGCTGGAGGGGGCACAGCGACCTCCTGCAGGTGGCGGTGTTGACAATGGGGGCATGGTAGCAGTGAACAGGGAGCTCCTGCAGGCAGTTGCGGTGGAGTTGGCAGCAGGGCTGTGTGTCTGGTAAGCGCTGACCAGTGGTTGGCAACCACCTGCAGACACCGCCAGCAGCATTGGCAGCAGCCAGAGTGGCAATTGGGTACTGCCCACAGACGTTGCTGGTGGTGTTGCAGTGGCAGAGGGTGGGGAATAAGCAGTGACCATCCACAGGTGCTGCTAGCAGTATCTGCAATACTTTTTGCAGGGGGTGTGCTGTCAATCTCAGGGGGTGCACGTGCAGTCACATGTACCCCTTACACATTGCCAATGCTTAAAGGTACTGTAAGAACCTCTTTGACATAATTATGATTGTAACCACCAGGCCTCAAACATCTTACCTCGGGCTTCCTTGCTCCAAGGGTTTGCTGATATCCGGCTTGCCATCGCAGGTAGCCTTCGTGGAGGTCTTTCCACATGCTGCAGCCTGCCCCTTCTCACCTGCTATGACTTTGATCTTTCAGTGGGTGGGGCTTCATGTAGCACAATTACCCTCTTCAGCTGCTTGTGTCGTAGGTGTCTTCTGTGAGGCTCCTCCTCCCCTACACCTTGCCCTTACCCTGTCTGGCGGATTTTGGGTATTTCTGTTGGTGCTTGTGTACTCCCTCAGGCATGCCACTAAAGAGCTCACCCTTCACTCAGTCTCCCTATTGATATGCCTCAGCCCCTTCTGACCTGAGGTAACACAAAAGAAACAAAAAACTCTTTTGAACTTAACTATGGCTCACTGCTCCTAATGTGGGGTATGATCCTGCCCCTGTAAAACTCCCTGGCGGGGGTCTGTAGCCCTGCCATCCCTCACCTTATGAACCGGGTCACCGCCCATGATTTGGTACACTAGCCCTCTCTTCCCATGCCAGCTACCTGCCACTCTGCCCGGTATCTCCCAGAGCAACCCTCTTTCTGGGTTTTCCCTGGCTTGTAGCCCTCTTTTTGGGTCTATCCTGGCTTGCAGTCTCCGGGTCCTCCCTGGACCGCAGCCTTCCTTCCAGATCTTCCCCAGACTGCAATCCTCCTTCTGGATCTTCCCCAGACCACAGTCCTCTCTCTGGGTCTTCCTCAGGCTGCTGACCCCTCTGCACCACCGAGGCTCTTACCCCGCTCTTCCCCGGCTCACCCGCTGCAGCCGTGCTGTCCTCTTGTGTCGGTTTGCCCTGGGATCTTTTGCTCCTCCGCTCTGTACGCCGGAGGTCATCTCAAGCGTTCTGCGCCCCCATCCAACTCCACCGGCCAGGCTTTATCCCAGCAGCCACGTGCGTGCCTTGCTCCTCACCGTGGTCAGCTCTTTTATCCCCACCGGCCAGTAATTAACAATGACATCACCCACCGTCCGCAGGTGACTTGAGGCGTCGTCTCGGCCATGCGCGGGCTTCTCCGGCCATCCCTGCTCCTCCTCTCATCCTCTGTTAATTAATTTATTTTTTTCCTTTTCTTTTCCCTTCACTCTGCCATCTGTCTCCAGCTCTGGGGCTCCCTCCATGAGCTTGGGACTTTCCTCAGTCTTTCTCCGCCTGTGACAATGATCATAGTAAAAAATGTTGTTGAAGGGACCATGTAATACATTGATTCAGATATGCAAACACTGTTTGAGGAATAAAAACACTGAGAAATTAATGGGAAAACTCCTGGGGTGAGGTTTGACTCAGGTCAGAAAGATTGGCAAGATTTGATGCTTAAAAAGTAACCCAAGAAGAATTTAAATAAGTTTCATTCTACTGAAATGTTTTAGAGTGACATATATGTATGGCAAATCATTTTATGGAACTGTTATCATTTGTCAAGTAATCTGTCTGATACAGTGGAAGGTAGACAGAAGGTATAAGCCCACAGATGCCAGTTATATTGATTAATAAACACCTGGAAAGCACTTTGAATACTTCGCAGTAGCATGGCATAGGAACTATTCAGAACTCTTTTGACTGAACTGATTCTGACTGCTCCCTATTCTGTTACATGTCACGTAACTTGCTTGTGATGTGCCCTTGAATTTCCAGAAAGATATTTTAAGAATATATCAATCCCACTATATAATAGACATATCCATACAAAATGCCAGTTCAAAAATAAAAGACTTATTTATACATCTATAGAAAATCCAAGTTATTATTTTGAAAATACCATTCAACTGCTGCCCAATCTTGGAGACACCTAAACTCTGCAGGTTCCTCAGCATTTTTTTTTTAACATTAAAGCTCCTCAGGTACCTGGAGCTCTGCTTCTGCATATCTCCAGAAGCACCTTTATATCAACAAAGCTGAGCACCCTTTTGTTGAAGCTGGTCCCCTATGTAGAAGAGACTTCCAGATTAAACAGAGAGACTGAACATAATTGGAGCCCAGTGGGTAAGACATGTACCTGGAAATGTTAGACTCTGCCGTTTTAGGTTAGCTCCCTAAAGCATGTTAACCAGCAGAATTTAATAGGATTTGCTACAATGTGCTTTTAAACACGGAAGGGATGAAACTAACATCACTAGGGGCATTTTCACATGTGCTCCAGTGATGGGGGAGTGGAGGGCACTTTAATTAGAGCAGCTCTCAGATCTTCAAAATGGCAGCAGGGCCATTTTAACTAAAGCTCATTGTATTGCCCTGAGGGATCAGGCCAACTCTCAGGATCTCAGTATTGCGCTGTTAGACAGGAAGGCGTGGTGTACAATTGCACATATACAAACACACAAATTAATTAGGTGCATACACACACACACACACTACCAGCTCAGGCACATAGACATCCAAACCAGCCTAGGCACATGCATACTTATCACCAATTCAAGCACATACACTATACACCCCAAAAGTTAGACACAGATCACTAATTTGTATATTA
>JAGPOW010000290.1:21794430-21857610 GCA_030014935.1 Caiman crocodilus
ACTTGATCGAGGGGCCAAGACCCCAGTAGGGGACTAGCGGTGTTTAAGTTTAGTAGAATTCTTTTGTTTGGTTGTGTTACCCTGGGTTAGAAGGGGTTGTGGCACGGGGGCAGATGGAGGGAGGAAAGCTCATCCGTCAGTGGCGGGCCAGGGAGAATAGCAACGTGAATGCCCAGAACCGCCGGGCAGGGTAAGGGCGAGGTGGAAGGGGTGGAGGAGCCTCGCAGAAGATCTCGACTACAGGTAACCAAAGTGGACATCTGCCCAGAGGGAAGCTCCACCCACTGGAAGAACAAAGTCATGGCAGGAAAGAAAGGGGCAGACTCCAGTGCGGAAAGAGACCTGTCCCAAGGCTTCCTGAGACGGCTAGCTGGACACCCACAAATCCCTGGGGCAAAGAGGCCCGGGGTAAGATGTTCGACGCCTGGTGGCTACAGTGACCTTGACCAGGCAAGGGTCAGCCCTTGGCATACTGAGCATGTGCGCTCCATATAGGGATGTGCAGTTTTGGGTGTCTGTAATGGTGAGGTACAAAGGTAGATTTTCTGGTTCTGCAGGGTCTTTTGTCTTTCAAATGCTGGTTCTTGTCTTTGTTCCTGGGTAATGTCCATGGTTCCTGCGTGAATCAATGTAAGGTGATGGCCCAGTCATTACAGGCCATTCAGTAGAGGCCTGCTACCATTGTACTTCAATCATTTTCAATCACACTCATTCATCCGGGAACCAATTTATATGGGAGGGATACGAGACTCATACAGTTGCAACACAGGGGATGCCCAGGCAAAGGACAGAAGATGACAGCTTAACATATAAAATGGAAACTTGTCATGACTTTGGTTCACTTACAAACACAGGCCTAAACCATACAATTTCCATATGAAACAATAAAAATCAATATGAAACTGATAATAATACAATATACAACAGTAGGAATCAATACAAACCTAATAATAATACAATATAAAAGTGGATATCCAAAACCAAAAACTTGCTACCAAAATAAAAATGTTTAAAGCTTATCCAAAGTCTGAACTCACTTATACTTATCTTTAGAGAATAGGGAGGGAAAGAAAAAGTCAGAAATGGCTGGGGAAGGGGTGGGAATGCATTTTAAAAGAAATTAAAAAAAAAAGAAAAACTGGGGGTTTTGCTACAGTTGAATGGGCTTTAGTTAAAGCATCCCCACCACCGTTTTGAAGCATGGAGACACTGATTTATGAGATGCAGAGGCTGGCAGACTTGATTAATCAAGTGTACTCCAATGTATTCTAATTACAATGTGTCACAGCAGCTCCCCTGCATATGTACAGGTACCCTGTTTTTCCAGTGTTTACTCTTGATTTTTTTCTTAATTTAATCTGTTTCTCTTAGATATTGCCTCTTTAATTGAGCATTTCACTTCAAAAGCAAGGTCCTTGCAAACTCTCTTTTCCTGGTGTAGCTGTCTCCTTTACAGAGTAACACCTAAATCCAGAATAAGTCTTGTAACACACTTCCTTTACATATCCAGGTTGACCTTCAGAGGCCAGCCATTTCTTCAGTGGTTGTTTCTTAAACAATCTGTACAATATGGACAGAGATTAAGTATATGCAGTTTTTTAAAGGGTAGTATGTTAACCCACAAAATCATGTAGAGCTGAAAACTGCTCTGCAAAATGTTACAGTGCATTACTGATGAAGTAATGAAACAACATCATTTAACCATCATGATTTCTTATTGCTGTTATCATGCGACTCTGTCTGGTAAATAACTGGAGATCTCACCCTTCATAGGCTAAGATGTGGGAGAGTTAAGTCCCAAACATATATCCATTTGTAGAGGCACAGGAATAATTTAAGTAAGCAGTTTGCCAAATGCAATTATGTGGATCATAAACTAGATTTACATGCCTGTAAAAAACAGATGGCCTAGCATATAATGAAGCTGTGCAGCACTTAAGAGTGGCACTGTATTCTTTCCTGATCATCTAAGTGGTCATGTACACACCCAGGGGAACTCTATTCCTTAACAGACAAGTACATAGTCACACCAACTAGAAATAACAATGTGAGAGAAAGGGAGCTTGCATAAGTACCCATCTTGTCTCCTCAAGCATCTGAGTAGTCGGGCACTCAGTGGGAAGCCAGAGGACTAGGGTTCTAGGCTTATCACCAACAGAGGGACTTGACTCTAGGATCTCATTTACTGTCCAGGTCAGCACTCTAATTACCATATTACAGAGCAGGAACTGTCCAAGTGTTTCTCTTTTACTCCTTTTGAAGTAAACTACCTGGGTAGCCACAGAGAGTTACATAGGAGATATATGAGGCAAGGAAGAAAAGAACAGGCTAGAAGTAGGTAGCTTAGTCAAGTGACTACTAGCTTGAAAGGGAGGGGCCTGGAGATTGTAGGGCAAAAGCTTCCTTTTGTGCTCCATCCAGGTTTTTTTTATTCCCAGTAGCCATTAGCTTCAAAAGAAGGGCCAGAGAAAAGACCTGGTAAAAGCTGAGTTGTGGTCCAGTGGTTAGAGTACTATATTTAGTAAGTAGTACAGGTGCTGGTTCACATCTTTGGGCTGGAGGGGCTTATTACCAGGTCTTCAGCTTCCTTTGTCTTCAGCTGAGACAAAGTTTGGTAGTCAGGGGCTTTGGATGATTCTATTTTTAATCATGCTATGGGTATGGGCCCAGGATGGTAATGTGTATGCTCAGTTTGCATCACTGTATACTCATGTGTAGTCATCTACTGGGCACTTACGTGCCAAAAATGCCCTGTAGACAACCATAAAAAAAAAAGAATGCCATCCTTAGTGTATATAGAAACACACTAAACAGCCCACACCCCCATAAAGAAACAAACTCCTTATCTGTAGATTTATTATATTAATGATGACTTTACCTGTCAAAGATGTATGTCTACCATACAAAACAAAGATTATAGCTTCCCTAAATACTATGAATACAATTTTTCAACAGCATTTGCTATTGGCCTTCCTCTCACCCCCTTAGGCTTTGGTAGCACCCACATCAAGCTTGGACAGAAAATAATTACTATATTTACTCAAATACAAGATTACCCTAATCATAAGATGACCTCCCATTCCATACATGGAAAAATTGTAAATGTATTATAATATTCCAAGTATAGAATTTAATTACTTTGAATTGGCCTTGAATGTGTCCCCTCCTCCTCTTACAGCAAGGAAAATAAATCTGGGAGGTGGTCAGGTGGTGCCCTTGCCATCTGCCCCCCAACTTACTCTCCAAATCTGCTCCTCCAACTTCTTTCCTTTGTAGCCCCTTCTTCTGCCTCACCTTACTGGATGAACCTGCTCTCCCTGAGAACATGGAGGTGAAGAACAAATGTAAAAACACCAACTTTGAAATAAACACAGCTGTTTATTACATATAGTACCATAGACTTCGTTCCTCCAGAAATGATGCATTTTACTTTTCTTGAAATTGCTGCACATTTTTTCGCAGGTAGTCCATAAACACATTTTTGAGAAGCACTTTGGCACCTAGTTATATATAGTACAAACTATAAATAATATATATTAATCCAAAACCAAGAGGCTTATGATTTACTACATGGTTCATTGGGCTTGGCCCTAGCAGTCAGCAATATTTCAAGCCATAGTAACCCCACAGCTCAGCACTGCTCAGTATGTGCGTGTACTCCAGACACCTGCAACAAAGGGACCATTTGTTAAATAGCTCCCACTTACGACTGGAACTGGGTATACTTTTTGTGAGTACTGGGATGCTCTAAAAATTGATATGCAGATGGGGTGTAGGCAACCTGGTCTGGCTTCAGTATGTGGAGGATGGGGCCACACTAATCATATACTACAGGCTGAGAGAGGCATTGACAGAGGGATTCTTGGTAAACTGTTTGGTGATGGCTGCCAGACGTTTAAGGATGATGAAGAAACATGAATCATTATAGATGTGAAAGAAAAGTTTAGCTCAGGTGTTGGAGTGAAGATGAAGTCAGAATGTACTCAGTGAAGTAGCTCACCATGCCTTGAAAGAGAGTCAGTGCTGAGAGGAACTGTGCTCAAGGGACAGTATCATATATTTTATTTAGATGGGCAGTGTTAACCTATGCTTGCCCAGTATGAGCCATGTGTTTTATAGTTCTGTTCAGTGCTGGCTGCATTTAATCAACTTCATAGTTTGCTCTCCATTATTGAGCACATACTGCTTTTTGTAGCAGTGTAATGATAGACAATGTAGTTAGTGAAATTCCTTGTATGCATATGTAAGATGAGTGGCTTTTCTTCCCATGTGGATTGGGGTGAAAAAAACCTTGTCTTGTATGTGTAAATGTGGTACATAAAGGGGTGTTGAGGGGAACTGTGCTCGATGGGCAGTATCATAGGGCATTTTTACACATGCAAATGCCTGTTGCTGTGACACCTACAGCTGTAGAAGTGACGAAATGTGCATCAGTGCTGAGAAAATGGTGGTGGTTCACTTTTAAACTAAAACACCTCAGAGGTACTTTAGTTCAGAAGTGCACCACCACCACCACCATTTTCTTCATGTTGATGCACAGTTTGCCACTTATACAATTGCACGTGGCACAGCCTCAGCTTGCATGTAGAGCAGACTCAAGTAATTGAGCCTGCTCTGAAGCAGAAGATTTCTGGTGTGTTGCAGGGAAAAATGTATGTGTATAAATGCCCGTTTATTTTATTTAGATGGGCTGTATTAACCTATGTTTGCCCAATATGGGCCATGTGTTTTAAACTCCTGCTCAGTGTTGACTGCATTTAATCAACTTCATAGTTTGCTTTGCATTACTGAGTACATGCTGCTTTTACTGAGCAATGTATTTCATGAAGTTTCCTTGTATACAAATATAAGATGAGGGGCTTTTCCTCCCAATGCTGATTAGGGGAAAAACCTTGTCTTACAATGGAGTAAATGTGGTAGGTAAACATTGATGCCCACATTTTCAAAGGTTATTGAAGTCCCTGATACAACCATAAAAATATAATCTCTCATGATGTATGTAAATCTTAAATTCCACATTCCATACTTTCCATATTTTCAGAAGATGACATGAAAGATGGATGAGAACATGAGATGCAATGCAGTCATCCAGTCAGAATATATATAATATTCTGGGGCCAAATTTCCAATTTCCCTGAAATTTAAAGTTTGAACTGGGAGCTACATATTCCTATTATAATTCATTTGTAGGTGTCTGATCATTTTTTTACTCCTTGGAAATGGGCATATAATTTAAATACCCTATAACCTCAAATAAAAGAAAACATGCATGAAGGAAAAAAGAAAAACCTGCCACATGGTAACTGGTTATCAAAAAAAAAGACTCTTTAGAGCTAGTTGTGGTATCATTTGTTGAAGACTGGCACAAATTCATTTTAATTTATTACACCTTCTGGCTTGCCAGTTTGCATAAGCTCATTGGCTCTGCATTGAACCAAAGCTCTATATGATCCATTTTAATTCAGGACACCATGAAGAAGAGCACATATATATGATAAAGTGGTGTTACAGCTGGCAGACAGTGATAAATATGGAATTTAAAAAGCTTACTAATTTTCTAGACAATCCTGTATTATGGTTACTTGGCTTACATTAGCATACTGCCTTACAACAAGTGGCAACACAATTAATCATGAGCATCACACGGTAATTTGTTATGACAGAGAGCCATGTGTGCTCATAAAATGCAGCTTCTCTTTCATCCCCTTAATATTACTTGCCTTCTTTCATGATTCTTGTCAAGAAACTGAGGATTATACAATGGTGTAAAAGGGTGAGAATACTAGAGGGTAGGCTGTCCCTGTGGTATAAGGGAATGTATGGAGATCATTAAGCCTTAAAGACCACTTACACTGTACAGTATAGCATTTCTTATTGGTGGTAAAATGTCCAGAAATTATATGTTGCACTGCAAATTGAAATTAAAGGCCGTAGTTGTTTGTATACTATAAAATGTGCTCTGAAAATTAATATAAATAATTATCAATAATTACTATTTCTGGGCATGACAAACTATAAAAATGACTACAAGAATCTATTTATTTAGTTTATACTTACATTCACTAGTTTGTCCTGGGTATTACCATTAACTGCACCCAACTGGTGGGCCTGGTGGCAACATGATGGGGCTACTTATGGTGGAGTAGCTCCTATAAAATACTACAATGTTGCAATGTCCAGAGTAAGGCAAGCATAGGGTGCCTTAAAACCCTAGCCACCACTGCCTTGTCAGTAGTCCTTGGCTGGAGAAAGGCTAAGAGACATCACCTTGGCAGAAACATACCTTCACTGAGGTTTTAGGCAGCAGGAGTTCTTATCTTGCTTTCTGGCAGAAACTACAGTCATCAAGGCAGTGAATGTTTGGACTTGGTCTGGCCTTTGAATTCTGTGTCAATGGTCTAAAGAGTTGATGGTAGGTCTTGGGCAGCATTCACTCCTCTATAGTCTTGCTTAGGCATCTGTATCAAAGATCTTGGTGTGATGATCCCAGGACTCCATTGAGTACTGCATCCAATTCTGGGCTCCACAATTCAAGAAGGATGTCAAAAAGCTTGAAAGAGTCCAGGGGAGAGCCATGTGCATGATCAGAGGACAAGAGAATAGGCCTTATGAAGAGAGGCTGAGAGCAATGGGACTGTTCAGCCTAGAAAAGCACAGGCTCAGGGGGCACCTGGTGGCTGCTTATAAGTATATAAGGGGTGTACATCAGGGTCTGGGAGAACATCTGTTCACCAGAGTGCCCCAAGGAAAAACAGGCACTAACGGTCATAAACTCCTCCGAGACCATTTTAGGATGGACATGAGGAAAAACATATTTACTGTTTGAGCCCCCAAGACCTGGAATAGACTCCCTCCAGAAGTGGTGCAGTCATTCAAAAAGCATTTGGATGCTTATCTTGCTGGGATCCTTTGACCCCAGCTGAGTTTCTGCCCCTGGAGCAGGGGCTGGACTCGATGATTTTTGAGGTCCCTTCCAGCCCTAACGTCTATGAAATCTATACAAGTAGATTCATCAGGCACTTGACTTACATGTACATCATGATCCAGAGGACTGACAATTTCCTACTACACTTATTAGTATCCTTCAGCCACACAAGGTTTACAAACATAAAGCCTATATTAACCCAAGAATGGCATATGACAAGGAGGTCTATTGAGGCACAGAAAGATTGAATACATGACGTATTCCACAGCAAACTAGTGGCAAATCAGTAAACAGAACAGTGTTGCTGTCTTCTGCTTCCATACTCTTAAGGCTTTATAAACCTTTTAAAAATGTGCTGATAACCAAAATAAACAAGGCAATATGATCTACAATATTTTTGATAGTTCCATGTTCCTGGTACAGGGGATTCTGATATTACCTATGTAACAGTAAGTGTAGGAAAAGAAAAGGAAGTTTTAAAGGAATATAATGGTCATAATGGCACTTAAAATCAATTCCATTCTGAAAGGAATATGTTGTTTCTAACACTGTTTTCCTTCTCCTTTCTAATGTAAAAATGCTGCCAGAAATGGGAACATATTTTGAAATAGCATGATTTGAAAGGCAGCTAAACATCTATTTAGTCTTTGCTTTGTGTGTGATGAACTGGGGCATCAAGTGACTGCATCCCACACCTTTGTTTCATTTGGTCTCTGCCCAGCAGTCTACAGCATCCTGGATTTGTTTTAGCATTTAAAAAAATGTTGGAACAAGTTGAAAAGAGCCAAATTAATATAAATTTCCAACAAAACAAAAATCCCACAATCTGCTAGAAGTTTGGGGGGTTTTTTTGGGGGTGGGGTAGGGTGTGGGGGGGGTCTTTTTATACAGTTGTATTGCATTAAAACAATACTCTAGCCTGAACTGAGATGAGTCCATCCAGAAGATGAGTCCATCCAGCCCAGCCCTGGTGTTCTGCAGGGCTATGTGGAAGCTTCATCCTGATGTACATAATTTTTTTTTAACACATTTATGTTAAAGTTTGTAGACAAATTGAGGAGTTTAAAATATTACCAGTTGTAACTTACCTCCATCTCTGAGTTCTATAAAATTGAACCAGGATAAACTAGAATTTAGCTTTACAGATAGATTGATTAATAAAATATTGAGACTTCTTTCTTAACTTGCTTGAGTGGTACAGAAGACAGAATTTCTAGTCAAATGGTTTTCATGAAGGAAATAGTTTTAATCAGGCATTAATTCTAACTCTTCTGTATGTCTATGCAATTAAGAAAAAATAAGCAAATATAAAAGTACTGCAGGGTCCCGGCTTTATTTATTTATTAGACAAGACCTGCTCAGACAAAATGCTATTCTGTTTAGGAACTGTAAATTAATTTGATGGCAATTAGATACTCGTTACATCAAGGGACTAATACTTTGGACTTTATTATGAATTCAGTGAAAAACCTGCTTGTGGGACTGTTTTTAAGCCCACTCATGTCCCACCCTGCATAAATCCTTCCTGCTCCCATGCTGTTTTCCCCCCTTTATATTTATGCAGCTTTGGCCAACAGCTTAAATCCTACTTCATCCTGCACCATGAAAAGACCTTTAAAATAAGTAAACAAAATCTGTTCTCACAAGCCAATACATTTCCTTATCCAACAAAATGTAATTCTCCCATACTCACTGGCATGTCAGTAGTTCGTGGTTCCTGGACACATTTCTCTCTGTTGTAGAGGAAGTATGTAGCAAAACGAAAGCAACTTCAATAAAATTGGTATTTTTCCTGTTTGCATGGTATGGCTTGGTTTGTACTTCTGGTGGGGGAACTGAGCTGAGCAAGTAGAGAGGTGTTAATAGAAGGAACAGGTATGATTCTGGTTTATAATTTAAAAAATCTATTCACTAAAACCCTTTATAGCTAGGTTAATGAATATTATGATATTAACAAATCCATTGTTTTAAATGAGGAATTAGTATTAACATTTGAAAAAATATATATCTGTAGATATCTTAGGGCAAGAAAAAAAGTTTGCATGTATTTTTAATTTATTTTTCTGCTAGTTAAACTTCTTATATAAAATTTGTTCGCTTAGGTTATTCTTTTAAATTTTAATTTTTGTATACCAGCCATAAATTACATTTGCTTTAAGGTATTTCCATATTTTTATGAGACATACTTTCAGTTCATAACATTCTGCTAACAACTTTGCCTAGCAACATGAGGGTATTAATGCAGTCCAGAATATAAATAGCAGAGTTACTGAATAAATGTATGTAGATCATGTAATTCCCCCATTTCTCATATAAAACTTTAATATTACCTTAAGCAAAATAAAAGCAAAGTGAGAAAAAAATCTAGAGTCCAATTCCAGCCCCACAGAAGAATAGTTTACAATAAAGGTCTAATCTTGATATCACTGAAATAAATGGAATTTTCCCATTTACTTCACTGGGCATAGGACTACACTATAAATGTTAACTGTTGCTCACCAAAGCTTAATAAGCTTTAAAAGCTACACCAGGGACATATCTGCATAAGAAGCTTTACTGTGCAGTGGACTAATCTACTATGCAGTAAAGCATTACCATGTAACTGTGTGCAGCAGCTGCTGCATCATAAATTAGTCAACTGCACAGCTGGCTACTACCTGTAAATACAGGTACTAGATTAACAGTACAGTAGTTACTGTGTAGTTGCTCTTGTGTGCAAATTTGCTCCCAGTCAGCATCTATACAACTGCTACTGCACAGTGACTTCAGATTTGCTCCTGGTCAGCTACACAAGCAGAGGGCCTGGTACTGGTGCTTCTCATGTCCTGGCTCTCCCCAGGAGCCAGGAGCTGATCACTGGTGGGCTCGGGTTGCTCTCTGTTTGCCCACTTAACCAGGGCTTTGCTGGCAGCTGTCTCACTGGGTGGAGAATCCCTGCCCAGCTCGGGGCTGGCCCAGAGCTGTCTCATTGGTGGGGCAGTTGGTAGTGAGCCCTCAGGAAGGGGGCAGAGATGGGTTAGGTTCAAAACAGAGGGTTGTTTGTTGGGGGGTTGGAGGGAGGTCAGGGGGGTAAAAATAGCCCTGAAAGTGGGGAAGCAAGCCCCTCATCCTTCCCAAGCCCCCCCGCCCCCCATGGACCCCGAGAGCACTTCTGATCCCACCAAATCCTCCCAGACACCACTAAACTACCTGTGGAGCCTGCCTGCCCCACTCCATAGCCCTACCGACTTTGCTTGCCCCCTCCCCGATTCCCACACCACAGACCTCGCCTACCACCCTGATCCCCTTGCTAGCACCACTGAGCCACCAATCCTCCCACAGACCCCACTATTCCCCCATTCCCTCCTGCAGACTCTACCTGTCCCCTTGATTCCCTGATCCCCCTGTGGACTCTGATGACTCCTTGGATCCTTCCTCCTGGAGCCTATTTGCCCCCTGATCCTCCCGCTACTAGCTACCCTCCATCCCAACTTACCTTATATTGGGTGGCTATTTGTAACTTGATATAACCTTCCCCTAATTTCCCCAAATGTCTGACCCAACCTACTACAATCAGACAATCATGTTATGTCTTGTCAAGGTATGTGAATCAATTCTATGAACATCAGCTAAAAATTTATCTCTGCTGTGTTTCTAATCTGTTATGCTGTCAACTTTATAGCCACATCATTACCTAGAGATGTTGCAATCTTCCCTTACATAAAGAAATAGGTGAGCACCTATCCTGGATACTAGAGATCATGGACTAAACACAGACACTGGATTTTTGGTACATTATAATCTGCCTGGCAACTGATGCCCAAGCCCAGCCCAGCCCCTGGCTTCTTTATAGCCTGACGAAGGGTTTTTGAACCTGAAAGCTTGCTTAATAACTTTTCTCCAACTATTTGGGTTGGTCTAATAAAAGATATCAAATTCACCCAAGGAATCTTGTCTGCCTAAATCCTAAAGACATTTGTATATGGAAAATTGATTAGCATGTCATTTTGACATAAGAACAGAAGTGCTATACTGGATCAGACAAATGGTCCACTTAGCACAAGTACCCTGCCTTTCACAGTAGCAGAACTGGATGCTATAAAAGGAGAGCATTGAACTGCATCCATCTAGAGCAGGGGAAGGCAAAATACTGCCCACAGGCCAGATCCAGCCCACCAGCCCATTCTGTCTGGCCCAGGAGACCCCTAAATAGTTTAGAAATTAAATATTAATCTGCTCATGGCTGCCTGTCAAAGTTGACAGGAGCCAAGGGCAGTAGGACCCAGGGAGAGCTGGCAGGATTCAGCTGCCCAGAAGAAAGGCCTGTCTGGCCCCACCTCACCCCACCTCTTGCCCCTTCCCACCCCTGCCTCACTCCAGTCAGAAGCCCTGTGCTTAGCAGAGGCTTCTGGCTTGGGCCTTTGGGGCTGCTCCTGCTTCCCTGCACCTGAGAAGGAAATTCAGATAAGAACGCTGGGGAGGAAGGTAGGGGAGGGCCATGGACAATTGCTTCAGTCCTCAGGGCTCGGCTGGGCTGGCTCCTGCTGGGTCCCACGGTCCACCTATGGAGAGCCGGCAAGAGCACGGGGTCCAGAATCAGCTGTGCTGAAGGGGGGCCAGAGGTCCCAACCAGCTGTTGCTGTGCTCCCATGCACTCACTCACTGCCACTGCCCCCTGCCTCTAGCTGCCATTTCCCTACTTTCCAGCCAGCTGCCAGCTGCTCCATATACCAGGGCCAGGAGGAGGAAGGGGTGTCTCTGTGTGTGTGTGTCTCTATGTGTGTGTGTTCATAGGGTGAGTCCCACATGCACACCCCACCATACACATGCACCCACACACCCCCTCACACTGCCATACATACTCCACACCCCCACACACATTCCCCACAAGCCCCATACCCACCCACACCACATATATCCACACACCCACAGCCCCCACAAACCTATACCCCCCATGCTCCCTCCTCAAAATATATGAAAGTAGGATTGCATTTTAAGCTATTATACAATCATCTCTATGTACACAACACAAACACATGTAAACCAGGACAAAAATATTTTTGAAATCAAATTAATGAATGTTGTAGATGTTCACTTTTTAGAATATAATTTGGTATTTTTCTGGTTCTAAGACAGCAAAACCCCTTTCTGCAAGGAGTACTTCCAGGAGCAAGGGGAAGGACTTCTGGAAGCAAAGGTTGGGGTTAGGAGGTGGGACTTCTGGTCACAAGATGGTGACCAAGGGGTGGGGCACCTGTCAAGGGCCAGTGCTATCCATGCAGCCCTTGACAGCTTGCCAAAACTCGGTAAGCAGCCCTCCACCCTAAATAATTGCCCACCCATGATCTAGAGTGATCTATTTTCTCCTTTTTTCATTACCCATCCTGATATCCGCCATTGTTGGTTTAGGGATGTCAAAAGAAACATCTCCAACTGTTCTGTTCAATTGCCACTAATAGATCTATCATCCATTAATTTATCCAGTTCTTTTTTTAAACCTGGCTATACTATCTTTCTCCATCATCTCCTGTGGCAACGAATTCCACAAGTTAACCATGTTGCATAAAAGTGTAGTTTATCTTGTTAAATTTAAACTTGTCTCCTATAGTGGGTGCTTCCAAGTTCTAGTATTTTCTTTAGTCCTTTTATGATTGTATATACCTCTATCAATCACCACCTCATCCTTCTCATTTCCAAACTAAAGAATCCTAGCCTTTTTTAGTCTGTCCACATATGACAACTTTTCCATAGCCTTGAAGATTTTGGTGGCCCTTCTCGGCACCTTTTCTAATTCTACTACATCTTTTTGAGAAGTAAACCCTATTGATTTCTTTGGCTGTCACGAAAAGTGTGAACAACAGAATGAGAGGAAAGAAGTTGCTGTTCCTAAAGAATTAAGATGGTGGAAGAGGGAGACTCTTATATCAAAGAATTAGAGAGAAAGCATAGAAATGTTCACAGAGAACATAGTATTAGACAGAAGCAGAGAAAATAGAGATAGACTATCTATAGATACATGAACAAAACCAGTAGTTTCATTTCTTATTGAAAAGATGGGATAAATGACAGCCACCAACATATTCCGTGGTGGTCCTGTGATTTGAACACTTGCCTGTGTGTGGCAAGCCCCCCTTCTGCCTAGTTAGGGTCAGGAACTTGAACTTGGATTTCCCACAAATGAGGCAGAGGCCCCCAGGTCCTGAACTATAGGCTATTAAAGACTCGGTTTTCTCTCTGACCAAAAAAGCCATCTTGAAATTGTGAAGACTAGGTCAAGAAGAAGGTAAAGATAGGGAGTATGGAAATTGGACCATACCTGTAGCTTTAATTCATCACAATGTGGAAGCAGTTTTATTAACATGATTGAAATGTTTTTGTTTTATCAATTTTTTTTAGCGTATAGAGGGATATTTGGAGAAAAAGAACACATTTCTCAATTTTTTGGCATTAATGTTTTATGGAAAAGTTAAATCAGATTTTGGCACGTTTTGAAAATGCTATATGCAATTCAGGGTGTAAAAATTAGCATGGATAAATTACTTCACCTCTTTGTTTCCTGAGAAACACATTTTGAATCTGTAGACAACATTTTAAAACTGATGAGGCTAGTTTTGCTGCCAAGTGTGAAAGGGGATGCTGACATGGGAATTCCTAGCACACAAATGCTGTCTGGTACATATACGCCATCATGAGTGATTACAAGTGATATATTAACATCCACACTTCAGTTTCTGAAGGTGTCAGTGTGAGAAAATATAGAAAGATGCTGAGAAGTACCACTCTGATATTCTAAACAACACAGTGATTATGAACAGAGACTTGCTGGTCAGAGCTTAACACTCCCACACCGCTTCCTGCTTTTTCAACAGCTTCCAGCAGCTCTTCTGCTGAAATCTGGATCTCAGCTAATTATACAATATAGACATTGCCATAGGTGTCTAGGGAAAAGAGCTCCACTAACAACATGCAAAAATCCCCACTCGTTCTTTGTTCTTATGATAGGGGGGAAAAAAACCTGCCTGTGAAAAGCTCCCTACATTAATTTTCATAGGTGTTGCCAAGTATTTTGGCACTTGTCTTCATATGGTTTGTTCACAGCATTGTTTTTAAATTTTGCATATTAGTATACCTCAGCAAAACTTTGCATAATTAAATTTGTGAGGACAAAACTGGTGTGCATTTTGCTGAAGGGAACATATCACAAATATTATGGTCAAACCTGTTGAAAACCCATATTAAATTACAGTAACAAATATATGTTTTAGGGCTGTATTTTGTTACTTGTACTATTGCTGAGTAATATTTTATTCATTTTTTCATCCTATGGAGGTTCTTTAGAGGGGCTCCTCACGGATCTCCTAGCAGGTATGACAGGTTTAGCAAAGTTGGTAGGGAACCCAATAGGGTTTTTTTGCATGATAGGGTAAACAAAGTTGGTGGAAGTTGTCTGTTAGCAATTCTGGGAAAAGAGAAAGGAGTACCACTAAATGTTTATACTGCATTTGTGGAATTCAGAGCTCACAGACAGAGTAGTAGTGGAGTCTCTGAAGATCTGTCCTGCACATCGCTTTTTTAAAGCAGTGGTAGTACATCAAAGCATTGAAAGGACCACCATGATATTTGTAGTGTCAATAACTTCTGTTTAATCAAGTGAACCAACAAGCTGAAATACTGCAAATGTGGAACAATTTACACTTCACAGGGAGAAAGAAAATTCCATCGGGAGGATGATGTATTGCCACTGAATGAAGTTGAGATTGATGGCTTTGGGTAAAATGCTAACACAATAAAATCTCCTTAAAAGGCAGCTAAGTCAGCCCTGCAGTATTTAAAAACCTTGGCATTATTCTGAGACACATGCTAAATCCTCTATCCTAAAAGTTGCTATCCACATGCAGACCACTCACTGCTGGATGCAAAAGGTCCATTTGGGACCCGAGATGCCAGATATTGTCACAAACATGCAAAATATGACTTGGTTAATTATCATGAAAATGTTTAAGAAACAGTCCTGATTTTTGTGTCTGGGTTTTCTGACTTTATTCCTCCCTCCATTCCCAGCTTCACACTTTAGCTTCAGCTATGAGTTTGGAGTGGCTATAACTTCCAGATTTCAATAGGGAGAGCATATTGTGTGAGATGAAGGAGGAGGAAGTAAACTCATGAGGAGCCACTGAAGATATGGGAGTATCATCAGTATTCCTGCCAATATTGTCAAGCAGTAAAAATTCTGTGCTGAGAGTACCATTTGTTTGGGCACCTAGTTTTTCCTCTAACAACACATGTCATGCTGTATGGTTTTATGCATCCTCATTACTTGAAGGAATAACTACAGATTGCTTATGGATATATTTCAAAATGCAGAAGTTAATGGCTGTAGGCAAAATTCTGCCCACCTTGTAATCATCATAACGGAGCTACCCGAGTTCACCTGCACAGTGGAAGATGTGCCAGGACTCTAATAGCTGCTTGTATAATTTAAACAGTACTCCACCTTTGCCTTTTCTGTGGCAGTGCTGGGGGGAAGACTAGATTATAAAGTCTGGAGAGAAGATAAGGGCTCTAAGTAATTAAGTCCATGACCCAACACTAACCCTGCTAAGGTAGCAGTAATTCAGAGACAGCAGCTATTACTAAAGCCTCTGTTTTGTAGCAGAGGAATAGTGGAATTAGTGGAATAGCTGCAATGTGATTTCCAGTTTGATAGAAAAGATTCTGTTCCATATGTTCTTCAAAGATCTTTAGCATAGGGACCGATCACCTGAGAAGTATGCATAGGACTTGAATGACTGTATGTTTTGGCTGTTTAATTTAGGGGTGTGCAAAGTGGACCCTATTCGATTCAGATTAGGATTTGGCCTGAATCAGGGACAGTGATTTGATTGGTTGATTCAGATTACTATCCCCAATTACATTCAGCTGAATCTGAAGATTCGATGCTGGTTCAGAGAATCAGCGATTTGGACATAAACACAGCTTTAAAATTTTTATCTACATACTTTGAGGTAGCAGGTGCGGCTCATGATCATTGTGATGTTGGGGTACCTGGAGCATCCCACAGGAGTGTGTGTGAGGGAGCCCTCCACGTGCTTGGCAGCAAACCCAAAAGTGGACTGGAACTACTTCTGGTCCACTTCTGGGTCTGCCAGACTTCTGGGTCTGTTACCAAGCACATTGGAGAGCCCTCTGTGCTTCTGTGGGATGCTCCATGCACCCCAGGACCACAATGATCACAAGCCTCTGCTACCTAAAGGTATGTAGGAAAAAAAACATTTAAAGCTATCTCTATGTCTGAATCTTTCCAAATCTCTCCAAATCAATTTGAAGGGTTCTGATTTGATTCAGAGAGATTATAGGTTCTCCTTATCGGATTAGGATTTGGAGATTTGGCCACGGAATCAGGACAAATCTTCTCCAGATTGAGTCAGGGACCAAAGCTTCACACATTCCTTCTGTTTATATGTTTGTTGCTGACTGACTACTTGCACATGGTGTGGCTAGTATGGCTTTGGCCTCTTCAACCATGGAATGTTGTTTCAATAAGAAGGATTTCTAGAAAGAGATGGGGTCCAGCTGACGAAGAGATGGAAGAGGATCCTTGCAGACAGGCTTGCTAACCTAGTGAAGGGCACTGTAAACTAGGTTCACCAGGGGATGAAGTCCAAAGCCATGGGGAAGGGGGGAAGTGGGTAAAGGAAGCACAAGCAGGCATGGACAACAATGGAGGCCTTCTGATTCTTCCTGAGAAAGCATGGCAATCAGCTACTTACTTCAGATGTCTGCCTACAAAAGTACAGGGCCTGGGAAACAAGGAGGAAAAACTGGAAGTCCTTGCAGTGTCACAGACCTATTCCATGATTAGAATAACAGAGACTTGGTGGGATAGCTTGCATGACTAGAGTATTGTTATGGATTGGTATAAACTCTTCAGAAGGACAGGTGGGCAAGAAGAGGAGAAGTTATTTAAAATTCCTATATGATCGCTCAGAGCTACAGTATGAAACTGGAGACAGGCTTGTTGAACGTTTCTGGGTTAAAGTCAGAGGGGAAAACAACAAGTGTGATATCATGGTGGGTTTGTGCTATAGATAACTAAACCAGGAGGATAAAATGAATGAGGCTATCTTTCAAGCTAGCACAAGTTTCCTGATCATAGGCCCTAGTTCTCATGGGAAACTTTCAATTAACCTGAAATCTGCTGGGTTTGCAATACAGCAGTGCACAGGGAATCCAGGAAGATTTTGGAGAGTGCTGGGGATGACTGTGTGGTATAAATGTTGGAGAGGCCAACTAGGGGCTGTGTTCTTCTTGACCTGATGATCACAAACAGGGAAGAATTGATAGGGAATGCCTAAGTGGATGGCAACTTGGACGGTAGTGACCACAAGTGCTAAGTCCTTCACTTTTTGGGCAGAACAGCCCTAAGTGACTGACTGGGGGGACTGGGAACTAACTGGCTAAGCAGCAACTCTGCAGAAAAAGACTTGGGAGTTTGCATATTCCTAATAAACCAAATATGAACTGACAAATATGCCCTTGTGGCAAAGAAAGCTAACAGCATACTGGGATGCATTAATAGTAGTGCTGCCACCAGAACAAGGGAAGTGATTATTCCCCTCTATTTGGCACTGGTGAGGCCACATCTGCAGTGCTTTGTCTAGTTTTGAGCCCCCTCACTACATAAAGGATGTAGACAAATTGGAGAGAGTCCAGTGGAGGGCCATGAAAATGGTTAGGCAGCTCAGGCAAATGAATTCTGAGAAGACTCAGAGGAAGTTGGAGTACAGAGCACAGAGAGGAAATTTCATTTCAGCCTTGAAGTACCTCAAGGGTAGTTACAAAAAGCATGAGGCTAAACTGTTCTCAGTGGTGACAGATGATAGAACAAGGATCAATGGTCTCAAGTTGCAGCAAAGGAAGTTTAGGTTAGATATTAGAAAAAATTCTCACTAAGAGGGTAGTGAATCACTAGAACAGGTTACCCAAAGAGTTTGTGGAATCTCCATCCTTGGAAGTTTTTAAGACCTGGGTAGACAAAGCTTTGGCTGGGATGATCTAGCTGGGATGGTCCTGCTTTGAGCAGGGGGTTGGACTAGATGACCTCCTGAGGTTCCTTCCAACCTTACTTTTCTAAGATTCTACTTTGTCTTAAATTAAACTCTTTCAAAGTCAGGAACTTGCAAATGAGATGGGATGTTTCAGCTGAGACAGGTCTTGCATCATAGATATTGATGATTTTGTAGTGGAAGGTGAAAGGTTTAATTTTGGTGTTCTGCCATATGTTGTAAACTAATTGCTTCTCTGGCTGCTATCCTATACCCTATAGCTGGCTACATTTTTCTGCCAAAGCCATATGTACATCAACATAGCTAATGAAAATATTTGGTATTCTCTGACATGAATGTGGTCACCTTTGTAAAATAATATGGGGTCCTCTATTTATTTGTTGTTTTGTTTGATGGCTTTACATACAGGTAAAAATATAATAAACTATCAGATGTCTACACTGATAATTATACTTAACCATATAGGAGCCCCCAAGTCCATATACATGTATATATCTACTTCTATATGTGTATATATGTGTGTGTGTAGACTAGCTGCAATGAAAATTTCTAAGATCAATTACACTTGTTTTTGAACGAAAGTGGTGGTGGTTATTATACTTCCTGCTGAACATAATGTTAGTGGGCCGATCTACATGAGCCACCCCGCATGCAGTTGTTACTATGCAATCATTTAGTACTTGTATAAATAAGTACTAAATGTCTGCACAGTAACTGGCATCACTGAGCAATACTGTCTGCACAATTTATTTTCGGTGCTACTACTTGTTAGTAGCTTATTGCTACTGTGCCATAACATCTTGTGTAGATGGGCCCAGTGTGTGTTAGGGAATGCTCAGAACATGCCTGCCAATGAGGGGCATTCAGGGAGGTTAGGTGCAGAATGTTAAACATCCCCACACTTAAATTTTAGCCATTTGTCTCCAAGAGTGAAACTGCAGTTTTTGATTACATTTTAAATGGGGAAATTTTAGGCACCTAGGATTGGGATTTACAGTTCTTGCGCTGAGTGGGTGGGGTGCCTAGGCCAGCAAATAAGAAGCATATGCCAGAAACCCAGGTCTGGAAGAAAGGCATGTGCCAGAAACCCAGGTCTTTCCCCAGGCATTGGCATCAGTCAATGTGTCTACACATGCTATTAATGTGCTTTAAGCTAACTGCGGTAAAATAATGCATAGTGAGCTTTCTCCAGGACCACATCTACACATGTGCCCATCAGAAGCAAATTTCCTCCTGAGAGGAGCAGTACAGTACAGGGCTACTCCTGCCCTGTTGTGCCCCCCCACAACAGACTGCCCTGGCTAGCAGGGGGCACCAGGGTCAGACCTGGGCTCCATGGACCAGGGGAACTGTCTCACCTCCAGGGCAGCTGCCTTCCAGCCCCATGCCCTGATCAGCAGCTGCCTGTGGCGGGGAACAGTTTCCCAGCCCCATATCCCGATCTGCTAATCAGGGTGCAGAGCTGGGACAGTTCCTCTGCCCACTGCTGCCTGGGCTGACCAGAAGCAATTTGCTCCTAGTCAGCTGTCTAAATATGCGCTACTCTTTAGTAGATTTACTGTGCAGTAGCTACCATCTGTATCTACAGGTAATAAGGAACCATGCAGTAGACTAATTTACTATGCACTAACTGCTGCACACATGTAGATGGTGATGCTTTATTGTACAGTAGATTAGTCTACTGTGCAGTAAAGCATTTTTTGTAGACATGCCTGGTTAAGCCTACAGCCCTGAGTTAGAGGACTATATGAAAGATAGGTTCAACAGCTCAAACCCTGTCTATATTTATATAATCTACTAATGGTACTCACCTCTTACATGAATATTCTAAGGATTAGAGCACTTGCCCAAGGAGTAGAAAACATAAGTGGTATGCCTACCTCATCTTGAAAAGATTTAAATGTGCATGTTTTTACTTTATTTTGCAAATTCAAATCTTGCAATCTGGATGAACAAACACTCTCTCTTCTAAGCTACCAAGTCACACATTCTTCTGCTTGCTCTCCTATTGGCCTCACAAATCCTAAATTGGGTGCCCTGTAGAATAGTTTCAAGAAGAGTGGAGGTGAGGAAGGCTTAGTTCCTCAGCCTGATTTCCCTGGCAAATGCTTTTTGCTACTGGGCAAAAGACCGCAACCAGCATTAGTTGAGAGCGAATGGGAAAGGAAGGGTTGCTGTGATTGCCTTTTAGGGCATTCTAAATTTTGTTTGTGCCTCCACACGCTGAGTGGTCTGAAAAGACAGAAGCCTCTCCTAGACCTTAATATGTCATATTGGACAGCTGTGGGTACATCCTGACTGAATGATCAGGGAAATGAATCACACTTGAGTGGTACCTATGACTCTCCAGTCACTATACAGGTATATTTGAATTGACCCCTTAGGACAAGGTACCTAAATTTTAGGTATTACAACAGCTAAGTGGAGGTGCCTACAAGGTCATCTTGGATCTGGCCCTAAAAATTTAGTTCAATCTTAGTTGAAGTGGAAGCCCTCAGGGTAAATTTATGTGAGCTATTTTATTGCAGTTACATTTTTAACTTGGTAGGATACATTATAAACCCTGAACATGATTGAAAGCCACATATAGCTGGCTCCTTAACAGGTTTCTCACATAACCTGCCTAAATTACTTTAGCTCATAAAAATAATCATTTATATGAGCCAGGAAATAGAATTCTTCAAATGTATCTGTTTTTATTGGCTGCTGCTCAGACACTACAGCTAATTGATGTGTTCACTTCCGTCCTTTGCAGGAAGTAGTGCCATTTACATACTATTAAGACTATTAAATATTTGGATTAGCTGTGCTATTTATTAATTCAACAGTATAGTAATGTAGTACTAACACTATGGCATGTGTAGCCAGAGCTATATCTCTTCCTTTTGCTTCATTTTTACAGAAATATATAGTTTTACCCTTTATAATACCTAAATATGTTGAATTTTAGAAGACTAGGTAGTAACAATCCCAGAGCCACTTAATGTATATTTAATTTCACTAACTTTCAAAGAGGATTTATTACTAATACCTTCCTAAATTTTCATATACTTTTTGGTAACTGTGACAGGGTGCCTCGGGGCTGCCCTCAATATGGCCCCTGTGCCCATCTCTGGGCAACTGCCCACCTACTTTCCTGCCACATCTTTGATATCAATTGGTTCATTAGCGGGAGGCTGCCCTTTCTACTTGTACTGCCCCCTCCACTGGGGGGCGCTGTCTGCGGCTCCTTCCTCCCCAGTACCGCAGCCCAAGCCTCGCAGATGTCCACTCATTCTTTCCTATCTTGGCCCCTTCCTGTTCTCTCCGGGCCCTCTCAAATGCTGCCCCGCTTCCTGGGGTTCCCTGTGTCCCCTTTGGACTCCTTACATCTCCTGCCCCTTCCCTGGGGCTTGCTGTGCCCCCACCAGGCTCCCTAATGCTTGCCCTACTTGGGCTTCTCAATCCCGCGGCCCTCCCTCAGGGCTCGCCTCTCCCAATATTTGGCACCCCTCCTTCGGGTGCTTGTCACGCCCCCTCTGGGGCTTCTCAATGTTGCCCCCCCCTTCCTGGGGCTGGCTATGCCCAACTTGGGCTTCCCTAATGACTGCGGCCCCCTGTCAGGGACTTCCAATGCCCTCACTTGGGCTACACAATATTGCCCCCTCCCTGGGGCTGGCTATGCCCCACTTGGGCTTCCAGTGTGGCCCCTCTCGGGCGTCTCAGTGCTGCCCCTCTTGGGCTCCTCACTCGTTGCCCCTTGTGGGCTTCTCAAATAGTGCCCCTCTTGGGCTTTCTCCGTGCTGCCCCTCGCAGGCTTCTCAATCATTGCCTCTCATGGGCTTCTCAATATGTTACCCCCTATCTAGGTCCTCAGTATTGCCCTCTCCTTGGGACTGACTATGCCCATCTTGGGCTTCTTAGCAAATGCGGCCCCCTTTCAGGGACTCCCTGTGCCCAAACTTGGGCTTCTCAGTAAAATAGCCCCCTTTCTAGGGTTTCCAAATGCTGCCCCCTTCCTGGGGCTCGCCGAGTCCAACTTGGACCCCCCTTCTCAGTGCTGCCCCTCTCTAGGCTAGCTCTGCTATGCCCAACTTGGGCTCCTTATCAAATGCCCCCTCTCTGGGGCTGGGTTCTACGCACCCCCATACTGCTGTGCCCTCACTGGTGCTCCGCTGCGCCTTCTCTGGTGTTAGGGCCCCACACCTCTGTGGGCCCCTATGAGCACACTACACCCTCATGGGTGCCAGGATCCCTACACTGCTGGGGTCCCTTATGAGGCCTCCTTCCCCTTATAGCCTCACCCAAACCACCAGTAATAACAAAAGAACACAAACACAAGCCTCCGGCTATAACATAAACATAAGGCACCTGGCCATAACAGCATAAGCCGCCCAGCTATCCCACAGCATCATTGCTCCAGCCTCTGGAGCACTCATGAGCTGCACTCACATTACTATCTCTCCCGGAGCTCCTGCTCCTCTGACTGATTATGGCTCTGATCTTTATAGGAGCCAAGCCCCGCCCTCCCCAAGTCAGCTGACCTTCATTAGTTGCCCTGGTAACCTGCAGCTGTGTTGCCTAATCACTGCTAGGGCTCCCCCTCTGGCAGTCTTTCTCCTATGCAGGCACAGGGCAACTGGAGTGCCCTGTGACAGTAACAAATAATGACAAGCAAAGTCGGCAATGGTTTGATGATACCCATGAATTTATTAGGATTTATCTCTATTAATGACCCTATTGTCAGCTTATATGGACACAAGACTACTCAGACAGTTATATCAAGAATTCTACCCAGTCACGTATGGACCTCATCCTAGCAATTTTCTGGGAAAACAGTGTTATTCCTAGTTCTGGATGTGAGAAGCAAGAGCTATTTTAGACTGACCAAGAGCACCAGGACTACAAATCTGAGCACCAGCTTAACTGCTCGATTGACTGGGTCATGTCACAGGGTCCCCTTCAACATTCCTGTCACAAACATTTGCAGCTCTTGAACACATTTTCTACTCCATTCCTCCCCCATAATACTAAATTCCCAAGTTGACAAAGCAGGAGATTTTTGACACTTGGTTGACTGCAATTCAGCAGATTCTCTGGAGGCCCAACACTGTGTTGAACTGCTCTTACTGAGGCATTAAAGATCCTATGGCTCTTTTTGTGGGCTTGAGCTCGCTCTGGTGCCCAGGAATAAATTATATTATACAATTCACTCTATACCAGATTTCATCTTAGAGATATTGTGGCAATATTACAGATTCATTTGTAATATGGTAGCAGTTAAGAACCATAGAGATAAAGAGGTGGCACATGAATAGTGTTTGTGAAGAACTTGGGAATTTTCCAGGATGACAGGTACCACAAAAAAATAAAGTATTCAGTGTTAAGATAAATACATTTAGTATATATAGCTATAACTTAGTCTATTCCTATACAATAAGCAACGCTGGATAGTGTACATCAAAATAAAGAAGGTTAATAGGGTTTGTGGAGCTTTTCAATTTAAATTGAACTTTCCTCTGTTTTCCTCATTATGGTACTATTATTCCATTTAAAGGCAGCTTTGTGCATAGAAGTATGCACCTATAGTCACTTTTTAAAATGGGATACTTGACTTTAGATTAGTATTAGTAATTCTCAACCAGAGCCATGGAGCACCAGATGGAATGCTAGCAGCTCTTTTGAAGGGTGCCATGAGTAGGTAAGTGAAGTGGTAGGAGATAAACAGATAAACTAAGCAGAAAGTTGAGACTCAGGTTTGTCCCTCCCTAGATAATCCCCCATCCTCTCTGTCTGGCCCCTGTGGAAGGAGGCAAATACTGTAATCTATAAATTAGAAACTGGGTGCCACTCAGTTCACAAAAACTATGGAGGGGCGTCTTGAACCCAATGAGGTGTGCCTCAAGTTCAAAAAAGTTTGAAAATCACTGCTTTAGGTCATTTAGGTAGTTTTGAAATGCTTAACCTTGAGCTATACTGTTTTGATATTGTAGATATTTCATTCCCAATTTTGCATCAGGATGTGCTAGTTAGAGGTCCATACTCATGAATCTCAATGAAAGACAAGAGATAGTGATCACTTTAAATGTGCCCTATAATCTTAAATTAGCCTGTATAATCATGGACTTTATTAATACTGTTTTGACTTTTATTAGGGACATGGGTCTGAATACAAATCAAATACTTAAATACAGTATCTACTCTATATACTACCCAAACAGGTAAATACTGAATGATCATTTCCATGGTAACCATGTCTGCCACGTGTTTGTTTTACATTGTCTTCAACTCCTCCAGAGGCAGTATATATTCCCCAACCCATCAGTCAGATATACTGTTAAATACCTCAGAACATAAAAATCACCAGTAAAACAATGGTAAATCATCAGGATGTCATTATATGACAAGACTAGGGCTGTCTTGTATCTAAACGTACATCTAGTGATAATAGGTAATACATTTCAGCATCTATAAGAGATCACAGGTAAAGTTATGAGGTATTTCATGTCACAGAATTAAATATAAACTAAAACCATTCTTTTATTTGGCTTGCACACTTTGCAGGCAAAAGAAGCACCCTGAACTATTACACTATGATCTTGCAGGATAATTCTGCTAGCAAGGAGCACTGAAATCACATTATGACTTATGAGGAAAGGCTGAAAGAATTAGCTTTATTTAGTCTTCAAATACCTGAATGACAATTATAGAGGAGCTGAAGATAAACTATTCTCTGTGGTTATAAGGGACATGACTAATAGCGATGGCCTCTGTGGGGGCCAAAAATGGCCGGATGGGGCCACCGATGGAGTGGAATTAGGTACAGAAAGCTTGTCAGTTGAATTCAAAAATAACTTTACTTACAAAATGAAGTACAGTGTAGGCACGCTCTGTAAAGTTGCAGAAACAAGTAGAAAACAGAAACCAGGTGGCACACCAATGTTGTCCAAGCATGCAGGGCACGGGGTACGTCAGGATAAATAGTGACAGGGAGTCGTTGGTGGTTGATCAGGCCTCCAAGTTCGCTCTGTGATACACATGGAAGTCTCTTCCCATGAGCATGCAGAGTTCTCCAACTTGGGCGGAAACTTGTCCTAACTTTTATACGGCTAACGAGCCAATTGTCAGCCACCATGTATGAATAATTTACGGTAAGCCAATCAAAAGCATGCCTGCAAACAGTGCACATGTAAGCTTTGGCAGGAACTGATCATTGCACTAAGGGTTTTTCCTGCCACAAGGGGGAAATCCTTGCACCGAATGCTCATGCTGTGCTGAGAACTCTGCTGTGCCGAGGCACTTTTAATCTCTGAGCACAGACGGCCTCAAATTGGAGTAGATGACATTTAGGTTGGAGATTAAGAAGAACTCTCTGGCTATGAAGATGGTCAAGCATTGGGACAGGCTTGAAAGGCCTACAGAGGTTGTGGAATCTCCATCCTTGGAAACTTTCAAGAGAAGCTTAAACAGACACTTGTCTAGAAATGGTTTAGTCAGGGATGATCCAACCTTGATCAAAGGGCTGGGCTAGGGTCACATACAGATGTTCACAGAGGTTAGGAAGAGGTTAAATCATGTTAAAAATAATCATCCAATCTAATTTAGTTCCCCCAAGTGTGGACCTTACACTTGGATCCCTAGTTAGATTGATATAAGTGCTTTGTTACACATTAATTGTAGGTGGTTCCTGGAGCTCTTAACCCCTGGATTGTTTGAACATTAACACCTGAAAATTCCCCCACAATTCCCCCCAAGTTCTGCCATGGACCCCACTTGCCCCTCCCCTGATTCCCTCAAGACCCCCACTAGTCCCCTCATCCTGACTTACCTTAGGTCAGGATGAGTGGCCATTTTTAACTCAATATGACCTCCCCCTAACCTCTCCAAATGTCTGTATGTACCCTAAATTACCTCATGAGGTCCCTTCTAGTCTGATTTCCTATGATTGGGGCCCCACCAAATTTATACTAGAAGTGGGCTGCACTGTGGATCCTTTAATATTGCAGGTTCCCCCATGTACTCCCCCACCATTGATTGATAGAGGGGCCCCACTTGTAGCTGACTCTGATCAGCAGGAAAGTGAAAACCATGGTTTTAAACATGGTGCCATTTTTACCTTCCGGCCAGTCAGAAGCAAGCAATGGGGCTACCAGGCTTCTCAGTCAATCAGCAGTAGGAGGCAAAAATGATACCATATTTAAAACTGCAGTTTTCACCTCCACACTGATCAGGAGCAAGCTGCAAGCAGGGCCCTTTCACCAATAAGTAGCGTGGAGGCTCATGGGGGAACCGGGAGGATTAAAGGGGTAACAGCACAGTCCACTTCTGCCATCAATTCAGTAAGGCCCTACCTATGATCCTATGCCAAAACCTAGCGGAGTTAATGGCCAGTGATTCTGATGGAATGATGGGCTGTATTCATTTATACACCAATCTATTTATGTAACTTGGAAGGAAGCCAAAGGAGATACAGGCATAGAGCCAGATCCAAAAAAGGACTTGGGCACTTAGAAAAGGACCTAAGTGAACTTCAAGCAGCTAAGGCCTAGATCCTCTTTTACCTGCCACATCAACAACTCTGAGTTCAGCATAACACATAGCAGTTATGGCCATGGTTCAGAAACATTGGTGGAAGTAGGGCAAAGATGTAGGCCAGTGCTATTAACATTTGACATAACTCCAGCAATTAAAATACTAGCCTACAGAGTGGTAGATCTGAGCTCTGGGCCCCTCTCAGCCTGAGGGGATTCATGCCCATAGCTGCTACTTCTCAATATGTTTTCAAGGCACCTAACCCAGAGGCAGTCAACCTGCAACAAGTGCTGTTTTGTGTAGCATGTGACAAATTTGGCAAGGAGCAGGGAAGACAGCAGCAGATAGGGCAGAGAGGAAAGAGAAAAGCTATGGTTATTGCTCGGACAGTGAGAAGAGGGTCAGATAGGGCAGGGAGGGGAGATCAAAGTGACTGATGCAGCAGGAGAGAGGGAAGGAAAGAGAGAAGGGAAGGGAAAGGGATAGGAGTGGCACTCAGGGAGGTCATGGGGCGTAATTGGTGGCATACTTGCCAAAAAACTTTAGCCCTTATGGCCCTAGTCAGTAGACTGCCAAATCATGCTCCCTCCAGCTTACTTTCCTTCTAAGTAAATCAACATTGAATTCCTTTTTGTATAGCTGTTCAACTTGCACAGGAAAGGGAGATTGCTGCTGTCAGCCTAGTCTATAACCTTCTGGGTAAGACCCTTCTTCATTACATGGGACACATAGGGTAATTTTACACATGCTCCAGCAAGTTCTGATTAGAACGCATTGGAGCAGACTTGATTAATAGAGTCTGCTGGCAGGGCTGGCCCATCCTATTCCACAGAGCCTGAGGCTGCAGGGAGCCCTTCAGCCAAGGGGCCCCCTGCGGCCATGAACACTCCAAATCAGTGCCGTAGCAAGGGTGTCTGTGTGTGTGGTACCACCACTCCGTATTGGTATCACTGCTACTGGCTTTAAATCCAGCCACTCCTTCCCCTCACCCTACCTCCCGTCGCTGCCACTGACTTCTTCAGCCATTCCTGCACCCCCTGCCACAAACACTGGTGCTGGTGCCAGTGCCGGTGTTGGCTTCTTTGGCCACCCACCACCCCATTTCCTGCCCCTGCTGCTGGCTTTTTCACATCGGGGGCCCCAAAATTATATCTTGCAGGTGGCCCCGCAAAATTGCGGGCTGGCCCTGTCTGCTGGAGTGTTCTAATCAGAACCCTCCATCATGCTGCAGTGCCTCATGTATTCAACATCCTGCATTTCAAAATGGCAATAGGAGCACTCTAAAGCTTGTCAAATGTGCCTTAGTTAAAGTGCCCGTGCCACCATTTTGAAATATGGGACACTGAATACATAAAACTTTGTGGGCATTTTAATTATGGTAGCTCCCAAGAACTGGTCTAGTTAAAATGCCCTTCTGCTCACCCCAGAGCATGTGTATACGTGCCTATAGCTTTTGAATTTCCTCAGGCTGATATAGAAACTAGGTCTATTACCTGGCAAGTGCTCTAGGCAATAGGTTATTATAAAATAAGGCTTGCAGTGGTAACATCTCTGGGTGTGTTATGGCATGAATGAATCCTGTTCAGCACTTTCAAAGAAGGTTTACCATCAGAAGACTCCAGGCTCTGACTCAAGTGGATAAGCTCCAGAAAGGAGGAGAAGTTCAGATACATCTCTGTTTAACTAGTTCTAGGCAGTTTCTTGGTGAACATGTTAGTTTCTAGATGCCTAAATGCCTCTGGGTCTTTCTTCAAGGCCCAGGCACAAAAAAATTAGGTGTTGTGATGTCTAACCTGGATGTACCCTTGGCCTTTTAGGGATCTGGCTCAGAGTTGTCAATAAATCATCAAGATCATTGCAAGTTTCAACAAAGCAAAATCAATAAACATACAAAATCATTAAAATCCTTTGTTTGAAGAGGAAAAGAGAAAATTAAATTACTCTATTATCAAAGAGAAGACGACAAATACTTATCAGGAATGGTATAAATGGGATGATCTTGCCTTGAGCAGGAAGTTGGACTAGATAGTCTTCTGAGGTTCTTATTTTTCTAAGATATTATGTTTTTATGAAATTTATTGTACAGGTCTGCAAGCTATCTTCAGACACCTGTGTTTTGATTTCAGTGGGACTATGTACTCAGTTATGCATGTGTAGTGAATTGGGACCCATAATAGTATCAAATATATGTGCACGTGGTTCCTAGATTAAAATAATTCAGCTGTGTCTTATTAGGAATATTTGATATAATTAGATCATTTTAAATAAACATTAAAAATCAATTGTTCAGCCACAGTAGACGGTTCTTATATACAAGCTGTATGCCAGGCCATTTAGTCCATGCTCCATCCCTGTACCAGGTGAAATTTTGCTAATTGACAATCTGTCACATGGGCTGATCCAGGCCAGATAAGTGTAGGAAGCACACAGTCCTTTACTGTTCTAATAATTTGACATTTATTGGCTTTGTGGTTTCCTGAAGTACTAGTGCATAGGATACTAATATGGTGTAATAGTAATGTACTGATAGCAAGAGAACTGGTAAAAGACTGATCTTTATATGCTGGACCTATGATAGGCATGAGATTTACGATGTATATTTTTGTCATAAGGCAGAGGTCAGTAACTACTGCTGCCAGTGGCTACTTTTACAATAAAACAGATTAGACTTGAAAAGCCAGATGGATTAATAAAGCTGCCAGTAATGATTAACAATCTGTAGAGTGTCATTTCTTCCATGTGGCAGGCAGTATATTTATATTACAGACACAGAACAGCTAAATACTGCTACAAATGTATCCTTATGATATTAAAAAAATTACCTTTTGGTAAAAAAAAATAATTAGAAATGATACCTTTTGGCAAAAACAATACACTTCATGGATGCTCAAACATTTTGGTGACTTTTTAATGTGAGAAAAGGAACCCTTTAAATATCTGAAAATTCGGAAGTGCTGACATGTTCTATTTATATTCTGAAATGATATTTTTTCTGGCTGCACAGTACTAGCTATAGACTCAAGTATAATGTAATTCATTTATAGAGAGCACAATGTTCAGTAACTGGATTGCAAATATAAATGCAATAGCTAGGTTGGGAAAGGGTCCTATTTAGGGAAGAACTGTGTTGCATGCAAACACATATACAAAATGATAGCAATTGGAAACAAACAAATAGATGCAAACGCAGAAAGGAAAAGGAATTTGAAAAACCAGCTCTATGCTTTGCAACATTAAGATGCACAGTAACTCCTAGGTAAAGTAAAGGAAAATAATTAAAGGTATGGGTGAAGGGAGGAATAAAATGGAAGGAGAGGTGGCACTGAGAAAGAAACCAGATTTTCCATCAGATGCATCTATACGTCCTCCGTTCAAGTCAGTAAGAGTTGTATGGGCATTTTAGATTCAAACTGTGTCTAACAGGTGCAGAAAATAAAATGGCAGTAATACTGGCATCTCATCTACCCACTCTGGAGCCATAGCCAGAATTATTATTATTTGAGTTTGGCTCTGCCTCCAAGCCTCTAGCCTTAGGGGTCCAATTACAACAATATCATCAGTTTCCGCTACATTTTGTAAGTCTGTCCCTAGACAGAATAATTGCTCCATTCCCAAGTCAGAACACATTGTTGAAATTGGATATACAGGCAACAGGTTGAACAAGACGTGCAAGGATGGTTTGAGAAATAGATACCAGCTCCTCTTTTCTATCTTGTTTTTTCCTACAGACATGAGTTGATCAGCTATCTCTTATAATAGCAGAGGAGTTTATATTTTTGTTATAATAAAATAATATGTATTAAAGGGACTTTTAGGGGAAAACTTGAGGAGCTATGAAGAATGAAAGTTATTTCAATTGCTATGTTGGACCTTTAATCAATTGCACCTAAGTAAATAGAAATCCTTCTGTTGAACATTATTGAAAAATGGAGGTGGTCTTAAATGGATAAAATTCTTCTAAATTCAATGGAGTCCAAAAATCAGTCCATTTTTAATGGCACGCATAAGAGAACATAAGAGGTATTTGAGGATATGGCCTAAATCATTTCTACCCATGGTTTCGTTCAGCCACTAAAATTTCAGGACTTAACTAACCTAATATGCACATCTAGGCAATATTATTTTGCCAGGCAGCTGCCTGGCTGAAGTATAGGCCTCCTCTCTATACAAGACAAGTGTTTAGCCTTTGAAAATAATGAATGCCTGTCTACCTGAATTATTTAGAATGAAAACAGGCCACAGGCTCACACAACTGGAACAGTTTTCATCTATGAGTATGGAAATATGTGGTCTGCTTTTGATTCTAAGCTTGCATCATTATCAGAGCCTTATAATTTATTCCAGCCATGTCCAATGTTTTAATTAAAATGTACATAGCATATCCTTCAGCACTGTAATTTACTCTCTACTAAGAGAGGCTCATTTATAATAATCTATGGGATGGAGGGTGGCAACAATCTGGAACACAGCACACTGAACAACAGCATGTGGAAGGGGAAGTTTTGGGTAAGCAACACAGGGGAAAATCCTATTCTTGCAATAAGTTCTATGATTTCTCTTGTGTTTCAGTAGTTTTCAAAAGGGCTCAATCCAAATGTCTTTTGTGATTTCATGTAAAGTGTGTGAGCTCAGAACTTTGTTTTCACTTGAACACAAATGAGAATTTATGGATTTATTATTGCTCAGACCTGCGTGGGCATGCAAGAATCCGAGAGAGAAAAGCTGGCTATGAGCTGAATAGGCAACACATATAGAAAGGAATAAAAAGCTCAGATAAATGTGTTATGAAACCTAGGGAAAATGCATTTGAATAAAAACTGAATATCTTTCTACAGTATTGCCAATCCTTTATATTTCATGGATTCTTGCTCCTGAACTTTTTTTAGCAAGATATTCATAGAGAGAGACTGTGATCCTGTGAAACAGTATTTGCACTAGGAATGTGTCTGTCCATCTTGAACAGTTGTTGTGGATTGGGAAGCAGAAATGCTGTGTGAATTAGGTTACCAACTGCTGCCAAGATGCTTATAGAAAGTGCCCCAAATTGAGTGTGCCCAACCTACCCACTCTTACTCATATACATCAATCCTGAACTGGAACTATGAAATAGTTTGTGGGGGTGTGTTTATGCTCACTTTCAAGTAACTGTAACTGACCTTGGGAGTAGCAGTGGGGAGAAAACTGGAGCATTTTTACTGCTACATTTCCATGTAAGAAAGAGCAAGTAGGCAAAACATGCTCAAGAGAAGGAGCTTCAACAGTGTTAGGGATGCAAAGCAGATGTATCCTAAGTGGCCTATATAACAACATGGGAGAGTCAGGAATTCTGACCTTCTTAATCATGACTAGAAGGATATCAGGTAGTGCCTTCTTCTATTTATTTCAGCTGCCATATATTTATAATTAGCAAGTGAATTTTTAAAGATGCTAACGATAGATAAAAATAAGTAGAAATCTCTGGGTTATGTAAATATCACACCTGAAAGGATTTACTTCAGTGTACTTCTTTCAGCTGATTGCTAATTTTATAACACCACGAACAGATGTTTTCAGTAATGGGATGCAAAGTGTGCTATACTGAACACTAAGAAAGTGGCCAATATTTAATCAACTAAACTAGATCATTACCTAAAAGTATCTCAAGAATATGTTGCCTTCAGCCAAGGAAGATGTGGGCTGAGAGCCAGTGTGAAAAGATGTCCTTCCCATGGCAAGAAGAGTAAATGTAACTTTTCCTGTCATGCTACCTTTACTTGTACATCTGGGTTGCCAATAGTTTCTCACACATTATTCTATAAGGTACTGGATTGGATGGCATACCTGTTGAAATCTACAAGATTGGTGGTAAGGAACTGGTACTAAGACTTCATGAATATATTCTATGAATTTGGAACAATGAAGAGATCACTGAAGACCTGAGGAATGCCAACATCAAAACTATCTTGACTATCTTCAAGAAAGGAGATAAGTTTGTGTGTAGCCTTTCTGGACTTTAGGAAGGCCTTCAAAACTGTCTCTCACCCCATTCTCATTAAAAAATTAGGAGATTGTGGTGTTGATGCCTACATAGTCAGATAGGTTGCCAGTTGGCTGGAGGGCCACACCCAGAGAGTGATGGTGGATGGGTCATTTTGAGGCTGGAGGGATGTGGGCAGTGGGGTCCCCCAGGGCTCGGTCCTCAGACCCACACTGTTCAACATCTTCATCACTGACTTGGATGAGGGGGTGAAAAACACCCTATTCAAATTTGCAGATGACACTAAGTTATGGGGTGAAGTGGGCACACTAGAAGAGAGGGATAGGCTGCAATTGGATCTGGACAGTTTACAGGCGTGGGCAGATGAGAATAAGATGAGATTCAGTACTGACAAGTGAAAGGTACTGCACCTAGGGAGAAAGAACCAGCAGCATACCTACAGGCTGGGGAACTCCCTTCTCCTCAGCACAGAGTCAGAAAAGGATCTTGTAGTCATTATAGACTCCAAGATGAACATGGGCTACCAATGTGGGGACACAGTTAGGACAGCTAACCGCATGTTGTCATACATGCATAGATGCATCATGAACAGGTCTAAGGAGGTGATCGTCCCCCTATATATGACATTGGTTAGGCTGCAGTTGGAGTACTGTGTCCAGTTCTGGGTGCCGCACTTCAGGAGGGAGAGGGTCCAGAGGAGAGACACTCGCATGATGAGCAGTCAGCAGAGCAGGCCCTACTAGGAGAGGCTATGAGATCTGAACCTGTTCAGCCTTCACAAGAGAAGGCTGAGAGAGGATCTGGTGGCCATCTATAAACTGGCCAAGGGAGACCAGCAGGTAATGGGAGAGTCCCTGCTCCCCTGAGCACTCTTGTGAGTAACAAGGAATAACTGCCATAAGTTGATGGAGATAAGATTCAGGCTAGACCTCAGGAGGCACTACTTCATAGTCAGGATGGCTAGGATCTGTAACCAACTTCCAAGGGGAGTGGTGCTCACTCCTACTCTGGGGGTCTTCAAAAGGAGACAGACACCTTGCCAGAGTCATTTGACCCCAGCATTCTTTCCTGCCCATGACAGGGAGTTGGACTTGATGATCTGCTCAGGTCCCTTCTGACCCTACCTACTATGAAACTATGAAGACCAAAGTACTCAGAAAATCATCTCTGGTCTTCAATCTGCCAAACAACTGCACCATCATTATGCACACTGAGGAAAACCTCCAAGCTATATTGGATCTTTTCAGAGAAGACTGCTGACTGCTGAGAGACGTCCTCTCTCAATATTGAAAAGACCTGAACACTTTCCCTACCTTGAATCGAGGGATTGCTGCCACTGATGAGTTTCTCACACACTGACTATGAAACCCTTCTTTGGATTTATTAGGGGAATTTTCCTGTGTAGAAGCAAAATGAAACAGAAACATTCTGAATGACTGTCTCTGCACCTGCACATCAATCTCATTCAAGTAAGACACAACTCTTCTATATGCACTAACAAAAAAATTAAAAAATAGTTACTGCAGAGTTAGTAGACATGTTGTTTTTATTCTAACAATAAGTGCTGTTTTTTGGATATTGCTAGTTACATATCCTACCATTAAACTCTTGAGTCATAGAAACACCTACACTTAGCTTGCTTGTTTGGATTGATTTGTCTGACTAACTGGTGAATAGGCACAATTACATTATGGCATAAGTGCCAGGCAATAATGGACTCAGATGGGCAGCTGCAAAACTTTGAGAATTGCTGTCAGCGCACAACTAACAATCATATCATCACCCACCGAAATATCTTTTTAGGGATGAGATCACTACATAGCAAATGTATTCCAAACTCAAACTTTCTTACTTCCATGGCAATTTTTATGCAAACCATTTCTTGAAATTCTCACATCACTCTAGACCTAATAGATTAATTCAGTTCAGAAGGAATAGCAGTTCAAGATGAAATCTCAAATGTTGAAAGATTTGGTTGGGTAAGTTTACCAACTAGACAGTTCACAGAAACTATGCATACACTTGAAACTTTGGCACTATGAAACTTTCCTAGCTTTTCCTTACAAAACATCTATTTCTTTTTCCATGGGTTCCACTTAAGACACCTTCTTCAGCCTATCGCGTATTTGTTTTTAAGTTAAGACTTGAGAAGGATGCAAGACTGGCAGCTAAGAATTTTCAAGTCCTCTTTCTGCAGAATATATTTTTCCTGGATAGTTGCATTTCAAGTTTCCCCTTTCAACAGCCTATTTCTCAGCTCTAAACTCAAAGATCATATCTAGATGGGAAAAAGTTGCATCATTTTCTGTGCACGTTAATTCCTTGCCTTCTCTCATAAACACTTCCAATGCTTACAAAACTTAGCTTCAAGTTTACCTTTTTGCATTACAGATATAGAAACTTAGAAACTAGAAAAGCATTATACCCATTTAGAAACTGACCAGGAGATAGTAATGTTATTTGGCTGTTATTATTTTCAGTCAAATTCATACTAGTGAGCTAGAGGTGAAAGCTTCAGCTCTTAGCACCAATCCCCTAACTATACATCCAACTGTCTTTGGCTTCTTTTATTTAATTTGTTTATAACTTATGTCAAAACTGACAGGATTGATGTTATTGTCTCCCTAGTGATCATAAGACCTGTCAGTGAGAATTCCTTAAAAATAAAGAAACTACCATTATCAGAATGATTATGTAGAACTCTTCTATTCTCTTTCAAGTAATTTAGACAGACACACTTGGTTCTGTTATTTAAAACAACTGAATTTCTTTTCAACGTAAAATAATTGCTTTTGTGTATTTTTACAGAATTCATTGGCTTTTTTAATCTCTTGGCTCAAAGCACTGCAACTTCAGAAAAACAGCACTGTGATAGGATGCAGGAATCAAGACATGAAGCTAACTATGAATGGATAAGAAAATTGACTAAATGAGCTTTATTATCTTAGAAAAGTAAAAATCCAAAAAACACCACCCCTGTCCTAAAACAAGCCAAAAAAGCACAATCCTTATCTTTTTAGGGTATGTGCAGATGTTACATTTAGGTCAGCCTGACTAAGGTAATCTGCATGGTCATATTAGATCAAGTGAGGTGAATGTATGATGTCTGCACATACCTTTTGATGTATAAGTATTCTTGGAAATGCTCAAGAATGGTAACTGTAGTACAGCACACTTGTAACTTGTACCACATGCATTTACTCAAGGTTTAATTGAGGAAGTTGTTCGCTTGATAACTTTCATTGTTGAGTTACTGTTACATCTTTTAGTCTTTGTTGGGTAACTAAACATCAAAGATCAAAATAAATTATTTGTGCAGTTCCTGATAAAGATGGAATATGAGGGCTGCTACTGAAAAATTTCAAGAATTTTTTTCCAAAAATGATACTAAACTAGAGGGAAAAAAAGTTTGTTTGTGACAACAAATGCTCTGAAATTATAACAGTGTGGGTTTGTCTACATATCCCCCCCACAGTGCAGTTGTTACTGTGCCAGGATTTAGTATTTGCTCTGTCATTTAGAAGTAATAAATGACAGTGCAGTAACAGCAGTGCAGCTGTTACTGCACTGTCCTAGAGGCACACGGTTATTTTTTAGCAGCTATGTTGCTGTAGCAATGCACTATAGTAAGGCAGCTTATTGCTATGGTGACGTAGTGTTGGCATCACGGTTTGTGCCTGCTGATGCTATGTTACCGTAGCAATTAGCCATGTCACCACAGTGCATTACTAGAGCAATGTAGCATCACATGTAGATGCACCCTATTTATAGTCATTTTATTCCAGGATGATTGTACTCCATTTAAAACAGAAGGTAATTAGAGACGGCTATCTGCAGACTTGAAAAGGAGAGCACTACATCATGCCCCTTAATGGATGAGGAATGCCCGTCATACATGCATCTTAACTCCTACACAGAATGAGAATCAGTAACTCCAGATCACTACTTTGCATGGCTGCTGTGGAGTTGCTCTGTCAAAGACCAGGGTTGGAGCCAGAAGTGTATCTGGGCAGTTTTGCACTCTGGGAAGTGGTGGCATACTGGGTACTGATAGTGGCTGGACTGGCAGTGGTAGCATCAAGCCAGCAGTGGTGGTGGCTGCTGTTTTTGCACTCTATCCCAATCAGTGCTTGGGAGTGGTGCTCCACTGTTCTCACACTTAGTTACATTATTGGTCGGAATTATAATCCTCACAAAATAATGTGGGTCTCCAAGTTTATAGCTTGGACTTTGCATCAGTCATCTCAGATGCATGCAGATCTCTCAAGTTTTCAGGTATTGAGACACAATCGCATAGTCATTGAGAGCAGTGGGAAGAATGACTGCATATGTGGGAGCTCTTCCCTGATCATGACACACTTAGTCCTACTGATATTTCAGTCATTTTAATGCCCTCCTATGAGTCTAAGCATACAAGAGTGTAATCTGGCCTAAAGTAATCTAATTTTTCATCTACTGTCATTTAAAATTAGAGCCTATTTCTGTAACAGTGATCTGAGCAAATATTTCAGATAAATATTTTGTGATGCAAGTTTGTCAGAATTTTTAGTGCTTAAAGAAGAGATAAGCAAATCTCATCATTAAAATTACTTTTTAAAGCAGAATACTGAATATAACATTCTCAGAAGCATTTAAATGCTGCAGGCAATGTCCATATTGCAACTTTTATTTTTTTACCATTTTTCTTAATAGGGTCTGTACATTCCATTTACACAGGCAAGTCTAAAATACATAATTGTAAAATAATGAAATAGACTCAGATTATCATTTTAGCTGAAGCATGTAGTTTAGAAATAGATGTAGCCATTTCTAGGTGAAATAAATGCTTTCTTTTCCTGATGATAGAATGAAAATGCCTTCACAGAGCTTTACATATTGTGCTGGGTTTGCTGATTGTTTAATCTGTCCCTATTTTTTCTTCAGTTTAAGTAAAGAATGCATTGTTATTCTGGGAATGCTGAATTAAAAAAACAACAACAACAAAGAACAAAGATATATTTTTTCCATGCTCATTCCTTTTGGGCTTATTTTTTGTTTTCCTTGTAGCTGTAAAAGTAGAGAAGAACTGGAGAATAAAAGTGAGTCTGAGTTTATTCTTCATAAAAGCAAGGAACTGATCATATTATTCCTGTCTGTAGGCAAGAACCATGCAAATACTGCAACATATCCAGGAAAATTAATCTCAACTCAGACTTGTTTTTTTGCTGAAGGGATGAAAACAAAAGAAATGCTCTACATACTGATCCATAGCTAAAATATTATCATCAGTGGCTACAAAGTGTTAAATTCTCTCCCTGCTACCCAAACACACGGGGCACATCTACACAAAATTGTGCCAGCTTTACTGCACAGTAGTGCTGATTACTGTGCATTAAGCTAGTACCTATTATTACACGTACTAAACTTAATGTGCTGTAAGCACAGCACATTAATGCATGGGCAGACATACTCCCAGATAGATAAATTCTGTGTTTGACTTGTCTAATACTCTTGTTGTGGATACTAAACTAGACTGGATTTTTCCTGTGCCAGGTTAGGAACTGCAAGCCATGAAATGGAAAAACATTTTATAACTTTGTTAGTCTTCTCAAAAAGTTGGGCAATGGATCACACACAGTTGATTTCTTAGGTCTAAAAATGGCTTTGTTCATCTTGACAGAAATGAAAACCTTATTGACCATAACACTACTAGTGAATAGTTTGATTTAGAACAATGAACTATTTGTTTTGACAGTGTATCATTTTGCAATTTCATCTCATCTGAGTTTACCAACATGATTTCCAACTCACTGATATGTTTAAATTTGACTTCAGTCCACAAAAGGACGTGATTGGGAAGCTGAGCAATCTGACTCCCAGTGGAGATTTTACCACAGGACCCTTCATTAGGATTTACATTTGTACCACATAAAATGAAGTAAAAATAGTCTATTTAGTTTTAATGATCTCTGATTAAATTAAAACTGAAGATATATGTAAAAAATCTTATTAAGGGATACACAGATTGAAAACATCTGGAGCTATGCCCTTCTCTATAACTGCTAGTTAGAAAAATAGCTTTTTTTACAATTTATTCCTGAACATTCCCTTTTCAGGCAATCTTATATGTAGAAGTAAATGTATAGAAAAAATACCATTTTACTTTTGTTTCTTCTACCCATTAACTCCACCGCTCACCCCCCAGTCTCGTTTCATCAACTTGTGTACCACCATTAACAAAAACTGTAAAACCTGAGGTAGGGACTGATTTTTACTACAGGTTTGTATTGAACTTAGCCCATCAGGACTAAGCACTACTGTAAAGGAAATAATTTCTTGTAATAAAGAATACTAATTGGTAGGCTAGTGTTTGTTTCATTTCTTCTGGTCATAAATTTAGAGTTAATATTTCTCAAAAGGTGGTTAAATACTGATCAAAAAGCAGACAAACCAAAATCTTTATCTGTAAATAAGAGCAGGTCATTTAATGCTATTTTCAGATTATTTAAAGGGAAAAAATTACAAATACTTCATACTATAACAGAACATTAATATATAGGTGGAGAGAGGTAGGATTATAAATTGATATAAATATATTGATAACTATTTTAGGTCTCATTCGCCAAGCACTGGAAAGCCCAGTAGAACTAGCTGCCAAAAAGTTCCTTCTTATATCTTGCTTAAAATTCTTTTTTTCTTAAGTTTCATTCTCTTAATGAATTTCTGTTTTTATCCTTGTTCTATCCTGAATGCATCCTTTCATTCTTTAGTGTTATGCTCTTTGGAAGTTCAGATTTCCCAGAAAACTCCATTTCTATTCAAATAAGTGACACTGTTCTGAGTGCTTTTTTGACAATCCAGTCACTTATTTCAGTGCTTTACAGGAGGCTGTGCTACCTCGAAAGTCTGAATCTATAAGCCAACTCAACTCAAGTGCTGTGCTTTTTTGGAATTATCTAATCGCTGATGCACAGACTTAAAGATTTTCCTAAGTTTAAATAGTTAAACATGTTAAAATAGATATAGATATGAAATATTCCTTGGCAATGTTTGCTTATCTTAGTTTCAGTATAACACATACCCCTGAGGATGCTCTGAAAAGGACAAGCAATGCTTAAAAAAGGAACAATATTGATAAGCCATAGTATAGATATGGAACTGTAGGGAGATAATTTCTTCCCAAGCAATGGCCACCTCCCAGCTACCTCCTGTGGTCAGAGATGTTACCCAAAACTTACATTTTATTGATCCAGTAGTGTTGGAGTGATATTGTAGTCATGGCATCCCAGGAATTTTGTGTGACAGAAAGATTTTTGTGGGAGATATGTTTTATCAGAACAAATGCATGGTTGGGATAGACTTTCAAGTACAATGCATTCTTGCAATGCCAGCTTTTAAATGTAATGTATTATTCTTTAGGTCTGAGGAAAGCACAGGCACAGGGAAAGATTAAAAACAGCTACTTAAGAAAACGTGGTCTACACTCAAGATCTAGAACAACATATTGCACAATCACCCACTTCATCCCCATAACAGTTTCCCTTTCAACAACTGACTTGTCCTCCACCCCATGGGCCCAAAGGTGACCTATCCAAATGCTAGCCTCTTCATGAGATACTGGAAGAGAAACTTTTAGACAACTGCACCACCAAACCTGAATTCTACCTGCATTACAGAGATATTATTTTCATTATCTGGACTGAACACCTGGACTCACTGACTTCCACTGCAGGTTTAAGAACTATCATCCCTGAATCAAATCCTCTCTGGAATATTCCTATATGAATATCAACTTTTTAGATACCAGGAACCACACCCTACAAACCATTGTATAGGAAAATGACAGTCAACCATACTTACAGCCACAAAACCAGGAGTCATCCCAAAGGCTCCAAAAAAGTTGTGAACTACAGTCAGGCACTCAGATCCCACCACACCTGCTCTGAAGATAAGACTTAAAACACCCACCTTACCCTCATCTGCCTTTATACAACAAGAACACACCACCGGGGAAATAGACTATGTGTTTGCAAGAAGCACCCAGGTGCCTAATAGTAACCTGTTACTTCTCTGTGACGACACACTCCTCATGTTCAGCTACCGCCCAGCACTAAGAACTAAGAACTAAGAAGCAGAATTGTAGCAAAACCCCCAGTTTTTCTTTTTTGTTAATTTAAAATGCATTTTCTCCCCTTCCCCATCCATTTCTGACTTGTTCTCTCTCTCTCTCTTCCGTATAGATAAGTATAAGTGAGCTAAGACATAGGATAAGCAAGTTTATTTTGGTAGCAAGTTGTATTTGTTTTGTTTTTTCTCCTTCTTTAGATTGTATTATTGTTATATTTATACTGATTTTTACTGTTCTATATTACTGTTTTACTGATACTAAATGATTTAGGCCCACATATGTAACTTAGCATAAGCCATGTCAAGTTGCCATTTTGTTTGTCAAGTCTCCATCCTGTCCCCAGAACTAGTTGTGTAACCCATGACTCATACCTACTTGTCCTATCTAACTTGGTTCCTGAATGACTGGGGATGAATGAGGGGACTTGAAAGACAATGGCAGTAGGTCTAAAAATAGGACCCTCTGAATGACCAAACCATCAACGACTACCCAGCTATTGGAACCAACTTTAGCGTTCAAGAAACAAAAGATGAGGCAAACCATCTTTGTGCCAGGCTGCACATGCTCAGTAAGAACACCTCTGGAGCAGGACTGACATTGCCTGGACAAACCCTCTCCATAGGAGATCAGAGGTAGTCTGCCCCATAGAAAAGGTAGTGAAGACTGACTCCTTGGGACACCCTTCCATCTGGACCAGCACCATGTCACACCACCTATCTACCCAGAGGCCCTGCTGGCAACTCCCCTCTGGACAACACCTGCTGGACAAAGACCCATTTCCAGCCTGAATAAGGCAGCTATTACCCCACAACCCCCCTCTTCAACCAAGGACGTGGACTCTCTTTCCTTCCCTACCTGGACTCTAACCCTATCACTGAGTCTCTTTCTCCTGTAGTGTGTTGTCTGTTTAATAAACCTGTTATTTTGAAACCCTGAGTTGGGTTTTTGTCTGTTTCCTGACTGTTTCCTCCTTGCCACCACTTATCTGCCCTTCCCCCCCGCAATATCTCAGATGCCTGCCTCAGTTTCCAGTCCCAAGCTCCCAGGTTTCTGCATCTTTCTCTTTCCTGGCTGTCTCCTCCTTGCCACCGGGCTTTTTCCCTTGCATGAGTGACCTCGAGTAACCCTGGAGCCTCTTGATCTTTAAGTAAACCCAAGCCTCAGCTCCTCAGCCAGGTTCTCTCTAATCCCAATTCTGGCAACTTTCAGTCCATATACTTTAACTCTCTCTCTCTCTCCTTAACCTTCCCCCAAGTATCCCAGCTACCCCAAGCACACACATACATACTGTACCATCCAACTTAAGAACTTACCTGTATGTGTAGGTGGGTTGTATGTGTGTGAACTGGTGTGTGTATATATGTGTGTGTGTGTATAGATGTCATAGTGTACATGATTTACAAATTAGTTATCTGTGTATGTGTACTGAGCATGCGGGTATGGACTATTGATTTTTGTCCAGCTTTTGGGGTGTATAGTATACGTGCTTGAAATGGTGGTAGGTATGCATGTGCCTCGACTGGTTTGGATGTGTATGTGCCTGGGGTAGTAGTGTGTGTGTGTGTATGCACCTAATTGATTTGTGTGTTTGTATATGGGCAATTGTAAACCACACCCTCCTGTCTAACAGTGCACTATTGAGATCCTGAGAGTTGGCCTTACCCCATAGGGCAACAGAATCATCAAACAATTGCAGTCTGTAGTCCATAAAAATCAGAGAACACTTTTTACAGAGCACCCACTCGTTCTCTGATTTCACTATTCTTGTGCTCAAGGGAAATTTGCAGAACACTTCAGAAAAGTGCACCTGAGAACTAAAATTTATAAGCTGGCTAGATACTAAGAATCAAGAACTAAACTTTAATATTGATGTCATGGCATGCTACAGTCTATATGACTTCAGATCTTCTTCATACTTCAGTTGATAATGACCCTTTCCTCTTTTGAAAGGCCTCAGTCTTCCATGCTTCCGGTTAGCCTTTTTTCTCTGATTTGCTACTCTGCAGCCCTGGGAATTTCTCTCTCCTCCAGTTTCCCAGACATGCAGACTGTTTTTAAAGCTTTTCTTCTAGACCTGAAGAAGAATGCATTGTATTCAAAAGTTTGTCAACATTTATCCAACCATCATGATGTTGGTTCGATAAAAGATATCATCCATAGAAATACTTCATTTCTCATTTAATTGATCCAGTGTTCTGAGGAATCTCCTGATTGTGTGGCACAAACCAGACACAGGTTCATAATTTTGGTCCTGATTATAATAAGAAAGATTTCTCCAATTCCAGAGTTGATTCAAAGCCCACTAAAACAAATGGGAGTTCATAAAGACTCCAATACATTTTTGTTTAAGTCTTAATTGAGAATGATGAAATAAGATATTCCCTGAAGTATGGTAAAGCTTCCATTCCTATAAACAGAATTTCTGGACTGGATTCTCTGGAGTATGCCTCTTCCTTTGGATTTTGGAGGGAAGAGAAATTATACAAATTCCCTTCTTGAGACATGAAATGTAAATCTAGTGCCACAAAAAAACCCCCAAAACTTGGCACTGTAAGTTCACAACCTGGATTTCTCCTAGATTTTGGCATCTAAGTCTGTCTTTTCTCATAAAAAAAACTTGGTTGTTGCAGAAGCTGCCTTTTTACTGACTTTTAGAATCTACCGCCTAATGTAGGCTCCTATCATTTTATAATATACAACTCTGGTACTCCCAACCAGAGTTGGGATGTCCCAGTTGGGATGTCCCTGTTGGGAGTACTCTGGTACTCCCATCCACTTCATCTTTGCATGTCTTGGAAAAGAAGTGGAGAAGCCACTCTTGGCACACCATAGTAACTGTTTTTGATATCTGTCTGTCTCTGGCATACTTGAGAGTTTGATTTATAATGTGTATCTCTACCATGCCTTCTGCCTGAAAGTCATACATGAGAGCAGCCACAGGGAATGCCCCACAAAATAGCTTCTCTGCCTCATAACAGGATTTGGCCTGTGCTGAATTCAAGTGGGAGGACAGTGACATGCTGCTCACAAGCATGCTCAGGAGAGCTGCTGACATATCACAGACAGGCAAACAATGAGGCTTCTGTTTCTGAGCCTGATTCACAACCTGGATTTCTCCTAGATTTTGGCATCTAAGTCTGTCTTTTCTCATAAAGTGATGGAAGAAATGGTACCACTTCATCCCACTCATAACAAATAGCATAGTGATGACATACTCATACCTAATATGGGAGGTCATCTGAGGAAACTGGAGGTCGTGTCTTCCACCTCTAATCTGAACACCATATGTCTTGGCTTACCCTCACTACAGAGAGGCTGGTGTTCAGTGAGAGTAACCACAAGAAGCTGCCTGCTCCAGGAACTGGACATGTGTAGCCCAGGGGATCCCAAACAGCAGCCCACACTGGCAAGAGGTTGCTGACCTCTTTGTAAGCAACAGACCAGAATGCATGCTGGAATGAGGTGCCCCACTGCCTACTGTTCAACCTGCCGCTCTTTCACGGAAAATTCACTAGGTCATAGAAGAAGAGACTATAGCCTTCAGCTGGGAGACAGAGGTACTATTTGCTTCATGATTATGGTCCTCGTCTGGAGGGAGAACTGTATCCTAATACTTATTCCAAGTAATAGTTCAGATAAAATGTGTAAATATGTACATATTTACTGTAATAGGGACTAAGGCTAGAGTTTCTCCCATCCCAGGTGAATACCCTAACCCCACTAGACTTCAGATTTATTCCCTCACTCAGGCCCACTGAGTAATTATTCTGTAAATGGAACAGGATTGGATTCCAACCAGTTAAGCAGAGAAATTCCTGATTTGTGGATCCTGACAAGGCTTAAGCACCTAGCTACTCAGCAATGTCTAGACCTAGGTAATTCTGGGTATGCCCAGAAGCAGATATTTAAGCACCTAAGGAACTTTACTAATGAACATTTACAAACATGGAGGGTTAAGGTGGCCAGGTGTTTTAAGGATATAAATATTGAATTTAGGTACTTATAGGAGCAGTTTGACAGTACTTAGATGTGTATATGCTTTTGTTCATCCACCCAGTAGAATTAATTGAGCCAGATTTTACATTTTCTGCCATGGAAATCTTCATAATTTCATAGTTTCTAGGGTCAGAAGGGACCTGAACAGATCATTAAGTCTGACCCCCTGCCGTGGGCAGGAATGAGTGCTGGGATCATAATACCCCAGCGGATATCTATCCAACCTCCTCTTGAAGACCCCCAAGGTAGGGGAGAGCACCACATCCCTTGGGAGCCCATTCCAGAGCCTGGCAGCCCTAACTGTAAAGTAATGCCTCCTGATATCAAGCCTGAACATACTTGCAATCAATTTGTGGCCGTTATTCCTTGTTATCCCAGGTGGTGCCTGGGGGAACAGAGCCTCACCTATTTTTGCTGGTCCCCTCTGGTGAATTTCTACAGGCAAACGATCCCCTTTCAGTCTCCTCTTGTGGAGGCTGAATATTTTAAGGCCCTTTAGTCTACCTTCATAGGACCTGGCCTGCTTCCCCCTGACCAGGCGAGTGGCCCTAATCTGGATCCTCTCAAGATTAGCCACATCCTTCTTGAAGTGCGGCGCCCAGAACTGGACTCAGTACTCCAACTGTGGCCTGACCAGTACCACACAGAGAGTAAGGATCACTTTCCTGGACCTGCACGTGATGCATCTGTAGATGCACAACAAGGTGCGGTTAGCCTTACTGACCTCTTTTTCACATTGGTGACTCATGTCCATCGTGGAGTCAGCAATGCCTCCAAGATCCCTTTCAGCCACTGTGTTGTTGAGAAGGCTGTTCCCCAGCCTATAAGTATTTTGCAGGTGCCTTCTCCCTAGATGCAGCACTTTGTACTTGTTTGCTTTGAATTCCATTCTATTCTCATCTGTCCACTTCTGTAACCTGTCTAGACCTAGTTGCATTCTGTCCCTCCCCTGCAGTGTGCCCAGATCTTTGTGTCATCAGTGAATTTGGACAGTGAATTTGAATTTGCTTTCCACGCCCACCTCCAAGTTGCTGATAAAGAGGCTGAATAGCACAGGTCCAAGGATTGACCCCTGGGGAACTCCACTGCCCACATCCCTCCAGCTCAAAAATGACCCATCTACAACCACTCTCTGGGTGTGACCTTTGAGCCAATTTGCCACCCATCTGACCATGTATGCATCAATGCCACAGTTGCCTAGTTTTTTTATGACCATGAGGTGAGAAACAGTGTCAAAGGCCTCCTTGAAGTCCAGGTATACAACATCCACCTCAGCACCCACATCCAGGGACTTTGTGATCTGGTTGTAATAGGAAACAAGATTAGTCAGGCAGGATCTGCCCACAATTAACCCATGTTTGTTGCCCCTGAGCATTACCTCCTATGCTGGGCCCCATAGATGTACTCCTTGATAATTTTCTCAAAGGTCTTTCTAAGGACCGAGGTGAGACTAACTGGCCTATAGTTACCCAGGTCCTCCTTTCTCCCCTTCTTGTAAATGGGGACCACATTAGCTCTTTTCCAGTTCTCTGGGACCTGACCAGAGGACCATGAGCACTCTTACAGCCATGCTAGGGGCCCTGCTATGACCTCTGCCAATTCCCTCAGTGCTCTCAGATGAAAAGCATCTGGACCTGATTATTTAAACATGTACAGCCCCTCCAGCAGTTTCCTCACTAGATCATCCCTGACCGTAGGCATGGTGTTGTGTCCCCTGAGCCTGTCCATAATCCTAGTGGGGGAGTTGCCCCAGTACCTACTCAGGAATATGGAGGCAAAGAACTTTTTAAAGAGATCAGCTTTTTCCTTTGCTGCAATCATGTGATTGCCAAGCCTGTCCTGTAGGGGCCCCACATTACCTGGTGCCTTCTTCTTACTCCCTATGTATTTGAAAAAGGACTTTTTGCTATCCTTAATTCTGGTTGCCAGCCCTAGTTCTGTCTCTGCCTTGGCCTTCCTAACCACCTCCCTGCAATCATGAGCAACAGAGGTGTAATCTTCCTTGGTGATAGCCCCTTGCTTCCACTGATTGTATGCCACCTGTTTTGCCCTCAGGGCCTCCTGAATGCCTTTACTGAGCCAAGGGGGCTTTTTAGCATTCTTTCCCCTTTTGGTTCTCATTGGAACTGATTCCCTTTGAGCTCAGAGGATCATTTCCTTAAGGGACACCCACTCATCCTGGACGCTGATCTCATTGAGGCTCCATCTCTCCAATGTCTCTCTTATTAATCTCCTTAGCTCATTGAAGTCAGCCGTCCTGAAGTCAATGACTTTTTCCTTACTGCTTGCTTTCACCACCCTGCGCTGGACAGTAAGTTCCAGCAGATGATGGTCACTAATGCCTAGGTAGTCGAGCACCCACAGATCCCTCACCAGGTCATTGCCTGTTGCAAGTACCAAGTTCAGCAAGGCATTTCCTATGGTGGGATTGTGTACCTCCTGGGTTAGGTAGAGGTCCTGTATGCAGGCTAAAAATCTATGTGAGCATTCAGACATGGCTGAGTGATCCTCCTAGCATATGTCTAGGTAGTTTAGGTTACTCATGTCCTTACAGCCTATGTGAGCTGACCTGAAAATTCCAGGTCCAGTTGGATCTTAGGACAGGTGGATCATGTTGGGACAGGAATGAGATTTGAAGTAAGGAGTGGGTAGAGTATAAAGTACTTTGGCTCTTCCTAGCAGACAGAGGATATAGACAGATGTAACAGTTGTATCCTTATCAAAGGATAATGATGTAAGTTGTTAAAATGGTCAAGGTTAGGGCAATATAGCATTTTAATGCCTACAGGATTATGTATACATGATAGCTGCATTATAACATCTGATGCATGATCCCCTGGATACAATAGCTAAAATGTATGAAATGTCATGGCTCACCATGGGTAGTACTATATGTGTAGAAGGAAGCCATTTTTCCTGCCTGCCCCTCAGTGTAGCAAGGAGCCCCTCATACCCTTCCATCTTATATTCCCCTCTGGACATAGATAGCAAAGGCCTCTTGGCTGCATTGCTTTTCCCTCTTTGGATATGTCTTTTCTCTTCTATCTTTTCTTCCTTCCTCCTTTCTTCTTTCCCTTTCTCACTACAAGATATAGAATTATTTGTGTATTTTTCTTTTTGGTATGAGGAATTGTGTTTTATGAAATTACATAGGTGCCTTATAGGTATAATAAGGTATTTTACATTTTGTATGTGTTCATTTTGTATTTCCTTTTATTGTATTTTGATATTTTTATCTATCCATGTGCCATGGCATTTCTACCTCTTATATTTTATACTCTACCCTGTAACTGAATGCATTCTATTTTTTAAAGAAGTTAAACCCTATAACAATGGTGAGAATCGAACAGCTGCCTCCCTGCATCAAACAGACTTCTGAATGAGTGAGTGGATTGGTAATTGCATGTGTAACATGGTAGCTAGCTACAATAACAAGTTAATGAGTGGCAATTGACACCTACAAAACTGCAGATCAACAAGAGGAAGAAATCAATAGGAACCAATATATTAGCTGGGAACTCCATGAACCGTCATTGTTAAAGAAACGGGAAGCCCCGATTTGAATTAATCAGAGCCAAAGACCAACTTTTGGTGCTGAATATCCCCAGATCAACTGTTCCCAGACCCCTATTCGCAACAATGGTAAATTATTCAAAATTCATCAATGGGCTCCTGAAACTGCACATACCCCTGGATGTGACCCCTAGGGCTGACAGCTGCCATCCAGTAGCTACCAAAGGGGACATCCCACAAGGTCAATGACTCCTGGATAGGGCAAGCCCAAAAACTGGGGAGTCACAAAAGTCTGCCAAGGACAGATAAAAGGCAGTGAAGAGTGACCCTCAATGGTGCCCTTTTGATCTCCAACTTGACCAGCACCTGACCTGTTCAGCCAGAAGGACCAGATGATGACCCCCTTCTGGAAGACAGCACCACCTTGGAAGCCTTGACCAGCCATTGAAGCAGACTCTAACTCTTTAGGGATAGGTATTCTCGACTATGGTGCTTCATAAATATTCGTAGCTAGCTACTCTCTGTGTGTGTGCATGCGCATGTGCGTGTGCACGTGTGAGTGCATGTACATGAGTGTGTGCTTGATGGGATTGGCCCCAAGGTTTATGATTTGATTTCATTGCAATATTTCAGTCCATCTAATAACCTAGAATTTTAAGGATCCTGAGCCGGTCATTTGTAGCCAACTTATGTCAGGTGGACTATGCTAAACTGTTTTACAGGTAGGTTTTCATCAGTATGTTTTTCCAATGTGTGGGTCAGGTGGTTATTGTTTAGTGTTGGCTGCATTCAATCAACTTCATAGTTGATAGTTTCCATTACTGAGTACATCTTGCTTTTGGCAACAGTTTAATGATAGACAATGTATTTAGTGAGATTTCATAGTATCCAATTATGAAATGAGGGACTTTTGCCCCATGCTAATTGGAGAAAAACATTGTCTTATATCCAAGTTAATAAGGTAAATGAGCTGCATATGCATCTTAAGTCAATGGTGGTAGTTTTACAGTATAATTCATTTGAAAGGATCATAACATCAATTTGTCAACTAAAACTAACTCTTCTCTACATATTAAAGGCATTGTTACTAATATTAATATAATTTTGTTTGGTAACTTATCAAAAATTTTTTTTAATGAAGGAAGGACTTAAATTACTTATACTATGGCTGTACCAAAAAAATAATCTTATTCAATAGTTTTCTTCCATCCATATCATAGACAGTGGGCATCTCCTTAATTATGTGTTTACATAACACTGGCTGCATCTACACAAGACATTGACTGAGCAGTAGCTCATTACTACTGAAAGTAGTTCAATACTATTGCACACTAGTATGGTGTGACACAAAGCATGATGTGATGCTACTGTGCTAATAATGAGCTACTGAGCACTCAGCATCACCAGAAAGCTGTTTGGGGATACTACCACACAGTAACTCCAGTTATTGAGCAGTCATTTAGTAGTTGTATATGTAAGAACTAAATGACTGCACGGTAACAGCTGTGCAGTCAGCGCCTCATGTAGATGTGGCCACTGTCTACATGTTAATATATTATATTAATTTAACTTTAGTAATAGTTATTAGAGCAAAGGCACCTGCTACAACTTTGCTTCTCTTTCTCAGCATGGCTAATGTAAATTCAGAATAATTAATACAGTGTAATCATTCTAGATTGAGACAGGGATGACTTCATTGCCTTAGTGAAAAGTAAATCAGATTAGAGTCTTTCTAAACCTGGATAAAGTAGTTGTCAGGTCCATTGGGATTAATTAAAGGATGCAAGTATCCAACCCAGCCATAAAGCCCCAAGGGTTTCCCTAAGAACTTATTTTAGTGAGTCAGACTGCTGTTGGATCTTCAGTGACAGAGCATTCTCTCAACAGCAAGCTGGAGAAGATCACTGGTTTCTACTAAGGGTGTTGAGTAAAAAGAATATATTTTGAATTGCTTTGAGGAAATCTAGGAAACATTAGCAGAAAATCCAAGGAGAGTTGACACATTTGAAATGCAGCCAGGACTTGACAACCCCCAGTAGCATGATGACACTAAGTACTGTTTATAATCATGGCATTTCAATGCATCCCTCCCAGAGAGTGAGTCCTGGTGGCCAGGAAAACAGAATGATTTGCACTTTCCTCAGTGCATCATATGCAGCATACCAAAATGCACCAATTGTGGCCTGAATAATGTTTTCTAACTTTTTAGCCTGGTTTTGCCTTTCTTAGAAGACTCAGATCATGAAAAGTTTGAAATTTATCTTGTCAATGGCATAAAAATAATTCTGAGCAAAATAAAGCTTTAAAAAAGTGGGCTATACATTTTGCTCTTTCCTGTAATTTAAATAAAGATGCCTTGACTTGCTTGAGCTTTTCTAGCAAAAACTTGCCTTTGAAACGAGATCAAGGAAAGGATAATTTTGAAGAAGGCTGTGGGCAAGGTGAAAAGATTATAATGGAAGGTAGAGCTACCCTAAATTTTGCTGCATACAGGGTATATCTACAGGAGACGTTTACTGAGAAACTGCCTAATTATCTCTGCAGTGAATGTCTCAGGTGTCTACATGTGCTGAGTAAAGTAATTAGGCTACAATAAATCAATAAACTCCACAGCAGGATAGTACTTATAAATACAAGTTCTACCCTGCTGCAGAGTTTTTGAGTGCACAGCAACACATCTGTAGACTCTGACTTGGCTGGCTGGGCATGAGGGTACTTGAGTGCATGGGCTGCCTGCTGGCTAGCCCCACACTGAAGCACCTTTGTGCCCCAGCCAGCCTTTCCACAGCATCTTGAGCCATACAGGAGCAGCTGCTGGCTGGCAGGCTGACCCCATGGCCTTTTGCAGGTATGACTGCATTGATCTGGCTCAACATAACATAGTGCTGGGCACACATTCAAATGGCATACCTGGGATCAATAAACTCCAGTGTCTTATTCACTGGTGTTTATTGCTGCATCTTAATTATATGTGTAGATGCACCCATAGATTCATAGATGTAGGGTCGGAAAAGATCTAAGTAGATCAAGTCCAACTTCCAGCCCTGGGCAGGAGAGAATACTGGGCTCAAATGACCCCAGCTAGGTAATTGTGAAGCCTCCACTTAAAGACCCACAAGGTAGGAGCCAGCACCACTTCCCTTGGAAGTTGGTTCCAGATCCTAGCTGCCTTGACTGTGAAATAGTGTCTTCTAATGTGCAGCCTGAACCTGTTCTCAAACAACTTACGGCCATTATTCCTTGTTACTCTGGGACATGCACTGGTGAACAGGGACCTATTCCCCACTGATCCTCCCCGGTAAGTTTGTAGATGGCCACCACCTCCCCTCTCAGCCTTCTCTTGTGAAGGCTGAACAGGATTAGGTCCCATAGCCTCTCCTCATAGGGTCTGCCCTGCTGTCCCCAGATCATGTGAGTGGCCCTCCTCTGGACCATCTCCATGCTGGCCTACATTTCATACAGTTCACCCAGAATCCTTCTGTCACTCCCTCTCTCAGCTTTCCACATATGAATAGTGTTCCCCTGGCCTCCATGGGTGTGTCCACACATGCAACCACGTGCATGTGCTTGTAGCAGCTCAAATAAAAATGGTACAAATTTGAGCCAGGGCTTTTTGCCTCAGTGCATGTGCTTGGACATGCACTTTGTTGTGCAGCAAGTTGTGCCACTTGGGGCAAAATAACCCTGTCTGGTTCTTTCTGGATCAACAGCCAGGGGGAGCTACAGCTGGGGGCCAGCACCTGTGCTGTCCCCACCAATATAAAAAGTAGGGCTGCGCATGTCTTTGGATTGTACTTCCAAACTATCCAGGTACTTCCTCAGTCTGACAAAGGGGTTTTCAACTCTAAAGATGGCTTCCTGGGCAGCTAAGCTGAGCTTACTGAGAGCCTCACAACTGCACTGCAACCAGCTAACGTCAGGACAGTCAAAGACATGACAGGGCTGAGCATTTCCCATCCAGTACTTCATGCATGCATGTGTTAGCTGGAGGTTATAGCACCTCCTACCTGCCTTTCACCAATGGATCATTGGTCCTGGCATGTACAGGGCTTCTGCACTGCCAGCTGTCCTAACAGGCCTCCCTACCCTGGCAGGGTGCAGTTTTAGTGGTCACACCCAGGACCTGGAGCCTCCTCCTTCCCCCCAATCCCATACCTCCAAGTTCCTCCTGGCAGAGGAATGAGCTCAGCAGGGACATGTTCTTCCCCTGCTGGCTGGTGATGCAGTTAGTGCCCCCTCCAGCTGAAAGCAGGGCATTACTCGGTTTTTAAAAAACTCAGAAAAAGAAATGGATGCAGACGGAGTGAGGAGGGTAGCACCCAGTCTGTTTGCAGGTGGAGCTTGTGGAACCCCAGCAGCAGGAGATTCACCTTTAGGAACACCAGCTGCTCCACCAATGTAAGATCCAAGCAGGTGTGGTGGGGTGTGACAGCATCCCCAGCAATGCTGAACACCCTCTCGCTTGGAACACTGGTTGGTGGCAGGACAGGTGTTGGTGGGCAACTGTGGGCAGATACTGCCACATCTGGCTGTGGTTTGCCCAGTAGGCCAAGGGGTCATAGTCCAGTGGCTCCACATCCTCAGTGAGATAGGTAGCCACTGAAACCTTGGCACTACCTGCCCAGGGCTGGGATAAGGTATGTTTGTGTTTGGACCCCAACACTGAAGCCATGCCCATGGCTCACATTGGCAGTGGCTGGTGTGGAGGAGACTAGCTGGTGCTGGTGCTGGGAGTTCTGGCACGGGAAAGTGGATCCCCCTCTTTCACATCTCCTTGCCTCTGTACTTCAGCCTCCCGGACTTTTTTCACCGCCACCTACATCCAGTGATCAAGGGTTTTGGGGCTGCCAGTGCACATGTTCCCCTTCACCCTCAGGTCACACATGCCCACCATCATGTGGACCATACTGGACCACAAGGATTTCATCCATCTCCTGATGCTCTCCTTCAGCCACCTCACCAGAACCTGCACATCTGGTGACAGTGGCTTGCTCCAGGCAGTAACATTTATCCTCTGGAACTTCTCCACCTGATTCTCCAGTTCCCTCACTAGTGGGATCCCTTGGAGGGCATCACCAGTGCTGCGGGTGCTAAAGGTCTTGGTGGCCTCAAGGAAGGGCTTGAGGACCACCAAGATCTAGGAGATAGTACCCCACTTAGCTCTGTTCAGGGGGCTGCTGATCCCAATCGACCCAAGCATGGCCATCTCATGGATGGCCTTCTGTTGTGCCACCAACCTTTGGAGCATCAGGTGTGGAGTTCCACTGAGTCTCCACATCCTGTATGATTCTGTGCTGTGGGATGCTCAGCTCTGCCTGTTTCTCCCACAACATCTTGCCCCCTTTGATGCTGGGGTGGAAGTAGCCCACCACCGTCTTGCATTTCAAAATCAGCTGGCTTGTGACAGTACTGGTGGTGGTGACTTCACTGGCAGCCCTGTCCCCCTCCAAGGCATCCCTCACTATTAGATGCAGCCTTCACCACATTGGCCCTGTTGTCAGTAACCATGAAGCCAGGGGTGAGGCTGGCCTGCCCAACAAGCCACCATGTAGTTCATGGCCCCCATGATCTCCCTTGCTGTGTCGGACTCATTCAGTATCTTGGCTTGCAGTAGAGCCCACCAATGGCCTGACTGATTGCACCAGTGCCCTGTGAGGGAGAGATAGGTGTGATCACCACCCCAGCTGCTCCGTATGTCAGAGGTGAAGTTCATAGCTACTCGTGGCCCTGCCTTGCACAGCTCTTCCCTCAAGTACTCCCTGAGTGCTTCTTACAAGGAAGGCACCACCACCTTGCTAAAGGTGGTGCATGTGGACACTTTGTAAAAGGGGGCCAGAAGAGCTACAAACTGCCTGAACCCTGGCTGCTCAACTAGGGAGAAGGGCTGTCTATCCAGAGCAAGCATCTCCCTAATGCCCTGTGTGATCTTACTCACCTTGTGAATGTGCCCCCCTTTCTGTTCACCTTTTCCCAACTGGTCCAGTCTGGCCTGCCTATGCCTTGTGGGGTAAGAGTGCTTTGGAGCAAGTGGGGGGACTTCCCTTTTGGCACACTTGCACTGGTGCCAGGCTGAGCAGAAAGAAGGGCAAGGGAGTGCTGCCTCCTCAGATGCAACAACATTGCCATCATGGAGAAGTGTCTCATGTCCTTGCCATGGTTCATGTGCCTTTGGCAGTGCTGGCAGATGGCAAACCTGGGATCATCTGCCACCTTAAAATGCTCCCACACTACACTTCTCTCCCACATCTGGGTTGAGGTTGAGGATCCTGCCTTTTCCCACTCCTCAGTAGGCTCAGGCTCAACAGCAGGAAGAGCTATCTCAGCTGAGCCACTTGCCTTCACAACCTCAGCCTTCTCTGAGATGCTGATTTCTGGAGGAGACCTGGGTCTAGTGGAAACTTGAGGGGTGTGGAGCACAAACTCCAATTCCCCTTCAGTCCCCAGAATTGCTTGAGCAAGCGTGCTCGGCATCCCTGGTTCCAGCTCCAGCTCCTCCTCTGGCGGTGGGAGGCTCATGCTGAGAGCTGAAATTGGGGTGGAAGAAGCAGTGATTCCACTCCTGGTGCCCACTTCTGGACTAAGCGGGGGTGGTGCAGGTTCAAGGACATCAGGTGCAGACGCTGCTGCCACCTCCTGGCTTCCACTGTCAGCACTGATGCCATAGCTGCTCGGGAATAGAATGCATCTGTGTTTGAGAGTGGGGTGGGGAGTGGGGGTTTGCAGCTCTAGTTCTCCCCCCAGCCCCTCTCCCTCCCCTGCTAGAAGACTTGGCACCTGCCTTTCCAGCATGCTTCGTATTGATCTTTCCTGTGCTGCAAAATGTCTCTGTGTGTGTATGAATTCTTTTGCATTATGTATTTTATTCCCTCTGTTGTGTGTGTGCACTGACCTCTTCTTTGATTGTTTGCTTCAGTGTTATGACTTATGTAAAAATTATGTGCTGTCTGTCTGTCTTCTTCTGCTATGAATATCTGATTTTTCTCTATATTGTCTCCTTCTGTGTCTGTGTATCTGTGTGTCTGTGCATGTGCATGCATGCAAGCAATCTGTGCCTGCACAGTGATAGAACATAGTTTTCTTTTTTCAAAGTTTCCACACAAAAAAAGAGCAAATATAAATTAAAATAAATGAATTGAAAGGTAGTACTAATAGTAACTGAATAGAATAGCTAAGCTAAGCTAAGCTAAATCCTACCCACTCCTTTGTAACAAGAAAAAGGAGCAGGCAAGTTCAACTAGTACTGAGCCAGCAAGCCGCAATGCCTCAGTTCTATGCCCCCAGATATATTCCCTGATACAGCAATGGGTAGGGAATAAATTTAAGGCAAGCCTCCAATAATTATATACTATACCTGGAAAAAAAATTTTAAATTCCATATATTGAATCTATTGGTGGGTCATCTTATACTCAGGGGCATCTTTTATTTGAGTAAATATGGTACATTAGATTATCAAAATCTGTATTTTTCTAAGTTTCCATTCCTTTTTAGGAATAGGGAATTCTAATCACATTTTATATTATGATTTAGAGTCACTACCATGTCATCTATTCATGAAGTGAAAGTAACAATTGATATAAGGGAGCAGTAATGCATGCTTGGAAATTAAGATTTATTCTAGAAATTAAATTTGTATCCTTGGAGGGAAAAAAAAATTCTAATATGACCGAAAGAACAAAGAATGCCTACACATTATGATGTACTGCTCCCATGTAATGGGGCTTGGTAATTCCAGAGGTTAAACTCACTTTGCCCCTTCTCTACACAAGTCCTACAGGACATTATGGAGTTAGTAAGCTGGCTCTACTTCCCTATGTCCAGTTTCATGGCTTAGTGTCATGCTGTTTCCTGCCACTCTTCCCCAATATCTAGAAAAACAAAAACATTCTCTCAAATTATTACCATACTGCCTCAACACACTAATTTTTATTTTCACAACATTGCTTTTATCCCCACTTTGGAGATTACGGTGGTTGGGTAAGAGGAGGGCAACCAAAATTCAAGGATTTGGAATCACACAGGAAGTATGTGGCAGAGCAGAAACTTGAACTGTCTCCAACTGCTGGGTCAGTATCTAATTATGTGATCATCTTTTCTGTCCTTGGTACATTGACCTCACAAAATATCATAATGTAGCTATTGTGAGAAATACCGATTTCCCCTAGTGTGAATCATTGCATGTACTTGTATCATAAAGAATTTCAGTTGAAGATATTGGGTTAATTTTTCTGATACTCTATCCTTTCAAATTACTCAGTATTCATAAGTGACCTTTGCAATGTAGAGTTATGAACTTACATAGCCATTTGTAGTTTAGCTGTGAATATTTCTTTCAGGTAAGGGTATAATAAGCAAGATGAAAATATATTCTTAAATCCTAATTAACCTTTTAAAGAAAGGAAGCTTTCAAAGGAATGTGATTGTATACTGAGAAGGATCTAATATATCTCTTTCAGGTCACCTTTGTAAAGGACAAATAGCACTTAAATGAAATATAATATTCAGTAATTAGTAATTATGAAAACATTTTCCTAGATTATTTCCTGAAAAATCAGGACTATTAAATACTGAAAATGCTTCTTGGATAAGATTAAACCTTCTAAAGATAACCTTATTGCTGCTCCCTTGTCTTTTCTAGAATTACGCAGTTTAAAACTGAGGTAGAACAGCAATGAATCAGAACCAATATATTTTTAGGCCTAATTCTTCAAACCCTTGCACATTGTGTGTGTGTGTGTGCACGTGCGCGTGCGCACACACATATATAAAGAATTTCAGTTGAAGATACTGGGTATACATATGCACAGAGAAATTAGAAGGGTTGGTTTCCCTGCCCATTCTCTGCCCTCCTGCTTTCCAGACACACGCATATATAATCCATTTTTTTTAATCTTCAAAATGGAAGACATTTATTGAATGACAATGTCCCCTCCTGAAAAGCTAACTCAGGAAATAGTTCTAATATTGGCTTTAGTTAATCTTTCATGTCTTGACATTCTAGCTTATATAGAATGCCATCTGCCCTATGCAGGACAGTACTGTTTAAATACAAACATGATGCCTAATAGATTAAAATTGCATTGATTGACACTTGCCTATCTGAATGATTAGATAATTCACAGTTATGTAAAGTGAAGTAAATAGTTCATCCTCTATAATTTGCTTCATTTATGTCTTTGTCATTCTGTCTGTCATGCTCAAAAAAATATATTTGCACTCATGTTTCTAGACTTTTAGTGATTGATTTCAATTAGTTATGCTGTACTCTTGGTATCTGAGCAAAAATTGTCCCTTACTACCTTTACTTTAACTTTAACCCATAACACCCTTACGAAGGTGAAACAAAGAATAGACAGCAATTGAATGCAAAAACAATGGCAAGACTAAGACAAAAGGAAACAAATAAGCAAAGAGGACATCATAGAATAAATGCAATGGAAAAGTAATGGGTTCACAGAGACAATAGAAGACAGGCTGAAAGAGCAGGCAACAATAGATTCACTGAAGACAAGATTGAGGAACATAGTTGTGGATTGATGCACATGGTGTGCCAATTTTGTAACTCTTTAAACTTTCAAGCTGAAAGACCATCAGATGGCCAATTCCAGAGTTGTTCCAGAACACCGTTTCCAGAGTATCTGTGGGATTTGATGATGAATTGGAACAATGAGCATTACCACGACTTTAAATCAAACATCCAGTCATACAACAGTGCATTGTCGATTGAGCAAAGATCATTGTGATGATGGGTGTGCTTCAGAGACTATGTGGAAGATTGAATCCAAATGCACCATGCATGGAAAATCACCGATGTCTGAAGAAATATCCAAAGGACTTTACAGAGGAGACAGTTGGAAATGTTGACGGATACCCATTGTATAGAGGAAGGCCAAGCAGAACAGGTCAAGTTGGTAATGATAAAGTGGACAACAGAAATGTGGTACCCTATAGCAAGCAGCCTATTTTTGCCTATCATTTTTTATGGGTTTTACACTAGTTTTATTAATAAATTTTTATTGGCAAATTCCCAGTTATTTCATTTGAATAGCCAGGTTGGGTGCTCAATAGATATTTAAGCAGGGGGTTTACAATTCTTTCCCCTTTCCTGCCATGATTTGTTAAGAGGAACCACGATTCACTGGTGTATAGGAGCTATACACCTTTCCCTCTGGTTCCTCATAAACAAAATACCACTTCTTTACATAACAAGGCAGCCTTCTACTGCTGCACAGGAAGGGCCTGGGTTTACACCATAATGAACAGAAACAACATTACTTGGTACTTGAAGTAAGTTATTCTGAAAACAGAGATGAAACTGTAATTCAGAAATTAATGTATTGCCCCAAATTACACAGCATGTAAAATTCTGACCATATCTCCTTATTTCCAAACCTCCATGCTTCACAACTGAAGTTATAAATAATCTACTCCTTTAAAGTCCTATACTAAGTAGCGGAGAGGGTAAGGTAAGAGAGTTGATAATGCCACATAATACAAAAAACAAATGGATTATAAATGTATATGCCATAGTAAAAAGCCTGAAGAGTTATCTATACAACAGATAGGTCAGTATGGATTGTATTATGTTCCTAATTAAAAGAAAGATGTTATGTGCAGTTATACATAATTTCATCTTTACAAATCTTTATGTACAACTGTAGCAGAGGCCAAGAGCAATTTTGAATAAGGACAGATAACAGAAGGAGACTGTTGCACTCAATTTGTGCGAGCTTCAATCTGCTGTTTCCTTTCTGCAATAACTGTGCAGATTATCACAAAAAAGGGTTTCTGAAAACTAAACAGATATGTCATATATGTATATTAGCATGGAAATATGCTATAGGTGTCCTTGCCCATTTGAAATACAGACCAAACACAATATTTAATTTCAGGGAGAGGATTGTAAATCAATGGGCAAGATAATCATACAGTTGAACAGTGGTGATGCACAGGGGTGCACCCCCTAATAGGCAGTGTTTCCTGCTTAGGCAATGGGCAGTGGGGGGCAGGCGGGAGTGCTGGTGCTCCCCCATCCCCCAGACCACCAGCTGGAGAGTGGGGCACCAGGAAAAGTGCCACTGGCACTTCTGGGTGTGCCTCTGGCCCTCCTCACCCCTGCCAATCAGCATGATTGGTCATGGGGGATCCCTCCCCCGGTTGCTGACTGGCTGCTGGTGGGGGGGACAAGTGCCCCCCCAACTCAGGAGGCATCAGTCACCCATGCAATTGAATGTTTTCCTGACTTTTCATCTATTCATCTCCTCTTTATTTGTAGAATTTCAAGGTATTCATCTATTTAAACAGAAGCACCACCACTCTTGATATGCATGCAGTTAACACCTTCTCAGGCAATGAAGGTGAATGAACACCTTCTCAGGCAATGAACTGGCTTCTGCACAAAATGAAAACTGGGCTTTACAGAATAAGTTTCTTTCCTTTATCCATTGTTGTAGCCCTTAACTCCTTCATATCACCCTTAAAAGGCACCAAGTTTTACATAACATGTATAAATAAGATTTAAAGCATTTAGTCCTCTGAAGCACTAAAAACCCCCAAAACAAAACAGGGTCAACAAACCTACAGGGAATTTTGTGCTACAATGGCTCACTGTTTCTGATGCCCAAATTATTTTGGGTTCCTGCATCCTGTTTTTTTTTTAATAAAAGAAAATTAAATTAGTGAAGAAAGCAGCAAGTAAGCAAACATCCTGAATGTAAGAGTCCTCCCTTTCAGCTCATCGCTCTTAAAAGAATCTACAGTGCACATCTATATACAGGCATGGCTCCCAGTTGCCTCTTTTAAAGTGGTAAAAATGATCCCCTTTACCACAGATGGTGCCCTTTATATAATCTTTAAACTCACTTTTTTTAAGGTTCCTTCCTGATTAGTAGCAATGTCTGACCTCAGTGTCTAATGGAGACTTCACTGCAAAAGATTAATTTGGACATGAGCTTGCTTGTTGATTACAGCTATATAATTTCACTGGTAGAACATTCCTGTCAACACTTTTCTATTGTTAATTCTCTTCCAGGACTTTAGGATTTTTAGGTAAAAAAGGTAATAGAGAAAGTCCAGGAATGCACTTTGTAAATGGAATTTACAGATGAACAAAGATACGCTCAGAACGCCAGGTCCTATTTTGCCTTCTACAAACAGAATTATGAACATCTTTTATGATAAGGTGGCTTGTATGTACCATACATCACTTTTTAAAATGCTGGATCTGTTATGATAAAGGGAAAATTATTGCAGATTATGAAAAAGGGAAAATTATTGCAGGTGAGATATGAGGAATGGTATTGTAATACCAGGCCAACAAGGTTCTTTGGGTAAGTGTAATATTTTTTATTAGACCAACTAAATAGTTGGAAAAATTATTCATTGTAAGCTTTTGGGCACAAACAACCTTCTTCATATGTGAATACGTGTCTATCCCAAACATGAAGCTGGTCCAATGAAAGATTTCACCTCCAAGAGTTCTTGCCCCTCATATATTTCCTGGACTATCACAGTAACAACTTGGCTTCAGGGATACTGTTATGCCAGTGTTGTACTAGGAAGAATTATATTAACTGTTAGAAAGTATAACATAAAATTACTAAACCTTTTGAGTATCTCAATTTAATTTCTGTATACTGTTTATTTTATTATTGAATTAACTGTTTCAAGATCATTAAGCAATAAAAATTACACATTAGATAAGATTTTACAGTTGTAACACACTGACCTACCTCTAAATAATTCTGCATTATAAGTAGCTATATTAGATGATTCTGAAGATTACCATAATTGGCTTTAAAATATAACAGTTTTGAGAGAGATTGAAAGTTCTTCCAAAATAGCTTAAAATGAAAACTTAAGAACTAATCACCAGTTGGCTTTGTTTAAAATTTTACTGAGCTTGCTCATAAAGTGTTGTATTATTGAATACCATGTATCACTGTCTTTTCACATCCTAGTCTAATGAAAATGCATTTTACCACTAACTTTAATGGGAGAAGAATAACACAATAGATTTATGCAAAATTTGGATGTGAATATTGATACTGTATTATAAAAGTTATATGCAGGCTTGAAATGTTGAATGAAATAAAGCCATGCGAGTGTCTTAATATAAAAAAGTATCGTTGCCTGTACATGTGTGGGAAGACTGCTCTGACTTGCTGCAATTAAGGGAGTGTGTTGGAGCATACTTGATTAATGGAGTCTGCTGGAGCATGCTAATTATCATGCTCCAGCTAGGCTCCCCATCTTGTGTATCAGCACTGGTAAGGAGGGGGCTGTCATGTGTTGCCCCTGTGCTGGGCATGCGGCTCCTGCACAGGGACGGGGCTGGCTAAGGATCAGAGTTTCCCAGACAGCTGTCAGGTTCTGGCACTGGCTCTGGCTTCAACAATAGCTGTCAAATGCTGGCAGTCATATGGGTGGAGGCTGGAGTCCCCATGATGGCAACAGGGGCACATGGCAGGGCTACAGGGATTTGGGACTAACTTTAGTGTGAAGTCCAGGGACTTGGGATTAACTTTAGTCCCAAATCTCTACATGTGTAGACACTTGCCAAATAATCACTTAATTCACATTAAATTTAGTCATGCTTAAATGCACATGTAGATGCACCCTAAGGCATGTGCCTTTCTGCTTCAAGAATAAATGCAGGCAGCAAGGAAGGCTTCTGAGGAGAATGCTGCAGCAGAGAAGATCAGAGACTTGTCACAGCTGCATGTTTCTTGCTCTTCCCTGCTACCCCAAAATATTGGACCAGTCTAACTTATAATAAATAATAATCATAATTTGCTCTAAAAATCATTGTTCTTTTCGATATTTCCACAACCAGTAGTCATATTTTTAACAATATTTTCTCTTCAGACTCCTCATTTTTCTTTCATTGTCATGAGGATTTCTGCAAACATCTGTTCTTTAAAGCTTTTTCAAAACAAAACAAAATAGAACAAAAAAGTGCCATTTAAGTCATAAAAAAGGAAACATTGTCTTCTTGGGTTTCTTTCAGGTCTGGAAACCCTTTCAGAATCCCCTTGCTGTTACACAATGACTCCAACAGTGTGTTATATAAGGGTAAGTGAGTTTATCAAGAAGCTGTGGTCCAAGATATTCACTGATGGGTTCTGTTACAGTTGCTGCCAATTAAAGTTATTTTATTCTTTTTTATCCCTTGGAAAATATGAAAAGAAATGGTATTATAATTCTCCTCACATAATCCCATTGAAGATACTGAAAACAGGCAATGTGAAAAAGAATATTCCCTTAATAATTATTATACAAATGCTACAATAAAATCCTTCCTCATACTTTCACTTTGATAACAAATTAACATTCCATTCTTGCGGAGACTATGAAGCCAAATTGAAATGTATTAGCAAAACTGAATTTAATAGTTTCTTAAGTATTTTTGGATAAAAATGGGCTCAGGTTTTCATTTGGATTTTTCTAGTATATAGAAAGATAGATCTGTTAATCTGAATCCATGCTATTTTAACAAGTGTCCAAAGACCACAATAAAAAACATCATAAATACATTAGTCTCTGTATGTCTATATAAACAGGCATAATTTTTCAGGACCATAATTATAATCTGTGTTTCCAATAAAACAAGTAATAAAAAAAGATGTTGTAACATTAAACACATCTACTATAGTGAGTAAACTCCTAACCTAAAAAGGCATTTTGCAATAATGAAGGAGAAATCTGGCAAATTAATGGTAGTATAGGTTGGTCCTGCTTCTTTGTATTTATATAAGGCATTTTAGAGAGAGGATAGCTCAGGAACTGTTGAAAAGGTTTCACATTCAAACTTATATGACTCTGGAGCCCCCTTTACACATTACTTTGCTTATGACTGAATACCTAAAAAGCTTTCTAAACATTTGAAAATAATCATTTCAACTAATGTTTCAACAGATTGGAGATTTATATTAGTCATGTGTTCAAATTAAGGATGTAAATATTTCTTTTAAAATATTAATTTAACCTTCTCTAATTATAGCAGTTAAATCATAGTACCATAGTATCATAGTATCTAGGGTCAGAAGGGGCCTAGAGCAGGCCATCTAGTCTGACCCCCCGCCAATGGCAGGAACGAGTGCCAGGGTC
>JAGPOW010000290.1:21857710-21867981 GCA_030014935.1 Caiman crocodilus
TAACAAACCTGTGCTGGTTGCCCTTCAGCATAAAGTCTCCTGCCGGTCCCTCACAGATGTGGGACTTGAGAATTTTCTCAAAGATCTTCCCCAGAACCGCGGTGAGACTGACAGGCCTGTAGTTCTCTGGGTCCTCCTTCTTCCCCCCTACTTAAAGATGGGAACCATCTTTAAATGTTTAACTTAGCACAGTAGCTCAGATATAGTGGCTGCTGGGAGCCACTCCCAGACCCCTTTAACAGGGAAAGGCGGTAGGGGGGTGGGAGGCAGTGGTAGGCCCAGCCAGACAACATAGCCCACATGAAACCCCGTGCTGGAAGAGAATACTAGTGAATGAGTATCTAATTGTTTAATTGATGAGTCATAAGGCCACTTGCTGTCTTCCTCTTAGGCTGTGGTTACTATTCCACCTTACCCTGCCACTCTTCCCCTCCACTTCTCCCTTTCAACTTCCCTGATGTCTTCTGGCTCCTGTTAGGTCCAGACTCAGAGGTATGATTCATGGGCAATTCCTTTCAATCCAGGATGATTGTCTTCCATGATTGCCTTATCTGTGGTCTGAAGATGGCTGACAAGGTCAATCTATGATTAACAGGTTCTATTGCAACCCAGGTACATTTTTTAATGCAGGGTGGGTGGCTCTGGATTCTTGGTTTGGTCCATGACATGCTTTTTCTGCTGCTCACACTTTTCCATCTTCTGTTCTTGTCATGAGGTTTCAAAGCACTGAGACCCTTGCAGCAGACTCTTCCTTCATTTGGGGCAGCCCTGGGTGATAGTCTCCCATCAGTTGATGTCAATGTTGCATTTTTTCAAATTGCTCTTAAGCATTTCAAGCAGGTTGGCCTTGAAATACTTTCTCTGCCCTCTTCTTGAGCTGAAAGCTTGTTTCTGGAGTTGGACACCTGGATGATGTGACCAACTCAATGAAGTTGATGTTGGATGATCATCAGATCCATTGTCATGGTGTTTGCTTGTGACAAGACACTAAATCTGGTGCACTTGTCTTCCCATTGGAATCAAAGAATCTTTCACAGGCAGAATTGATGGTACTTCTCCAGTGACTTGTGTCTCCTGTTAGGCTTTCGATGTCTCTGCTCAGTTCCATGCAGTAAGGTACGAATCATGAATGCTTGATAAACCATGAGTTTGGTTTTGAACTGGTGTCACAATATTTGAACACCCATTTCCTCAGTCATCTGAAGGCTAGTATATTTGAGGCAATGTTGGATGTCACCCTTCTGTGACAGAGGACTTCTGAGGTACAAGAAATACTTAATGTTCTCCAGAGTCTCACCATAAATATGAATTACTGAAGCTGGGGACTGCTCATTAAGAGCTTGTTGATGAAGAACTTTAGTCTTCTGAATATTAAGGGCCAGTCCCATTTTTTTGTACACCTCAGTAAAGAGGTCAATGATTGCCAGAAGATCTTCTTCCAAGTAAGCGCACACTGCAGCATCATCAGCATACTGGAGCTCAATGATTGGTATCAGCATAGTCTTGGTTTTGGCTTGGAGTCAGCTGAGATTAAACAGTTTACTATCCTTTTGGGCGTTTAGCTCCATTCTGACTAGAATCTTGTTGGTGGTCAGTTGTAGTAACATGATAAGGAATATCGAGAAGAATGTTGGAGAAGTCTTTGGCTCAGATGGCTTCAAAGATATGGGAAATACTCAACATCCTCCAGAGTCTCATTGTAAATCTGAATAGCCGGAGCTGGCAAAAGCTCATTAAGAGCTTGTTGATGAAGGATGTTAGTCTTCTAAATGTTAGGCATCAGTTCCATTTTCTGGTATGCCTTGGTAAAGATGTTGACGATTACCTGATCTGTTTTTGATTGAGCACAGGCTATAGCATCTCAGCATACTAATTATTGAAGTTGGGGTGATTTTGGTTTTGGTGTAGCATCAGCTGAGGTTAAACAGTTTACCATCCATTTGATAGTTTGGCTCCATTCTGACTGGAAGTTTTGGGGTGGTCAAATATAAAATCATGGTAAGGAAATTGAGTAGAATGCTGGAGCTATGAGACAGCCATGCTTAATTTCAGTCTTAATCTCAAAGGAATCTGTGATAGATCTGTTACTGAGAGCCACTGCTCACCTACCATCATGGAGCAAGTGAAGAAAATTGAAGAATTTTGGTGGGCATCCATACCAGCATTTCTCTGTTGACAGTTGACAGCTTTCAGGAGGTCAAAGACGGCCATATAAATAGGTTTATGTTGTTCCTGACATTTTTCCTGCATCTGGCAAACTGTGAATATCATGTCAGTTATGATTTAAGGCATCAAGATGCAGAAAGTTATGCTGCCTAATAACTGACAGGAAACTCCTAGGAAAATGAATAACTCAGGCAAAAATCATGGTAATTATTTTACAGCCAATTCTGGGCCTTTCTCCCTAGTATAAAAGGACTATGTTTCCTGTAATGTTTTACATCAATCTAGTCATAAGACAATGTATCTAAAGGTATAGATCAGTGATTCTCAAACTTTTTTTAGATTCAAGGCACCCCTAGGAAAATGCCAGCTCTTAGTTCTTACATATCTTTTGACCATGGAAAAATAATAGAGCAATTCTTTTGTTATAAAGATCTCAGAAATATCTCAACAAGTCAGGATTATTTTAACATTATAGACTCTTACAAGAAATCTCTGGGTTTCTCAAGGTGCTCCAGGATGCTGTCGCACCCTGGTTGAGAACCACCAGCGTAGACAAATGAACATATAACTATGAAGATGATGAAGAAGGGGCTTTGATGTATGTCACCTTCTCCTTTGACTCACTAATTGCTTATGTGCACTCCCTTACATTATAGTAAATGAAAATTAAAGCTAGAGTCTTAGGCCTCAAGGACAGAGGACTAAGATGGCAAAGATTAGCTGTTAAAGTGTTATGTTTTCATTGACCACACAATTTTGTTCAATGCTTTTATCAATGACTTTGAAATGGGGTGGGGAAGGGAGGCAGGGGGTGCACAGTAGGGCTGTGGAATGTTTTGGGTGCTGATTCAATTAGGGGATATTCAGCCCGATTCAGCCAAATCTCTGAATCCGAATTGAATCAGGAGACCAATAAACAGGTCTGAATCAATTTGAAGCTCTCTGAATTGATTCAGAAAGGATTTGGAGAGATTTGGAGAGTCAGGCAGTCCCAACTCACCATCACAGGGAGGTGAACCCAGACTTGGTGCCAGTAAGAAGGGGGTGGGGGACAGGAGTAGAGAGGAGGGAACCATGGGGGAACCCCCACCAGTCCCTATCCCCCGACCCCCATCTACTCTCCCAGGTCCGTCAATGGCTGCCCTGCCCAGCCCCAGCTCCCAATTCTTAAAAAAAAAAAAGGTCTCACTCACTGGCTGCTGCAGCAGATGTTAGGGATTCTGTGGGCTCATGGCAGAGCACACCAGAGAGTGGGGGGCAGCAGGGAATGCCTGCCCCGCCCCTGCCTGGCAGCAACTGGTGAAGGAAATGCTTTTAAATATTTTTTAAAGAACCAGGAGCTGGGGCTGGGCAGGCAGCCATGGGGGATCTGGGAGAGTAGGCAGGGGATAGGGGCTCATGGCAGAGCTGTGCATGCCATGTGGAGCAGTGGGGGGCAATGGGAATTGCCCTCCCCACCTGGCAGCAGCCAGTGAGTGTGGGGCTTTTTTGTTTATTTTTAAGAGCTGGGATGCTGGGGACGGGCAAGGCAGCCATTGATGGGGCTGAGAGAGTGGGTGGAAGATGGGGTCTGTTCAGTTCGGAGATTTGACTGATTTGGCCAAATCAATTTGGGACAGTGATTTGAATCACTGAATTGAATCACTGTTCTCTGAATTGGGCAAATCTGAATCCAAAATGAATAGTAACTTCTTCGTGCAGGCCTAGCTGCACAGTGAAATCTCCAAATTTATAGATGATACCATATTACCGAACAATTCAAGTTAACCAAGCCCCAAGCTGATAGAGAGAGCCTGCAGAGAGATCTCATCAAGCTAAGTGAATGGAAAAAAAGAATGGCAGATGAACTTAATGTTGACAAGTGCAAGGTAATACACATGGGGAAAAAAGATCCTCAACTATATTTACACAGGGCTGGGTTCTAAACTAGCTGCTACTGTGGCGGGCCAGTAGCGGGTGCTCCTGCGCTGAGCCACCCACCTCACTGTGGCCAACCACCTTCCAGGCTCTGAGTGCCTCCCTGGGGGTACCTCATGTCTAACTGACCCCCTTCCTGGAGCACACCCGCTAGCCTGAGGGTAGTGGTGCCACCACCTAGGGCTGGGCCTCATCCTGGCTCTATGCCCCCTGGGAAACACAGGCCTAGTAGTCCTTGAGGGTACTCAACCCATCCCAAGAATTTGGGGTGCTTCCCTCAGACTGAAGCAAAAATAGTGGCCTCCCTTAGTAAGCTGAACCTAGGTGACCCCAAGGCATAATCTAGCCCCTCTCCCAATAAGTCTCCCATGCTAGGTACAAAGGAGAACTTTATTGGTTACAAGGAGTAGGTTTGGAATAGGGTACAGGGTAGAGCAATATCAGAGAAATCCCATAGAGCAAGCTAGCATGGGTGAGTAGCCTTTGTCATGCATCTGAGTAGTAATACAAGCTATATATCTAGTTAGAGCTCAGGTAGCTTACTCAGAAGTATCAACCAGAGGCAGATAGAAATTCCCTCTGGAGACAGGCAGTTCATTGATCATGAGTTTCAAGAGAGAGAGCAAGATTCAGATGGTCCAGCTCTTCTCTCTCTGACTTTTCATCATGGCTACTACCCCTCCTCCTGGGCAGTCCTTAACTTACATAGACCTTATGACCTTATTTACCTCATCCAATGGAGACCAGCACCTGTTGGATGCCGGTCAACCAATTTTAAATGCATCACTGGTTGCCAGGTGGACTGGCAGGGTCTCTAGCCCCCTCGCAGTTAGGTTGGCATCGCTTAGAACAATAGGGAGTGCAAGCATCTCACCCAGGTATGTGATGCCAGTCATGTGGGCAGAGGGAGCAGGGTTCCCCGCCCCTCAGGAATGTATCCAGCTCAGGTTAGCTAAAGAGATGGGCTCTCTGCAGGGCCCACGTTAACCAAATTGTCACAGAGCAGAGTTTTTGGGGTGAAACAGAGGTGACATTCTGCCATAGTTACAACTCTGGAAAAAGCTTCTGGAATTGATCTAAACCTTTCTCAAATAATGTCAACTCTGTGTGGAGCTGTGACCAAAAAAGCCAATAAAATGTTGGGCATCATTAAGAATAGAATTGAAAACAAAATGGAGAACAGCATTATACTATATACAGATCTCTGGTGCACCCATATTTTGAACACTGTGTGTAGTTCTAGTCTCCAATCACAAAAAAGATGTAGCAGAATTAGAAAATGTAAAAAGATAACCAAAATGATCAGGGGAAGAGACTAAAAAGGCTAGGACTCTTCAATTTGGAAAGGAGAAGGCTGAGGAGGGATATAACACAGGTCTATAAAATCATGAAGTGTGTGAAACAGGTGAATAAGGAACTGTTATTCACTAAGTCCCAGAATTCTAGAACAAGGAGCGCCCACAGAAATTAGTAAGTGAAAGTGGTAAAGGTAATAAGAGAAAGCACTTTTTATACAACACATAGTTAACTTGTGGAATTCATTGCCACAGAAGGTGGGGGAGACAGATAGCAAAGCCATGTTCAAAAAGGTCACCTATAAGCTTCCATCCTTGTGCACAGAAAGCATTCTAGAAGGTGGATGGACATAGCCAGAGCAATGTGTGCTGGCTAATCCTGTTCCGTGAATGTCCCTAAGGTGGAGAGGGAGTGGCAGGGGATAGTAGTTAAAACTTGGAATAACCCACAAAATTAGCAATAAACTATGTAGGCAAAGGCTGAATCAGCAGCTGGCTCCTTCTCTCCTTCAAGGTTTACAAACAGAAATACTCTATTTCTACAAAGTATACATCTCTTTTACATAGACCAAAGGCTTGCAGACACTCTCATTACATGACTTTTTGAGTGTATTTTAAATTTGTCCCCATGTCAAAGTATCAAATATCAAACTTGGATGACTAAACATAAGCTGCATTAATACAATCATATATTCATTACTTTAAGATCAGATTTTTCTGTTTTATAATATTTCTGGTCCCAAAATATTCCATCATTTCTCCTGCTTTAAAAAAATTGTTTTAGAGCCCCACTTCTTTGTAGAAAACTTGTATAAAACTGTCATGATCAAAACAGAAAGGACATCAGATATCCTTTGGATAGCTGACTGATATTTCAGTTCATATGTTCATGTCAGCTTTGATGTGGCAAGCAGAATTTAAACTCCTGCTGATGCTAGCAGTAAGTCACTGCAGTTGTCTTCTTTTAGCTGCTTAGCAACCATGGAACACAGGCTCATAAATGTGCCTCCCACAGCTATTTCATCAAAGTACATAGTTAGATGCAGCATGTACTCTTATAGATCAGCCTCCAGATGTCTGCCAAGGGAAGATAAGATAGTTGTCTAGAACAGATAAGTACAATACGCTACACGAGACACTGTAATGCGCCATAGACTATTCTACTGCACATCAGCATGCCATGGCAAAAAAAATGTGCTTATGCACAGTAGAATTAGTCTACTGCACATTAAGCATCATGAAAAATGCTCGCCTTTGCTACTGTGCATTAGTGTGGTCTAATGCACCTTTATGTAGTACCTCATATTAGAGGTACTAAACTTAATGTGCAATAGCGAAGATGCATTAATGAACGTATAGATGCACTCACAATCATTACATTTAGAACACCCTACCAAGATCTAAATGCTCCAGTGTGCAAGGGTTCATACGGTATAGGTTACCCTAAAAATGGTATGCCTGATCTAAAGTTAATGGACATCAAAGATTAATTAATTTGAGATTGGCAAATTATTAACCTGATCAAGTGAGGGTTAACTTGGCTTGGTCAACACTTGAATGCAGGAACAACATCACTTTCCTAAATTCATCTTCCTAGATGCTCAAGACACAAAAAGTACCCTGTGTCTTATGCACTGCAGGAGTTCCCTACACTTAGATGAATTCCACTTGAACAATATCTTCAGACAACAAAGTCATAGAAGCTTAACTTTTCAATCCTTAAAACATACAAGGACCGGACTATGTGCATAGCTCCATGTGTAGAAAATTAGGAAGAAAATGAATTACCACATAGTAAAGATAGATTACTTTTCTGTCCTGGAAAAAAAAAATACATTGGTAAAATCTGCCTTTTTTTAAAGCAAAGAAAGTAAAATGATCATAAGTGACAAAATATAAAATTCTAGTGCCGTGCAGTATGTGTGTACTCTGTGTAGATGCATAGGAAACAAGGGCAGGCATCCAAGTTTAAAATGTAGCATCACTTTGCATGATTCCTATAGGTAGTTAGATATAGGTGATTTTGTTCCAGTTGCTATTTTGAAGACAAAACCACACATTTATATTCCACAGTAATTTAATTAGCTGTATAAGCTTGTTCTCCTTATACTGGAAAGCAGATCATTATGCTTAACTGGTTATTTCAGCAATGTTTAAGTATTAGTAAAGCCCTCAAAGCTGTTTTTGCTGTCAAGGTAATGAAGATATATTGCATTATTCTCTGTGTATATAATTTGTTGTCATTTGGTAAGCATTTTCACAATCAGGAAACACCTATTTAGCCAAAAATTTAATATTAAACATGGTACTCCAACAAATATCATGCTTTTAGTAGTCAAGTAAATGGTGCTTTTGGTACTTAAGCTATCCCTAAACATTTTGTAAGTATAATTATTAATAAATAACATTTATTTAAAGCATGAGTATGTTTGAAAATGACAGATGGCCAACAAACAGTTATGCAGGATAGCTAAAATCATGATTTCCAACTATTTTTGTTGAGATCTTATTGCAAGTGACACTTTTTACAAATAGATTTCAATTCTCATCTTATACATTAAAAGTCTGGATACTATTTATCATATCTATATCTTCATTTTGTCTATTCTCTTTTTGCATTGCCACCAAAGGAGGCTAGAAGAAATATTGAAAATAATCAAATCCAGAAATAAAATAAAAAGGAATTAATTGTATACATTGTTTATATTGAAAGGCAGGATTGTTGAATTGGTTTTATGTGGATGGGGTGTTGTCCAGATATAGTTGTCATTGCTTTTGAGGAGCACTTAATTGTATTTGGAAAAGTTGCTGCTTTTATGTTTCAGCTTATTGGCTTATGACGCATCCAACAACAATTTAGCACTTTTTTAATGGGCTTTCTAATTGTATAGATCGTTTAATTCACTTTAATGTATTAGTCAAGGCTTGCTACTGAGTTGACAACAGTTTTCACTCTTTCTACACATCTACCCTTTTAAAATAGTTTTTCTTAGGATGCTAATGTATCCTGCCCAAAAGCAAACATTCATTTATTTCAAAGTTTGATGATAGTAGGGCGATTATGGAGGAAAGAAATGACATCCCAGTGAAGTGGGTACAAGCCTTTTTGGAAGGTCAGGCAGTGAGTTTATACAGCCTACATCATAAGCCAAATTTCTTATGGGATATTACTAAGTAGGGGTGTGCAAAGCGGGCCCTATTTGATTCGGATTTGGCTCAAATCAGGGACAGTGATTTGATTAGTTGATTTGGATTACTGTCCCTGATTCAATTTGGCTGAATCTGAAGATTTTTTGCTGATTCAGTGATTCAGACACAGACACAGCTTCAGAAATTTTTTCTACATACCTCAAGGTATCAGCACAGTTTGTGAATGCTAAAATGATGAGGCGAATGAAACATTCCACAGGAATGCGGGGGACCCTCCATGTGCTCAGCATTGAACCCAAAAGTGGACCAGAAGTACTTCTAGTACACTTCCAGGTCCACCAGGGAGTGTGCAGACCCCGCCCCCCGTGTCCTCCCAGCTCAGCAATTGACTATGGGGGGCCCCTGCACACTCCTTGGAAGATCCGGAAGTAGATCGGAAGTACTTCTGGTCCACTTCTGGGTCTGCTGCCAAGCATGCTGGGGAACCCCCCACACTTCTGTGGGACACTCCATGCACCCCAGCATCACAGTATTTATGAGCCACCTGCTACCTAGAGGTATGTAGACATTTAAAGCTGTGTCTATGACTGAAACACCAAATCTTTTTGAATCTCTTCAAATTGATTCAGATGGTTCCAGTTCGATTTCTCTGATTTGATTCAGATTCAGCGATTTGGCCACCAAATTGGGCTGAATCTCCGTCAAATCAAATCAGGGACCGAAGTTTCACATAGACCTATTTCTAAGTATGTACACACATATAAACACCACTCTTTTCCCTATTTAAAATATTCTTTGTTTATGCAGTTTATATGACATATTAAATCTAGATATCAATTTAATTAATCTCATTAAAAAAAGGACATCTGTGGAAAAAGCTAATTAAAGAACCAATTAAAGTTTCCAAATTAACAACAAAATCCAAAGACCAAGGCTAAATTAAAAAAGCTTTCAAAAATCCCATGGCAAATGTGCTCTATTGAACTTTACTTAAAACTTTCTAAGTTAGAATATGTTTGAACTATACAGATGTTTTTCATTTGGTGAGGCAGGAGGGGGTTAACACTGCCTGAGGCCATCAGGTAGAGGGGGAATCTCACACCTCCCAGATTCCCTAGGCTGCCAGATACTCCCGAGCGAGCGCAGCTGAATGGGCATGCTATCCTAGATTGGCTGCCTGATGTGAGGGAGCAATCCCCCAACCCTGCTGCACTATCAGTGACAGGAATTAGAGAACCAGAACTGAAAGGGGCCAGGATCCAGGTGGGGAAGCCTTCAGCCAAGTGCTGGCAGGGGGAGGCTGGGCCCCCTGGCATCTTCCTAGAATCACAGTGGGGGCGGGGGGTGCCTGTCCTGCTTGGATCTGCCAAAGCCCAGGAGAAGGCAGAATTGCTCAAGGCCAGGCGGGACAGAGACCCCTGCCTGTCCCTCACCCCCTCAAGCCCTGCTCCCTGCAGAGAGCCAGCAGGAGCTGCAGTACAATGCTGCTTTTTGCTGTGCTGGCAACCCTGATAGTGGGGTGGAAAAGCTTCCACCCCAGTTTCCTAGTTCATGTCTTGATTGGGGGGAAACCCAGGCCCCCCTGTGACTGGGGGAGGGGTCCTTTTCTACCCCCCGCCACCAGAGCTCCCACTATACTGAAGCTTCTGGCAGCAGATAGAGGAGAAGAGCCCCTCTCCTTTGGATGTCCATCCCAGCTCCACTAAGACATGAGCTGGAAAGCTGTGGGGCGGGGGGGGGGGG
>JAGPOW010000290.1:21868081-21885077 GCA_030014935.1 Caiman crocodilus
CCCACCATCGACCCCCATTTCCTTAGCCTTGGGCAAGCATATAGGGGACATGCCCCCATACCATGGGCTTGACCACCCCCCCACCCATAACCAAGGCCCGGCAAAGCGGGGGGGGGGGGGGGGGGGGCAGGGGTAAAGAGGTCTGGGTTCTGTGTTCCTGCAGAAGCCCTGGCCCTGCAGTGCATTACTTCCTGGCTAGGGCTGTGGGGAGACAGAGTCTAGACCCTTTTTCCCCATAGTTCCTCTGGCCAGGCAGTGGTACACTAGGGGGGCCAGGGGGGCTGTGGGGAGAAAGAACCTCTTCCCCTTTCTTCCCCCACTTCTGCCCCCCAAACCAGGCTGTGGTTCACAGCTGGCCAGAGAGAGGAAGTGAGGCTGGGATCATAGGGTGTTACTGACTTTGGTTAGTGGCAGCCAGGGGCCAGAGCTAGCCCAGCACTCAGGCAGAGCAAATGAACTGTGCCTGATGCTACAGCACAGTCCTGTGCAATACCACCTGAGAAGACGGTGATCATGCTTTAAGTTAACCTTCAATGGGATCTAGCACAAAAGTTCAATAAAGCACTCATATAAAAAGTGCCTTGGTCTAATACCTTGTCCATTGAGGGTTAATGTAGAGCATGATCTGCCATTTTTAAAGCACTCTAAGAGACATGAATATCTGTTCAGTGACAGCTTTAGAGCACTATCTGGGTAATTAACTCACAATAGATGTAACATCCTTACTTAGCCATACAATGATCAGCTCAGCACATAGTATGGAGCAGCTTCCAGCTGTGCCTCAGTCCACTTTTGTAATTGGATTTCTTCTTGGTTATTTGCAGGGTGTGGAGTCTGGTTCCACAGACTCCATACATATGCCTAAATGTGCTTCATTGCATGTAGGCAGAATCAACTTAGCTGTATGTGAAATCCAGAAATGTGACCCTAAACATAACCAAAAGACTTTTATGAGCTTCAGAGGAACAACTGAGTTTCATCGTTAGGGCATCCCAGAACAAATTGCTGAATATTATGTACATAGCAATAGCAACAGATGGGATTCATGAATTAGCATTAGTAGTGCACCCTACTCAGAATCTTCTGCTGCTGTTCAGTATGACCTTGAATGGCCCTGTTGCATAATATCAGGTGAATATCAATCAGGATTCATTGAGGGCTAACAACTTTGATATTTAGAAAAATCACTCATACAAAGATACGTACAGTGATTTAAAGAGATTAAATTGATGTTTTTCAATATTTTCCATACTGTGATCAATTTTATAACCAAAAGGTTTGGAATTCTTATCCCATTGCACAATAAAAAATTGCAAGTTTGTTATAACACCCAGACTGAGATATGCAAGAATTGTATATAACTGTCAGTAACATCTATAAAACCACTTGTGTTCATCCTGAAATGTATGCACTTTGGGAGGAAAAGAAAGCCATTGTTTAGCAAGAAGTATTTGTACATTCATTTCAAGTTAATATGACCCAAAGGAAAAGTTTTGCTTAAAATTAACCTCTAGTGTGTGTTTATTATCCTTTCAGAGGTTGTGGTTCCGGAGTAAAATTGGGCTTCTGAAACCTACTGATACTTAAGCAATACTTGAATTCATACTCTTCAGTTTCATGCTAATTTGAAAAGGTCACTCACAAATTTCTTCCAATGTCTTCCACATTTCTTCCAATCATATCACTGATGACATCCTTACAGGTTTCAGAAGCAGCAGCCATTGAGTGCATATGAACTTATGGGAAAGAAAATCTGAATGCATCTTATTGGGGATGACAACCATGTATACTCCTCACTAATTCGACTATGAAAATGTTTGGAAATTTCAGAAAGCTAGAACATGGATCTCATTCTCTCTTTACTTGTTATTTACTTAAAACAGGGTACATGGTCATTCACTGCACGTGGTCCACATCCACAGAACTCACTTTAAGCCACATGGATGTAGACCAGGAGCTTCACATACAGGCATTGTCTGGTCCTGGGAGCTGTGTAGGGAAACTGGAGTAAGTAACTTGGGACAGGAGGAGGAGCAGGCAGGATTGGGGATAGGGAAGAAAGAAGAGGGGGAAAGCTGGCTGATTCACCAGGGATTGTTCATTCAGGAATGGGTTGGGAGGCAAAAAAATGTTTGACAAGGGTTGAGAGGTTAGGAAAAGAGTGCAGCCTTGGGGCTGGAGTGAGCAGCTGGGCTTTCCCAGCCCTGGGGCTATGCTCCAACTGTGTACAGATATGCCATAGACTGAGCTAAGCCAGTCCTGAGCTAAATTAGATCACCTAAGTCAGGAGAACTAGACTGGACCTGACCTTTTTTGCCCAATTTAACCTTCCTGACTGCCTCTAAAATTAGGGTTAGATCAATTAAACTGAAGATTGAACTGAGGCTGGTGCCTCAAAGCAAGCAGCAAGGCTGGAGATGACAAACTTTTAAAAGTGGAAAACTGTGAGTCTAAGGGCACATGTTGTCACTGGGAAGTTGTTGGCAAAGAACAAATAGTTTGTGGGGAAATGGGAAATACTTGCTGACTTCTTTCCTGAATATGGAAAAGGGTCACTTCACAGAAGATGGTACTTGTTTAATTTTTTTAATGTTTTTTCCATGTGTGCAATTGATCATTCTTTTTTTCAAATGGACTGGGAATATTTTCACAGTACAGATGTTCATTTTAAAAAAAGAGTTTGTAGGTAGCCAATCTCTGCCCCTTTAGTAATCAAATAGCATTTTAAAACTTCTTACACAAACACATTTCCAAACATCACATTTACCCTGTTTTTATGCATTTAGTTGATGCTACATTGAAAAATATCTAAATTTTCCGTAGACTTAGTGCTTTCTAACTTCATTAGTTAATTTCTGCTTATGCCTTTCTGTTTCTCTGCTTATTTCATTACTTCCACTTTTTCACTTTTTTTTTTTTATTGGAAGTTCACTTTCATTAGGCAACTGCACTTGTTTGATACATCTTCCCTTTCTTAATGACATGGACTTTACTTCCTGTTAACACACACACACTTATTCTTAATATACATCTCTTAGTGGCCATCCTAAGAGTGCCTCTAAAGTTTCCTTCCTGAACAGGGAAGGAGTGACAATGTTTTTATCCTTTTTGTGAAAGAGTGACACATACAGAGTTAAAACACAAAAGCAAAAGGGGAATAAAGAGCCTGAAGGTGGACAAGACAGACCTGCTAAACCTTCAGCCTTGGGCCAGAGAGTCTATTTGACTTATCTGCCTATTGGCCATTTGACTTGAATTTTCAAGATCTTCCATAATAATTCAGGAATGAAAGAGGCTTCACTTTTCTGGTGAGAATGGACATGGAGAGTACATTCTATATGAAGCAAACAGGTTGCCATTTGGAGTTTCCATTTTATGGTAGCGATCAGAGTGTATTGGAGGTTTATTTAGTGATGCCACAAACTGATACTGGTTCTAGTGGTCCCAGTCTCTTGACAAACTTACAAAGTAAGATTGAGGAATTCTGGCAAATTTCTTTACTAGTCTCCATTACTTGAAAATCTTTTGCTCAGGAATGATCTACTGAATTCAGGCTTTTCAAAGATTTGACTCTATGGTCCCTTCCAAAGAAGGGGGTTGTTTGGAATGGTGTCCTTAACTTCCTGCCCAACAACAGTTTTACAGGCTGAATCTATTTGGTAGACAGGTCAGAGAGAGATTAGGTTCTGGGGATTTACTGAATAGGCAAATCAACAGATAGAGGTAGCATGAAATGTACTGTTGACATTTGCAAACTTCTTAAAGATCTCAAAAGAAATTGGAGGAATATTGTCAGAGGCAACTTGCTATGGAATCCCAAGCCTGGCAAAGGAAAGGCAGACTGCACTTGATGTATTATACAGAAACTTCATTATATTTTAAAGAATAATGAATCATCAAAAGATAAGTTGTACTATCCAGACAGAAAATGTCAGTTGTGACTTTCTGTGATGACCTTTAAGTGGAGCAGATGGTAGTAACAGTTCTAGTGGGTTGATGGGATTGATGTTCATCCAAGTACAAATACCATATTTGTCAAGGCAGTTGTAATTGTCTGCTGAGCCCAGGCCACCAGATACACTGTTAAGGCTTCTCTTTAAATTTTCCACTGCAGTCAGTTACTTCCTCTTGCAGCAATATAAAAATAATGTGTCTGAGCCCATTCAACAACCAAACCTTAAGTTGTGATAAGATCCCCAGAAACTGCCCAGTAAGATTTCTTAGCAGTTTATAGCTTTGTGGCATAGGGTTTCCACAGCGAACTAAACTGTAAAAGAGCACCTTGTCCTTCTGGTTATGGAGTCACAAACATGATGCTAGCCATATCTATTTGTCCATTATACAACCCTAATCCAATTGGCTGGAGAAATTGGTACACTTCAAACACATTAGACTGTTGGGTTTCCATGGGCTCCTGCCATTTTGATAAGAACAAATTTGCATACAAATTAATGGTCATGGAGTCAGAAAGTGATTGAAAGATATAATAAGGAAAAGAGACTGAAGCTGATGTGTAAAGAGTAAACAGCAAGGAGACTCAAATAAAAACTTAATGAGGAGCAGTACCAGAAGCCTTAGCAATGTCCTCAGGGACAGAGGCAATGTGTAGAGGGTGTACATGGGTGCACATGCACCCCCTAAGCATGGCAGTGCACCCCCTACAAAAAGAGGGGCACAATCCCTGCTGGCAGCTGCGGGTGGTCACTGAGCCTTGGTCAGTACTTGCCACCCCCTCCCACACCTAGTGCCAACAAGGGCTGCCACTGGCTGTGGGAACTTCCCACTTAACGTTGCCAGGCTCCCACCACTTCCACCCCCATACTCCCACTACCGCCGTGCCCCCCCCAGCTGGCAGAGGCATGAGTCATTCATGCTTAGGGAAGCAACAGGACAATAAATAAAGTATCTGACATGTTTATATAATAATACAAGAAGCATGGAGAATAAGGGGGAAGAAATAGATGTCTTAGTAGTCACAGAATTATGCTGTAATTGAGATTATGGGGACAGGGTGGGATAGTAGAAAGGAGTGGGAAGGGGGAGGAAATGTCCTGATAGGCATTGACTACAAGCCACCAAACGAGGAAGTAGAGAAGATGGACAAGGTCTTCTTCAAAACAATTGACACAGAAGCTTCCAAGAGGCTCTAGGAGAGGGATGAGCAAAATACAGCTTGTGGGCTGGATGTTTTATCCAGTCCATAGGGCCCCTAGAAAATGTAGTAAATTAATATTTATTTGATCCTGTCTGCTTGTCAAAGATCACAGGAGCCAGGGGCAGTAGGACCCAGGGGGAGCCAGCAGCAGGACCGAGCAGCCCAGCCCATCTCCACCCCGCCCCTAGCCATTTTACTGCCTTTCTGCCCCTGCACTGCTCCAGCACCGCATGGCTCCCAGCTACATCACCGGACTGGGGAGCACGGGCCCAAACCAGTACATACGTGTGTGCGTGTGTGTGTGTGCTTGGTCATAGGGAGAGTCCCACACACACATAATGATACACATGCACCCACACATCCCCTCGCAATGCCATACATGCAGACCCCCAAACCCATACCCCCTCAGACACCCCAGACACCCTCCTTCCATACACAGCATCCCACAAACCCCATAGCCACCCACATCCCACATATACACACACACACACACACTTCCTCACTCCACCCACGCACCCACACCCATACCCTCCCCTAAACCCCATAGCCCCACAGCCCCCACAAAGCTATACCCACCTCCATGCCCCTACCCCCCACAATGTACAAGAGGAATGCTTCATTTTAAGATATTGTGGATTCACTTCTGTGTAAACTACATAAACACATGTAAATCAGGACTAAAATATTTTTTGAAATCACATTAATGAATGCTGTAGGTGTTCACTTTTTAGAATATAATTTGGTATTTTTCTGGTTTCAAGGTAGCAAAACCCCTTGTTGAAAGGAGGAATTCATTTAATTAGGCCATTTGCTAAGAAGACCAAAACATTTTTTTTCTAGTTGCTTTTTTAAACATCTGAAAGGATTAAATGTGCTATAAGGATAAATAATGTTATTTTAAAAGGTAAGATATAAGTAAAGATATTTTACATTTTGTAGGAAATCTCCCACACTATTGGAACAGGAACTTGTGTAGTTGAAAAAAAAGTAAATGTGGGTTAAGTCTGAAATATAAAGAACTTAACATTCAGTTTGAGATACGGTTCCCTTATTTTTCTTTAGCATACTGCTAACAACCCAATGAACAAGTGTCAGTATGAAAATACACAATATGAAACTCCATACATCTTTTCTAATAGATAAAGCCTGGAAGGTGAAAACGTTTTTGTTGTGTTTAAATATTTTTAGATTTTCATCTTTGATTGCTGACAGAATTTTCACTAAGAGATGCTGTGGAGAGTATTATAATAACCTTGCTAGGAGCTGTTATAAATAAACCATCACAAATGCTTACATACTGATGTTGGAACCCAGCAGATATGATCTATTGTATTATTGCCTTGGTAGAATTCAAGAACAAAGACAATTATAATTCCTTTGTTAAGCTGAAGTTGCTTCTATTTGTCATTACACTTACTTCTAATAAAATAGTACTGCAACATTTCCTAATACATTTAAGTTTGCATTTTGCATCGTGTTGTCAGTTTATGAATATTTGTAGAATTAACAACTGAAGTTGTGAAAACAGACTAAAAGAGTCAGGCAAGAAGCAGGAAGACGGGGAAACCCCCTTCTATTTCACTGGTGATGTGAGGCTTCTGAAGTCAGTGTAATTTCATTATGGATAAACTTGCTCATCTTTTCCATTATATCCCTGAAGTGCACCCTTATTCCTCTCTGGGATATTCTTTGCCCCAAAGAAATTGCCCTTTACTCTTCCTGTTCAAAAGGTAAGTCCTGTGGTCAGGGAATCTAAACCTATTAAATATGATTTCAAGGTTTACAAAATTGGATTTGAATATTTAGAGTCTGTAAACAGTACTAAAATCATTATTTGACCCTACATATTTAAGCATTCTATTTGTTAATTATTTATGAATAAGCAATTAGAAAATACTAACACATAAATTGTGAAGAGAAGAAAAGTCACCTGGAAGCATTTTGCCAGCCCTATTCAGAACATACGAAACTATCTTATTCACTTTACAACAATAATCAAACAAAAGCATGACATAATTTTAAAAGTAAGGAACAAGTTTGTCAGTTCAATTTTTCACACAGTGCCTTATCATTTTCTTGAGTAGCACATTTTATTCCAGCTGTTTCATTAGGGATTTCTGACAGCAGAGGTCAGACTTTATAATTGTCTAACTGTTTTTGGGATACTTTTCTCTTTTAAAATAAAATAAATGCACCAGACTACCCACCCTACTTATAAATAAATTCCCCTTAGTCATGTTTCCTATTCCATATGACCTGTGGATACATTAACAAGCTGAAATTCTATTACAAATTCTATTGCTATTCTATATTAAATGGTTTTAATTACTTATAATATAAAGAGAAGGTAGTAAATGGTCATGACAGAGGGAGAGAGAGAGAGAGAGAGAGAATGAACAAAACAAGAAACTAATATACAGATTCATAAAAGCTTCAAATAGATGTACAAACAGAAGTAACACAGAATATGGGGTACAACTGTTACAGAATATTTGCATCTTGCTTGGTCTTCTACTACAGTAACACACAGTGGTTTGACATACCTTTAGTAAAACAATTTTATATAGGGTAACATCATTGTAACAATACATATGTAATTACAGCTATTACCAAAGTAAATGAAAGATATTATCCAAAGAATGTCCCTGAGGCTGTTGGATAGAACCCTATATGTCTCCTGAAGTGATTGAGATTTTTTTTTTGAAGAACAAAAGGCCACAGCTTGTATAGAAAGAGACTCCTAACCTGAAGATTGGAGTTAGTGCAGTACAGTCATTGGAAACCAGAAGGAATGATGGAGAACTGGGTGCTGATGGAAAAAGAAAGTAAGTTTTATTAAAATAAAACACAATGTGCGTGTGTGCATGCCATTTAAGTAACAGAGGAAGTGAAGCAGAAATGCCATGCAATATTTAGCACATATATTCTGTGCATGCTATGTGACATTGGCTATGAAAGGCAATTCTCCACATTGCCCACAAACCTTACCATGTTTCCAGTCACGTTCAAAATGTTACCCTTTCTTTCTTTACCTTTACATTTCTGTCATACATACATTTCTGTCTCTGGCATGTAAGAAAGATCCAGGAAGAAAATAATATATATGGCACAAGAGTCAGACTTTATTTATAAGGAACAATAGCTTAATTCATAAAGCAGCTCTTACAATGCCCAGCTCCTACATGATTTTTGCACTTTGTAATGAGGATAAAATCCTATGAGGATTTGGCATACATTCAAAACAATAAAGCATCCTTTCTTTATCTGAGACGTGAACCGTTTATGCAAGAGGATTTTGACACTCAGACATTTGCTATCCTTCCTTTTTCTTCTGCAGTCAGTTTTCCTTTTTCCTTCCGTTAGACACTATTCCCCTAGGTTATCAAACCCCAATAAATCCCATTCTGTTTATTGCTCAAGCACTCCCTTCTGTATGCTTTTAAGCCTTATATATCACTTTAAGACTATATCTAATGTTGTACATGCCACATTTCTTTCGCTGGAAAGGTTAGATTGTCATTGGTTTCTTTATGGTTTTGTGTGTAAGGCTGAAATAAATCAGGTCACAAGATTTTTGTTTTAATAGGCATATTTTTCAAAGGCCAAAATACTACATTGTAAGGGCTGGTGTGGGGTTTCTTTATTTATTGAGCAATAGTATCCTTTTATCAAAGATCGATTCAAATGTTTTTTTTCTCCTTTAGTAATTGAATTCCATTTTCTATAGGAACTGATTGCAGCATGATCCCCTAACAGGTTTGCAGTAACAGAAAGTATTAATGTTGAAGCTACCATCTACTCCCAGCAACAGTTCTCTATTTATATAAACCAACAGGGAATTGTGTCAAGAATCAATTATTAGCATAAACTTCTGAATGCAGCAAACTTACTAGTTGCCTAGCAGCAACACAGTAAGCTGTAGCTTAACTGACTCATTTAACCCTGGCCTACCCACAGGTTAGATTCATTTTCATTATACTGCCTATCCTTGTTTGAAAGGATAGGCAATATCAGGTGTATCAACCCATCTGAACAGTTGCTTGTCACAGAGGACTGTGCTCTCTTATAGGAACATAAAAACAAATCAGAAATGGTTCTCAGAACTTTTGGAGGCCTTCAAGGAAACCTCACAAGCAACTATTAAAAACAACTATTGCTTTAGCTCTGTCCCCAGAATTTCTTGGGTGAATTTCCAAGTCTGCATGAAGCCCCTTTAGCACCTTTGTTGCACAACTTCTGCAGCTGGCACAGCTCTCCTAGCCCCATGCACGTGGGGATCCATCCCAATGTACGAGGGGCTGGGAGACAGCTTCTCCTTTAGCTGTCACAGCTCCTCCCCCCACATTGGGATGTAACCAGTTAGCAGTGGCCCCCTCGCTACCTGGGCTGACCAGGAACAAAATTGGTCCTGGTAAGCATCTATATGTGCAGTACCAAGCAGTACCTAATTGTTTATTTATTTATTTACATTTATCCAGTACCTACATGTGTTGGTACTAGCAAACAGTGCATAAGACTAATGTGCAATGACTCCAGCACGCATGTAGACAGTGATGCTTTACTGTGTATGAGAACAGTCAAATGCACAGTGAAGCATCTTGTGTAGACACAGCCTGTGAAGTGAAAGATTAAGTGCTAGGAAGGGTTGGTAAACAAAGCGGTGAAATGTCATATTCTTTATAGCAGTCCATGGTATTTTATAAGTCATCCAGAGGAAGCGAAGTAGAAGAGAATTTTTCAGTTGCATGACTAAATACCTCAATCATAAACTATTAATACACTGTTATGATGTTGTTCTACAGGAGATGATCTTTTGATCCATATTAACCTGGAGACACTGGGTCTACTAGCAGAAAAACACCATAATCCTCTAACTTGGAATCTAGAAGAGCAAGCCTTGTATGTTTGAGATCAAGACCAAGTTTGGTTGCATGTTGCCAGCATCTAAAATTAAGCAGAGATCCTGATAGTTCAACATATTGAAAGAGTAACCTCAAGAATAACTTCAAGCCATAGGCCGGATCCACACGAGCAGGAGTGCACGTTTGCAGCAGCACAAATAGTAGTGGCACAAATTTATGTCACTGGTTGGTGCTGCAGTGCGTGCCCTTGCCCATGCTGTTTGCAGTGGGACACATTCTTCTCCTGCTCCATGTGCTGATGGGGGGACTGGCTAGGGCATAGAGTGCCTCAGTGTAGGGCTAGCCAGCAGGCAGCTCAAACACAGAGGCACCTTGTGCCTCAGCCAGCCAGGGAGTGGCATGCGGGGATGGGAGTGGGCAGATGGGGGCTGCTGTCTCTTTGTGCTGCAGAGCCCCTGCACCAAGGCACCCTGCACCCAAGACAACTGCTTCCTTTGCTGGATGGGGCACAAGCTGCCTCTTCACTGGGGAGTAGGTAGCCCGGGTTGGCTGTCCGCCTGTTCCCACCTGCCTCAGTGCAAGGGCTCCACTGCAGCATCCCCGTACCAAGGCATATGGAGAGCCCTGTCTCAAGGCACTCTGTGTTCCAGCCAACCACAGAGTAGGTGTCTGGGATGCAGTGTGCCGCAAGATGGGAGAGCAGGCAGCTCCCTGACCTGCCTGCTTCTCTATCTCAAGGTACATGGCACCCTACTCAGATGCTTTGCAGCTGGCTGGGGCACAGTGCGTTTCAGGATTGGTTCTCTATGTACCTCAGCATGGGGGCTTTGCAGTGGAGCATTTGCACTGAGGCACACAGTGGGGGTGAATTGGTGTGGGGGTTTATGTGTGGGGTGAGGGACCATGTGAATGTGTGTGAGGTTATGTGGGGTGTGAGGGGCTGTGTGTGGGGGGGAGGATGTTTGCATGCATGGCAGTGCAAGGAGGGGTTGTGAGTGCATATGTATGGTGGGGTGTGCATGTGAAGTTCACCTTATGAACACACACACACAAGCTCCTGGCCCCAGGGTACTGGTGCAGCTGCGTGCTCTTGCAGCCTGGCGATGCAGCCCAGGGCCACGTGGTGCTGAAGCAAGTGTGCAGAGAAGCAGTGGAAGCCAGGACAGGCAGAGTCTTCTGGTTGGGCAGGAGTGAGGGTGGGAAAGGGTTGGGGGTGAGGCAGGGTTGACCTGGCCTTGTTTCTGGCTCCTGCCAGTTCCCCCTGAGTCCTACTGCCTCTAGGTCCTGTCATCTTTGACAGGCAGCCAGGAGCAGATAAATATTAATTTTCTAAACTTTGTACATGCTGTGGGCTGGATAGACTGGATCCAGCCCACAAGCCATATTTTGCCCACCCCTGTCATAGACCTTATGTAGGGTTAGTGCAATTTCTGGTGGAAAAGTATAATAAAAAATGACTTTTGGATGTGACCAGTCAGCATCTACTATAACTTTAAAAAAAAAAAAAAGTCTAAAGTTCATTGTGTATAAAAACTACAGTGCTATTCATGTTTCTAGTTAACTACTACTATTTTATGACTGTAGAAAATATCCCTATTTGAGGATAAGAAGATGGACTCACATTGAAGTAAGAGTGTAAGAAACCTGGAAGAACAGGTACATTCCTGTTTTCTGGAAATACAGGAATAATAGAGAACTTACTGGCTTGCTGGACCACAAGTTTCCAAATGACATTTTAAAATGTATATTTCTCAAATTGAAAATGAAATTTCACCCCAAAGTATATATAGTTTGGGGGGCAAGATGCTTACAAAGGTTGGTATAGTGGCTTTTTTTCTTGTAGCAATCAATGAACCAAATTCTGCGTTTAGAAAGGGCTTCAGAAGTAGAACTGAGACCAGCATTGGGCATGACTATGTATTTTTTTGTTTATTTAGTAAAACTAAGGTTCTTGATAAACTCCAAATATTCACCTTACTTGGTCTTCATAATTTCCATTAATATTAATAGGAAAATAATCCTCAGCCATGGGTTTGGGAAACATAGAATTTGGCAATGTGGGCAACCCCCACTTAGCACTCTTAATTGGCTCCTGAAAAACTGAGCATTAAGTGAAACTGAAAGTATTTGATGACCCAAGATGGCAACCTCAACTGTTTTTAATGACCCAAGATGGTGACCGTGTTATAATGAAACTTGCTGAGTGTGAAGCGAAACAGCATTAAGCAAGGTTTGCCTGTACACAGCTCTTGCTCTTCCTTTCATGGCATCAGACAGTCCTAAGATGAAACCCAAAAGGGTTTCAGCATGAAGCAGTTAAGTACACCCAGTTAAAAAAAAAAATCACCATCCTTAGGACTGTGGTGGCAAGGCACCACCATAGGCTCCTGAAGAGGAGAGGGTAACCCCCATGGGCCCCATATCCCAGAAACAGACCCCTGGTAGGGATAACTTACCTCCCACAGGGCAGCTGGAGCAGGAACTAGGACCATGGCCACAGCTATGTAAACTGGCATTACATTGGCTGTTTAATCAGCTATTTCTGGCATGGGAAACAGCCAGACCAATGCCAGCAGCCATACTGCTGCTGTGGGAAAATTTAAAGGCCCCTCCAGAACTAGGATAGGGAGAGAGCTGGAGAGAGAGAGTGCTGGTGGGCAGCATGCTAGGCATACTGTGGCTCTGGCGTGGGAAGGGAGTGACACAGCCTGTGTGGCTCCTGGAGGCAGTGCAAGGAAAACCTTTGAGCCCCCTGCAGGAGGCAGAGCAGGAGAAGCCCTCCATCTCCCCATGAAAGAGGAGCCAGAGGAAGTCTTGGAGTTCCCTGCAGGCAGCAGGGCTAAGGAGGCATTTAAGCCCCCTAGAGGAGGCAAGGGTAAAGAGGCAGCTTTGCAGCCCTCTCCTCCTCAGGGGAATATTTCTTCTGAGGAAAAAAAAAAACCAAGAAGGGGGAAAATCAAAAGAGACCAGGAAAGGCAGTCCCTGGGCTATCCTACAGGGCTAAAAATCACCGTTTATGGATATTCACCCAGTTGGTGAGTGGACGGGGTATAGGGGAGTCGGAGCCCCGTGGAACATCGTGCCAAGCAATTGTGAGTACTGCTGTCTGTCAGGAGGGCCTCCAGGAAGATCTCCACCGAAACCCCCCCTCTCTTGATAGTTAACATCAAAGTCATGGCAGATGAGTCAAGGGGAGAGGCTACACACCCGACAGGCCAGGCAGCATGCAAGGCGCAAGTGATCACAAGGACTTTACCAGTGGAAGCAGAATCTCTTGTGGCTTTAAGGGCAGAATCCTATGTTATTTTACATCCCTAAGTGGCAGTTACCTAAGTTGTGTAACTACCATTTTTGGCACAGTTTACAATACTATTTCACTTGCAGTGTGGATGCAGCAGCTGAGACACTGAATATGAGAACACACAACCAAAAGAGATGCCATAGCAAATCAGATAACAGGTGTATCTAGCACAGTACTCTCTCTCTATATATCATGGTGACACACAGTTGATTCTAAAGGCAAATATTTATGTAGGGCCTATCCAGTTTGATCTGTTCTCTGTGCCTGTATTATGGCAGCTTCTAGCATTCTGAGGCATATGTGGAAGGCTGTAGACCCAGCATCAAGTTTAAAGCCCTCTAAAAGGCCTATCTTGTTTTATTTTGTCTAACTCTCTTTTAAATCTGCTTCCATTTCAGCCTCTACAATACCTTTTGTCAATGAGTTCCATAAGTTAAATAATACGATATATGCAAAAAAAATCTTGTTGAATTAACTTGTTCCCTAACGATTTCTTTGAATGTTACCTATATTGGTATTGTGAGATATGTTAAATAGATTACTATTATTTGCTTTCTCCACTTTCATTATTTATGATCTCTTTTATAGCTCCCCCTACCCCATTCAGTTTTCTTTTCCAAGATGAAAAAGCCTAGCCTGGTTGGTCTGTCCCTGTACAGAAGATTTTCCATGCCCCAATCATGTTTGTTGCTGTTCCCTGTAACTGTCCTACTTCTATGATATATTGTAGGAAATGGCGGAAACGGGATGGGGTTGGGTGGGAATGGAAGAAACAGCGGAGCAAGACTTCACACAATATTCCAGGCAGGTAGTATGATGAACTTACATATAGTGACATCATGATTTTTTTCTATTTTGGTTTTCAGTAAATCTCTTAATAATTCCTAACATCCCATTTAATTTTTTTCTCTACCTCTCCCTTTTCTTTTGGCTGTGGCTGATCAGTAAGCTAATGTTTTCAGAAAATTAGCTCTAATAATTGCAAGATATACTTTCTTGAGGTGTTATAGCTAATATGGGCACTGTGACTGTGTACTTGTATCTTGGATTATGCTTTCTCACACTGCATCGCTTCAGATATATTAATATTATACTTCATCTGCCATTTGGTTGGCCATTCACTCAGTTTTACTGCAAATCCTTCAACAGTTCTTCACAAACAATTTTTAATTTTTTTTTACCACCATGAAAAATTGCTAGCATTTCTAAGTTTGGCTATTTTACTAGTCATCCTTATTCCTAAAAATGTTATGCAATAGTTCAGAGCTCACCACAGACCTTTGAATAACCCCTGATGTTTGCCTCTCTCCACTGTGATAACTTACCACTTATACCTACTCTTTATTTCCTGTTCTTTAGCCAGTTATCAATCCACAAGTGCACATTACCTTTAAAGCCAGAGAAGCTTATTTTTGGTGCAGGATTTTATCAAAATCTGAAAAAAAGATTATATTAACTATAGTTCTCTAAGCCAAATGCTTGTTGATGCCCTCAAACTAAATTAGTAAGGCCTGACTTCCCCTTACAAAAATCATATCATCTCTTCCCCAGCAATACCTGTTAATCTATGTGATGGATAACCACTGAATACATAGCAGAGAGCAGTGGAGAAGTTTCTGTCCCATTTTCAGCAGCAATCCCAGCTAAACCACAGGGAATAAAACGTGCAGGATTGATTCTCTAACTTCTCTTCCTCCTGGTCCCTTGTATCTTCTTCTGCTTTCTGCCAGGAATAGATAGTGCCAAACCTGTGACCTGCTTGCTAAATTACTATACTGAAAGGGGAGAGAAGTTCCAAGCTTAGCTAATGGTGGCCTGGAAGTTGGTTCTTCAGCTTCCCAGGGTATAACCTTAACCCCTAGGAATATTGGGATAAAATGTAGGAGAGTTCTCCTATTCCACCTAGCACCCACTGCTCATGGATTCATGATTAACTACAATTTCAAGATTTAAATCACACAGGTATCCACACACAAAACTATGCACCTGTCAAGCCAGCATGCAATCTTCTGTGCATACTCAATAGACATGTGGATGCTTATGTGTCCATGCTACACTTGGAATAGAATTACAAACTGTTCATAGGTGCCAAAGCCAGTAGTTAGGTAGCAGCAGTTACAATCCTATTCAATTGCGTAACTGTCATCTGGTTGCAAAAAATAAAATAAAATAAAATAGGATTCTGTTCCAGTTGCCTATAGGCTGATATGGAGGATCTGTGGATGCCAGTAGTACGTAAGTGTTGCACACAGATTGTTAAAGATTTTTTTGGCCTGAGTGGCAAGAGTTGCTTCCCTTCACTGGGCTGAGTTTCCTAGGGCTGTGGGCTGATGGGAATGGAGCTCAGTGTGGGGGAGGCACCTCCCACCACCAGACTCTGTCGCCAGTTCTGGGAAACTCAGCCCAGCTGGGGGAGACACCTCCCTCATCTGGGCTGTGTTTCCCTGAACAGGGGATGGAGCTCGACAGCGGAAGGTGCCTCCCACAGCGCCTTGAGTTTCCCAGCACTGCATACCACTGGGAACTGAGCCCAGCAGTGGGAGGCGCTTCCCCCAGCTGGGCTCAGTTCCTCAGTGCTGGGTCCCAGGTGGCAGAAGCAGCCTCCTGTCATGTGGCAGGTAGATCAGGGGACCACCAGCAGAACCAGAAGGGTTGCAGGTTCTCTGCTGGACTCCTTCTGAGGATGTGGGCCCCCAATCTACCTGCCAGACCACAGGAGGCTGCTCCTGGCTCCTGCTTATCAGCATCTTGAGGTGCAGTTTCCTAGACACCCCTGCACCCATGTCCTTGAAACCTGACAGGCTTCATTGCCACAGAAGGGGCTACCATTGCTCCAAGTCAAACTGGAATCAGGCAAGACATGACAAAGTTATAGGTTGTTCTGTGCTTTCCCATTATAGCCTATGGGCAAAACAGCAAATCAGCAAAACTGTTTGAATGAAATGGGACAAAACAGTGCTTTCAAAATGAAACAACTTGAAACAAAGCACTGTTCCATTGAAACAGAAGTCAAAGTGGAACGCTGTTGTTTCGTACAGCCCTACTATATATCTCTAGATCCTGGAACCTGCAGTAGTTATATAATGCATGCAAAGAAACATTAGAATAAATACACAGAATACCATTTATTCTTCTGCTAAAACTTCTTCAAAGTGTTGAGAAACATGCCGTTTCCCTTGGTTCACTATAGTATTAATTAAACAAACTGCTGAGGATTTCCCCCACAGTAATATTTGGTTGCATTGATTTAGGTTATAGATTTATTTTGAGACGTTTTGCTCAATAGTTTAACTTCTATTTGTGGCATTGCATTTGTCTTAGTGACATTTTGAAAAAGTGGTAGTGTTGTTTGACAATTTTAGTGAGAAATAATTCCTTTTCAAGTTAAAGTACTGCCTGCTGTCATTTCCATTCCTGGCTGAATCCTTTGCTAGACTAGACATCCAGTGTCATGGTGTCTTTGCTGAACAGCTCACTCTTGATTTCGTACGTTAATTATAAAAGAGCATTATATTTGCTTTACATGTTATCATAGTATCATAGTACCTAGGGTCAGAAGGGGCCTAGAGCAGGCCATCAAGTCTGACCCCCCGCCAATGGCAGGAAATGAGTGCCAGGGTCACAGGACCCCAGCCAAGTACCTATCTAATCTACTCTTAAAGACGCCCAAGGTAGGAG
>JAGPOW010000290.1:21907145-21931093 GCA_030014935.1 Caiman crocodilus
CTGCAATGCCCCGGCCCCCATCACTTACCTGGTTCTCCCTTTTGACCGATGGTCCGGGCTCATTGGCTGTTGCTAGGCCTGGTAGTTCAACGTCTCCTCTGCCCTCATCTTCCCCCTCCCCCGGCGAACCTAGTTTAAAGCCCGCCGAAGGAGGTTCTGGACATTGTCCAGAGGGGGTTGCCAGCAGGGCCTCTGGGTTGATGGGCAGCGTGATGTGGAGCAGGTCTGGTCCAGGTGAAGGTGGTGTCCCCAGGAGTCAGTCTTCATTACCCTGTTTTATGGGGCAGACTACCCGTGATCCCCTATGAAGAGGGCCTGTCCAGGCAAGGTCAGTCCTATTCCAGAGGGTTCCAGGTGTTCTTACTGAGCAAGTGCAGCTTTGGCCCAATGGTGGGTTGCCTCATCTTTTGTATCTTGAATGTGGAGGGTGGTTCCAATGGCTGGGTCACTGGTCTGGGTATTGGTTTTGATAGTGGGGTGATCTAGCAGGGGGTCCTGCTATCATTGTGTTTCATTCACCCATTCACTCTTTTGCTTCAGGTATTCAAGGAAAACCAATTTACATGAGAGAGGTTACAGACTTAAATGCAAGTCATAATTGCAACACACTTACACAACAGGGCATGGGGACAAGATGGGAACCTGATGCACACAAAATGGATACTTGACATCACTCATGCCAACCCACATTGCAGGCCTAAATACATAGAGACACTTAAGACACAATAACCTTATGGTGTAATATATTGTAGTAATCCAACAGACAGCAAAACACTATTAAAATAGGTCATGGTTACTATAAAAGGGGACTTATAAACACAGGATTTCAACTTAGTTTAAAAGTACTTGTATATATACCCATAGGGAATAGAGGAGGGGAGAGAAAAAGACAGAAATGATGGGGAAAAGGGAATGTCATATTTCTAAGTGTATATATAAGCTGGGGGTTTGCTACACCCCTACCTCCCAAGGTCTGGCTGAGCTGGTTGGAGCACAGCTTGGCTCTCCCCTGCCTCCAGGCTGCAGTCAGGCTGATGCTGCCAATCCCACAGAGCTCAGCCTGATGGCAGGAGGCAGGGGAGAGCCACTGGCCAGGGCTGTGCTCCTAGTGGCTCTGCCAAGGGCTCTCCCACTGCTGGGCTGAGCTCCATGGGGCTGGCAGAGCTGCTCAAACTGAAGCCTGGTGGCAGAAGGTGGAGAGAACCAGGGCTGCACTCCAAGCGGCTCTACCAGCCCCATGGAGCTCTACCTGCCTTTGCAGCAATGCCAGACTAATCCCAGGGCCCCCCAGATCTGTGCACAGGATGACAAGAGGCTTCTGCTGCTGTCTGGAGCCAGTGGCAGCACCAGTCTTTTTGGCACTGGGCCCAGGCTGTGTCCAGTGCTGGGCCCCGATTGGCAGTGGCAGCCTCCTGTCATCCCGAGTGCAGATCCAGGGGCCTGTACCTCTGGAAGGAGTCTGGCACAGCCCCACAGTCCACCCAGGGGCACCGGCCCCTAGATCTGTGCGTGAGATGACAGAAGGCTGCCACTGCCAGCAAGTGACACACGCTTTTCTCATCAGCAACTTGAAGTTCAGTTTTCCAGAAATCCCTGCACCTCTCTCACTGAATCTTGTCAGGCTTCATGCCCTCAGAAGGGGCTACTATCAACACACTTTTCATCCAAATTAGGCAAGAATTGGCAAAGATATAGGCATTTTCATCATTCCCCATTATAGCCTATGGGTGAAACATGACAACACGTTTAGTCAAAACTGTTTTGCCAATTCAACAAAACAGAACAGTGCTTTGAAACAAAATGAAATGATGAAACAAAACACTGTCCCTTTTAAATGGTGAAACAGAAGTCAAAATTAAATGGTGCTGTTTTGCACAGTAGCCCTAGTTCTTAGCTCTACTCAGTGTAGTGGTAGGTAATCTTTGATCAAAAAAAAGTGCTTTATCCTCATAATTTCAAATGTGCAACATAAGACTTACTGGTACTGCTCACCTCTGCAACAATTGCACTCTGGCACCTAGTAAAGGTCTCCCTGAGCTGTTCCCATGGCATTGTGCAAGTCAACATCAGCCACACCATATACTTCTTGGCTTCCTTTCTAAGAAGCCTCAACCTAATAAACTGATCCATTATGCTAGGAAGCAGTTACATATATACAGTAAGTGCAGACAGACTAGTAAGGAGGAAGAGGAGATGTTCCTAAACATGATTCAAAAGTACATATGATTGGCTAATTTAAAAGCCGACAAGTGGCAGTTACGTTACATATACAACAGATACTGGAACATAAGTGTACTCGCAGAAACTGAAATACAGGTGCAAGAGACTCATGAAAGACACTTTCTAGTGAGTCTGTAAGGTACTAGAGGAACCATCCCAGTGTTGGGGAAAATGCACCGTTACACTGTGATACAGAAGTAAAAGTGAACAAGAGTTTGTGGTGATACATAGAGGAAAAACTAGCTCTGGGATTGTACACATGTGAGGTACTTGGTCTTGAGTATTATGCAATAGTGAGGTTGAAAGATGGTGCTGAACCAAGTTTTAAAACACTCACATGGAGATGTAGTCACAGGTAATGGGTGTTTCCCAGTGACATGCAAAATATTGTTAAGCTGGAGAACTGGTGTTGCATCCCATATCGAAAGTCCCACATGCCTTCAGAAAAAGACTATAACAAGCTACAAAAATATGACTGCAAATGGTGTACTTTGGAGAACAAACAAACTAGCCAACTGGGTCTATTCCTTGGTAATTGAAGAGAAGAGAAGCAAACTATGGCTGTCTGTGCGCGGAAAGAGTAGATTAGAAACAAGAAAAAAATTCATTTATAGTCAGTGAGCTCTTGTCAGAGATGACAGGAGCCAGATTTCTTCAGCAATTTAGATTTGTCAACAGTATTTTGGCAGATTCCTTTTGATACAGAGCTCCAAGATGGGTACTTTCAACACCACGTCTGCAAGGTACTGCTTCTGATAGTAATTATACAAGAAGTAGTTGACTGCATAGTGAGGAACATTCTAAAGTGTTTAGGGTGTATGAAACCCTGTATGGTTGGCATAATAATATGGGGTAAGTGCCATTGAACGTAGAAAATGACTGAGTAAGCTACTGGATATTGCATGGATTAATAACCTTAAACTGAATAAGGAAAAGTGTCAGTTTCTGACTACAAAAATAACATTTGGGCTAGCCATTGACCTCAAAGGGAATATTACCAGACAGTTAAAAGGTTCAAGTGATACTGAAAAGGCAAAATGCACAGATAAAAAAAAGAATTCAAAGATGGTTATAAATGTTGACTTGTGTCAGCAGTTTTATTACAACTGTGCATCTTAACTTAAAGCACCTCTCCACAAGGAAACAGAATAGGACTAGATGCCAAATCATGGAAGTAAGTTTAATGATCTAAATGCTTTGACATTAGCCCCAGTACTACAATTCTTTGACCCATTAAAGTATATCACGCTCTCCACAGATGCTTTAAAAGATGGATTTGGAGAAGTGCTATTACAGAATCATAGAACTAAATGGTTGCCAGTCATAGTCATCCAGGGCTATGACAGGTGCAGAGAAATAATATGCACAAATTGAAGAGGTATTATGTATATGCCAAGATGCAGAAGAAGCATCTTGGCATATACATAATACAAGTAAGCATAATACAAGTAAGCATCCTAGAGGAAGACATGGAAAAATGCTTAAGTGCTATCACTAACCCATCCAAAGAAAAGTCCAGTAAATTAAGCTGGGCACACAGTCACACAGCTTATGGATGTACAAGAGGACCCTTGTCCCCAGGCACACACCTGCATATGTGCTGTGGTGTATGGCAGATTTGCCTTGAGTGCAGTAGAACAGACAAGGGCCAAGTAACGGTGGCACAGACATGTGATGCTGTTATTTATCCAGAGGGAAACTCACATCCCCACCTGCAGGGATGTGCCTACAGGTTTCCATGAAGTGGGAGATCAGCAGGAACTTGCAAGTCAAGGAATAGGGGCTGTCAGAGACAAAACCTTTGCAAGGGCATCAGCAAAATAACCATAACAAAAAAAACCCTTACTTCTTACTGTAAATAGGTGTTCTATATGTAATAAAGAGATGCTCCAATGTATAAGCCTCTGGGTACTACATTTATACTTCTGAGAAAGGAAGCATTAGTAAGTTACAAAACATCACACTTTGCACTCATTATACCTTTCAGAAATGAAGATCATGTTGATCCATTGTACAAAAAAACTCTCTAAGTCAAGTCACTAAGGTATAAAGGGAGATTCACTACATAAGACATAGTAAAAGTACATTTGGAAATCAGTATTTTGGCTTGCAAAAAAATTGAATTCAAGATAATTAGCTAAAGGGAGTTGAAGTTTGCTGGATACCTAGGTCAAATGAAGGGAAATTGCTGAAGCAAGGCTTGCAAGTAGTTGTGCTAGTAGTCTGGGCTTCAGCACAACCATGAGTATTAGGCCTGTGCAAAGCAGCAAGTATTCACTTTGGATTTGGTTTCAGCCAATTTGGAGGGCAGTGATTCGATTTGAAGATTCAAATTATAGTCCCGATTAGATTCAGCTGAATCTGATCCAAAAGATTTGGCACCACTTAGGAGATTCGACCACAGACTAAACAGGCAGCTGACACAACTGCTTCCAGCTGGTAAGTCTGATGAGGTTGGAGGAGGGGAGAAGGAGGGATTGGGGCTGGGGAGAGGAGCACTCAGGGAGAGGGGTGGGGGGAGTGAGATGCAGGCATGGCAGTGCTGGGAATGGGGGCTCTGCCCTGTTGCTGCTTGCCCAGCCTGGGCAGGGGTGGGGTGTGGGTGTGGCTCATTTTGGGTGGAAGGGAGAAAGCAGAGCAAGGCCCCCCACTCCCAGCACTGCTGTGCCTGCATCCACACTGGGAGCCGGGACATTGTACTGCCACCACTTGCCAGCTGGTGCGGGGGGCGGGGGGGGGGAGGGAGCATGCAATGGGAGCGGTGGCTATGTCCTACTGCCACTTTCCCCCTTCCGTCCAGAGTGAGCCAAGCCTACGTCCTGCCCCAGCTGGGCAAGCAACAGCAGGGTAGAGCCCCTGCTCCCAGTACTGCTGTGCCTGCATCCCAAGACTGGACTACAGCAGAAGAATACCATAAATCTTCTGTATGCTATCTTACTGATCACTGTGATGTAAATTTACAGTACAATATTTTGATAATGCACATGGTAGACTGTATAAAAAAAGAAGTCACCCACAACACCCATTTCATGTCTTCTGGTGACTGTGAATCACCATTGTTAAATAGAGTGATTTCCTGTTTTGATACAGTTCTCCCAGAGTGCTTGACAGTCTTAAAGTAATTAGTACTATCATAACAAAAGAGGTGGTAATCAGAGCTATAAATGACATTGAAAAGATGGGTTTGCTTTGTGGTTCAAAATCATCTGGCATTATGCAAGAAGTAACAGTCACTGCGTAACCTATTTTAGAGTTCTGCTAATTTATACTTAAGTACGAGGAATAGATGGAAAATTAGATTCAATTAGTACCTGTGGAAAATAAGATTTAAAGATGCATTCAACTGTTCTTATATACATCTTTAGAAATTATTTGCTCTATGTCTTTGGTGAAAACCCAAAGAATCTGTATTGACATTCCGGAAATCACTCCCAGTTGTACTGATACAAAATGAGAAAATGATCTGGTTTTTTTCAGTTATGATTGACTGTGATAGAGTCCATGCTCTTAACTCTTTTTTTATAAGGCTAAAATGAGAGCCATGCTGGGTGACAGATAGCTTGATGTTTTGTGAAACTTAACATCACAAGGGCTCACACCAAGGCTAAAGCCCTTGCCTTCAGAAGGGCCAACTTCAATGAGCTTAGCAGACTAGTGAGGGAGGCACTAAGGGCCCAGAAGGTAGAGGAGATGGGAGCCCATGAGGGATGGTCATACCTTAAGGGGGCAATCCTCCAGGCCCAAAGGATAATAGTCCATGAGAGAAGCAAGTGGGGTAAGAGTGCTCAGAGACCTCCTTGGCTCAGCAAGGGCATTCAGCAATGCCTGAGGACTAAAAGGGAGGCATACAACTAGTGGAAGGGAGAAACTACCACCAAGGAAGAGTACTTCTCCTCAGCCCAGGAATGTAGGAGGGCTATTAGGAAGGCCAAGGCAGAGATGGAACCCAGGCTAGCATTCAGCATTAAGGACAACAAAAAGTTATTTTTTAAGTACATTGGGTGCCAGAAGAGGGCACCAGGCAATGTAGGGCCCCTGCAAGACACAAATGGTAATCTGGTGACCACGCCAGACAAGAAAGCTGATATTTTTAAGTTTCTTTTCCTCTGTTTTCCTGAACAGGGACTGAGATATCCCACCTACCAGAGGTAGGGATGATCTTTGGGATAGCTCTATCAAGCCTTTAGTAAGTGCAGATGTAGTTCAGGATCTTCTGGAAGGGCTAGACATTTTTAAATCTGCAGGTCCAGATGCCCTCCACCCAAGGCCCGGCTGTATGAGCATTTGTGGTCATCTGGCCAGGTGCCGGGGGTTTGGAAACTGGCTAATGTGGTCCCTATTTTTAAGAAGGGGAGGAAGGAGGACCTGAGCAATTATAGGCCTGTAAGCCTAACCTCGGTGCTCGGGAAGCTCTTGGAGAGAATCATCAAGGAGCACGTCTGCGGGGGGACCAGCAGGGGAGATCATGCTCAGCGGCAATTGGCATGGCTTCACCAAAGGCAGGTCCTGCCAGACCAACCTGATTGCCTTTTACAACTAAGTAACTAAATCCTTGGATGATGGTGTCGCTGTGGACATAGTCTTTCTAGATTTTAAGAAGGCCTTTGACACTGTGTCTCACCCCACCCTCATCAATAAATTAAGTGACTGAGGCATTGATGCCTGCACAGTTGGATGGGTAAAAAATTGGCTTATGGAATGCACCCAGAGAGTAGTGGTGGACAGGTTGTACTCAACCTGGTGAGATGCAAGCTGTGCGGTACCCCACAGCTCGGTCTTCAGGCCCGCACTGTTTAACATCTTCATCAGCAACTTGGATGAGGGGGTGGAAAGCTTGCTGTCCAAGTTTGCTGATGACACTAAGATGTGGGGTGAGATGGACACACTTGAAGGCAGAGAAGGCTGCAACTAGATTTAGACAAACTACAAAAGTGGGCAGATGAGAATAGGATGGGGTTCAATGGAGACAAATGCAAGGTGCTGCACCTTGGGAGAAGGAATTGACAGCATACATACAGTCTGGGGAGTTCCCTTCTTGAAAGCACACAGGCAGAAAGGGATCTTGGAGTCATCATTGACACTGGAGCTTGAAATGGGGGGGGAAGCAAAGTTTTGGATTTTTTTCCCTTGAAATTAACTTTCAAAAAACCGAAGTATAGCCTTCATATAATGTATTTAAGACTGATATGAAAGCAGAGCTTGGTCTCCCACCTTGCCACCTCCATGATATATGCATGAAATATGGGCTGAAACTTGACCCCAGTCATAATGTATGGAGGTCAAATAAAAAGGGTAGCTCAGGAAGCTCTGAAGAGAAGATTAGGAAGCGAGAAACATCAACAACCAAATAAAAAGACAAAAAAGAGAGAAGTTGCAAGCAAAGTGGGAGCCTTTGCAAAAAAGAGGTATAGCAACTGGGCAATGGACAAAAAAGGGGTGAAGTTGCATGTTACAATTCACATTCCATAGATTTAGTATGTTTTAAGTAGTATTAAAATTGTTAGTAGTTGCATCTTAAGGAAGGGGTCAATACCCTTTTTTGCTTACATAGTTCTGAACTGCTACTGGAGGACTGCCAAACTGGGACATCATTAAGAGACAGAACACCTGGTCTCTTTCTGCTCTGGGAGGTGGTTGGGGGGGAGAAGGGAAAGAGAAGAAGCTAGGTGCAATGTACTTATGGGTTGTTGGAACTAAAACAAGTTATTTGCAGCCCTCCAGGGAGCAGACCGAAGTGACCCTAACACAAGCTAGGAATCACTGCCCAGAGTTAAACCTTACCTGTAGTTGTGTAACTTTGACACTCATTCAGAGGGCATTTAGCATGAGCTAGGAAGCTTTAACATGCAGATACTTGAGGCATGTACACATACTCCAGGGTAGAGGGAGGGGCACGAGTGGCTCTCCAAGAGCCACTTTAATTAAAGTTCCTGTAGCATTGCATGTATTCAGCCTTCTACACTGCAAAATGGCAGCAGGGGCACTATAACTAAAACTTGTTTGACAAGCATTTAGCTCAAGAACCCCCCACTGCCATTTTGAAGCATGAAGATGCTGAGTTGACATGACATAAAGGTTGCTGGAAAGTGTTAATTAACACTCAGGCTTGATTAATTGCATCTGCTGCAACATATGCTAATTAGACAGACATCCAACATATGTATAGGTACCCTTGCATTTTAAGGCCATACTAAGGGTACTAAATGTAGTATTTAAATACCCCCAAAGAAGCCTCAAGCAACTCGCTCCAAAAAGTAACAATTCAATTAAAATACTACCGTTTCAGGTAATTCTCTCTTTCTACTACATTACAATAGATTAATTGCAATAGCCTTTGTATGAGAAAGAAATGCATGTTGTCCAGTAAGCACTGCTTCTGAGGGGAAAAAGTTTATTTATATTATCCTCCCTTCCAAATTTTACCAGCTCTACATCTCTTAAAACTCAGAGGATTCTGTAGACATAGGCAGTATTTTTAAATTTACCTTTAATGTCCTTTTAAATTGTTCAGGCTGGATGAAAACCAATTCATTCACCTGTAAGCACATGCATGGAAACCTGAGAAATGTATCGTGCTTTCATTCAGGTACATGAAAAGGCATGATATTAATTATAGTTCATTATTTATAGATTTAATTGGACTAGCAGATTTGTCCCTGAACTCCCTGTAAAAAATATACACGTTTTCTCATTCAGCATTTAGTTATTTTCTTCAAGGCAGTCTTGAACTTTGTTTGGCCAATTGGCTAACACAGACAAGTGTGAAAGTCTACTCAATTGGAATAAACAATGTCACATTAAATCATAAAAATGAATAGCATGGGAAAACATATAGAAAGTGAACTTCCAAACAAATTGTAAATTTGAGTGCAAACTGTTCTAGGTGAAATGAAGAACAAAAAAATTATTTTGTTTCAAGACTGTATTCAGAAATTTTCAAGTTTAAGCGGATATGGCCATCATTATAAGGCTATCAAGTCTATTGTACAATGCTCTTATGAAGTTGGAATGCTATATACATTCTTTGAGTTGCTTCACCATAAAGTTTGGACAATTTTTTTTGTTTTAACCTGTTTACCTTGAAAATATCAATATTTCTTACTGGACTGACAGTTCTAATAAGAGCTACTATGAAAAAAACCCTTATTTCTTGCCTATTTCCTGAACCATCACCACTACAATAGTACTTTGACCCTAATTCAAAGTATTACATATTTCTGTTTAAGTTGGAAGTAACTGATTGTTACTTGGGCTTCTAGACACACACTACATTTAAAACCATTACAGGTTAATTAGACCTTAAATAGTAATTTGACATGTTCAAGTCAATTTAAGGCATGATAGAGTAAACAAACCATCAAGTTATTCCATATAACATGTAACAAGGTTGCAGCTTATTTTCATCATGCCTTAAATTGAACATGTGGCCCATTGGGGCTGACCCATGCTGGCTTCTAATACTCAACTTGGTGTCAGGATTCAGCAGGGAACAGCTACAGGGTCCAAGACAAATGTTGTCCCCTACTTAGTTGGTCTAGGGCAAGAACCATTCCCAAAACTTTTGTACCCTCTCTCTTCCTCTGCCGACTCTTCAGTCCTGGGCATCATTGATTGGTCTCTGTGGTCAACATACTGTCCTGTCAGCATATTTCTTTGTTTCCCAAACCCATCACATGCATATCTGAATATGGTTATTTATCAGTGTTTTATTTTGGTCTGTCCACCAAACCCAGAAATCCCAAGCGCTCTGCAGTACTATGACCCATGCCACCTTATCTCATGTTATGTACCATACTGCTCCCTGCTCCATGTCCTCCATTTTCCAGCCTATGTGTCTGCCCACTCCAGGCAGTGGGCCTTGAAGGTAGCCATCACAAACAGGATTCTAGAAAGCCATTAACTCTTTCTGTTTCCTTTATCCTGGGCCATTATTCTAATGCATATCCTCTTTACCTGCAAACCAATTCCTAAAACTAACCTCTAAATGCCATTTTATAGCCATCACTGACAGTCAGCTGATTGTGGGCTGTATTTAAACTTGTTGGTGCAGAGGGAGTCCAGGATAGTGATCCTAGGTCTCCCCATGCATTGGCAAAAAAGGTACGATTGGGATCTAATCCCCTGCAAAATAGTGCATCGTGCCATGAACACTTGGCATGGCAGGAAGTGCAATTGCTGGGATAACAGCTTAGATTCTAGTGTGGGGGCCGAAAAACGCTGGCAGAACAGGGCTGCTGATGGAGCAGCATTGAGGTGCTGGAGATGCAGCGGTTGCAACAAAACAAACTTTACTTACAGTCTGTATACATGTCTCGTGGAGTTACAAAACTTAAACAGGCACACTGATGCTCACAGTCATGCAGGGTATGGGGCATCGAATGATTCTGGCGGGGAGTCGTTGTCAGTTGATCAGGCCTCCTTTGTGACTTGGAAATGCACGCGGGGATCTCTCCTCATGCACATCTGAGCACTCCTCTGGTTTGGGCGGGCACCGCCCAAGCCTTTTATGCGGTCAGCGAGCCAATTGCCGACTGACACGTTTGCATAATTTACCGTAAGCCAATCATAAGCATGCATTCGGTGGTGCAGCTACAAGGTTTTGGCAGGCTCTGATCCTGCACCGAGACTTTTTCCCATGTTACAAAGGAAATCCCTGCACCCGGGCTTGCAGTGTGCTTAACACAGCTGTGCCGAGGCATATCTTTAGCTGTTTTGTACTGACATGACCCCTTGCTGAAGGCACAGTTGTGTCCGGAGCACATTCAAATTGGTTACATCGCACTCACACCATCTAACAGGTTCACATCGTAAATGAGCGTAAACAAGAGCAGACAATGAAGCAAGTTTGTTCTCCAAGGATCTAATCAAACAATAGCCTAATAGAACACAACTACACATCAATAGGTTCATGATAAATAGTTCAATCATCAAGGCTTCATTGGGTGTCATTGCGTCCCGGTCTCTCGAGGTTCTCCCTCTCTCAAAATGTTCTCTATGGTCTGGTCTGCACACACTTCTTAGTGGACCTGTAGAGATAATCTGCTCGTCTCAGAAATCTTTCTTTCCCTCTGATTTAGTATGCACATGCTTCAGCGGATCTGCAGAGAAAGAAACTCTCAGAAAAATTAATCAATTTGTTTTACTAAACTTTAATCATTGTCACAAGATGACTTATTGTCTGGTTCATCTTGGCATTGGAACCCCATTTTGTAGGCTAGGTTCCACTGACCTAAAACTCATCGCCTAAAACTCTCAACTGCTGCTTGGTAAGCCTGGAATACCGCATCAGGCATCTAAACATCTCATGTTCCTCTGGCGTTCTCTGCTTCGGTTGGAATCGTCGCAGGGTCGACTTGTGCGCTCGATGTTGCTCTGGGTCGCTGAACTCCTTGCCTTGGCTTTACCAGAGCTTGCAGTCGCGGTAGTTGCCTCAAGAAATCACTTGCAGGCTGTCCGGCTAATGGGTTCAACAAAATTCAGAGGATAACCGCAGCTCTTCCTCCATACACTTTGACACAAGCATCGATACTCGTCAGCGTGAATTGAACAGCTCCAGGATCCTGCAGATAACGGTGAGGCCACAGTTCCTGCTGCTGGGATGGTGACAGTCCCAGTGCGTGTCATCTCGGATTCCATGTACAATATGAAATTCCAATGATCGCTTGCAAAATTTGTTCCACGCTAACTCTCGATGGCCCTTCTTCATGCCATGCATAGACTCTCTGGCTGGCTTGACCTGCAACAAGTGCTGGAAGCAAGATCGGCCAATAAACATTATACTTCACCATGCTGATGTCAGCAGCATGTCCTCTGCTCTATGAGGCTTGTCTGACTAAAGAACTCGCCTCATTCTGGTCCACCAGGTCAGATCCGAACTCCATAACCAGGCATCCGATCCACATAGCTAAGGTGTCTGCTGACCTTATTTTAGACCTTTTACACAAGGCGTGTATCTCAGTCCAAGTCCTGGCATGATAGGTGCTGGCAGTAGTGCAGGCCGCACTCATCACTTGACTCTCCGTTGCCACAGGGTGCGTGGCTGCTCGAGCTGTCGCTGCATCTGATGAAAGAGACAGTTGCAGGATGCTCTCCGTTGCTTCCTGGTTACGGCCCAGAAGCAGGCCAATGGGAATTCCCTGGGTGGAGTCACTACTTCCACCCCACCCTGGGTAACTCTGCCCTCCTCCTCTACCCTTCCGTGGCAGCCCCCTTTTGTTTTGCTGCCATCTTGTAATGACGGAGAACTTTGGCTTTCCTCTGTAGCTGCAACACTTTTGACGGCATGTACAGCGCACGATCAGGCTTCCAACTCAGTCCTTTCCCGTATCAGGGTACTGAACATTACTCGCAGCATTGTCTCCTTTCCATACGCTGTGCCAGTCCCTTCAGCTACGAAGCAACTTTCCTCCACTTCTCTGTGGAGCTCCAAAAGCTCCAGCTGTCCCAATTCCGGTAACAGCATGTCTAAATTAATTAGCGTTTGTCCTCTACTTTTCCCACACGCAGCGCATACAGCAAATGAACTCCTGACTGAGAACAATATCTTCTTCGCTCGGCTTCTGTCTGTCTGAGGACTTGCTGCCCCATTGCTCCTGGGGTTTAAACCGAACCCGCTCACGCCACATTACACATCCAAAGGCTCTCAGGTGGAGGCTCACTTCCCACTCTTTCGCAGGCTCCCCTTCTCCCTCAAGCGAAAGGCAGCTGCTCACAACTCTTCCACCCGTTTCACCCACTTGATGGTAAGCAATGTGCGCTTCCAACTCTGGGGTGTATAGCATGTAGAGTTTTCCACTGCAACCCTCAACCAATTCCAGCTCCATCGCGTCTTCCCGGCGTACTGATCCTGTTCGTGATGCCACGTGGGTGCTGAGAAACACTGGCGGAATGGGGCCACTGATAGAGCAGAATTGAGGTGCTGGAGATGCAGCAGTTGCAATAAAAACAAAACACTTTACTTACAGTCAGTATACACTGTAGGCACTTCTCATGGAGTTACAAAAAACTTAAACAGGAAACAGGCACACTGATGCTCACAATCATGCAGGGTACGGGGCATCAGATGGTTCCGGTGGAGAGTTGTCGTCGGTTGATCAGGCCTCCTTCGTGGCTTGGAAATGCATGCGGGGATCTCTCCTCACGTGCATCTGAGTACTCCTCGGGTTTGGGCGGGTACTGCCCAAGCCTTTTATGTGGTCAGCAAGTCAATTGCTGACCGACACGTGTACATAATTTACCACGAGCCAATATCGTAAACATGCACTCGGTGGTACAGCTACAAGGTTTTGGCGGGCTCTGATCCTGAACTGAGACTTTTTCCTGCATTACAAGGGAAATCCCTGCACCCGTGCTTGCAATGTGCTTAACACAGCTGTGCCAAGGCATCTCTTCAGCCGTTTTGTACAGACACCCAGCACATGTTAAATGTCTGCCAGGGGCCCTACATAAATATCTGGAAAAAAAAATGAAAGTAATGTGGTTGCACTCTCACCATATTGCTTCTCATGGCTCTCTCCAAAATACATGATGCTAGAAAGTAACTAAAGGGATGTACCAGAAAAAAAATTTTTCTAGCTAGCATGTAATATGGTTTAAAAAACATTTTTTCCCTAAAAGATGGCAAATTTGTAATGCCCTCAATAGATTTAGTTTCAGAAAATTATTTAATGCCTTTTATGCATACTAATAAGTATGATAGTGTTTTCTGCCGGTTGATACACAAATTGTATTGCAAAGAAGAGAACTCAAATTCATTCTTTTGCTACAAGCTGTGACTGCAAGTTAGATCTACCCTAGCTTAATAGCAGAGTTTCTAGTCATAGAAATGATGATGGAACAAGCTTCCTAGGTCATTTGATTGAGCTTTTCCCTCTTTTCCTTTTTCCTTTTCTAAACTGAGCCATGTCCTATGGTATTTTCCATTTCCTCAAGGCATGTCAAATCTGGTTCTCAACTTAATTATTTTTGCCTCACTTTAGGCAAGACTTAGGTGAACCCCAAAAGAAAGCTTTTAACAAATGATTTATAACAAGTCATACAATTTTGCCCCTTTTCCCCTCTTTTGGACCAGAAAATACTGGTTTTGGTGATCTCAGAAGCATACCTTCAAATCCACTTACAGGTTAGGAAAACAGTCTCTTAAGTTTCAAGAGAACCCAGTTCAAGCCCCTGATAAGTCAACAAAGCTTTTTTTCCCCACAGTGTATCCATCTGTGAATTGGATTTATTCACATTCACCATTTTGTCTGAACATTCTTGTAGAAATGGTCTCTTGGAAAAAATTTGATCAGGTATCCCATAACACTTAAAACAAAAAAATAAAACATAGCATCTAAAAGAATCAGGAACCTTGGCTTTAACTTAACCAGGAAAAGTTAGAGACATACTGGTCTGGGATGTACACCTGCACAAAGGTGTGGTAAGAAAATGGATATGTTTAATCATTTGTATTAGGGGAGGTGAAATACTCTATTCTAGGAATAAAATATTTATTTGGATATGGATTCCTTGAAAAATAGTTTTTTATATTTTATATGCAAGTACTTTTTATATACCTACTAGTTTCCTTAAGAGTTTTATCTACCTGTGCTCATAAACTGAGTTGGAGACTTTCCTTCCTCCACAATCAACACAGCCCAAAACCTTCTTCTTCCTATAACACTAATATAAGCACAAACTGCTCCAGCAGCCTCAACCCTGGTTCCCGACAGGAAATCATTAGAAACCAGACCACAAAAAATAGCTTAGTGTGTCTTTAAGGTCAGTCCTTGAATGTGAGATCTCTAGCTGCTACAATTGTCACTGGAGCAAAAGGGAAGCCTACATTTGCAGAGATGCAGGACAAAATAATCTTACTTGACTGAGACCTACTGTCAAAGAATGAGTGTGGATGCAATGAAAAGACCCAGTGAATGCCGTTTCCTGAGCCAGTACTATATTAGGATAGAAGCTCTGAGATTGGAGTGAAGGGAAGTGCTGGGCACTCTAGCAAAAAAAGAAGCTGATAAAAAAAAATTAGAAAAAGCTGAAGAAAGAGGATCTCCAGGAGATCAAAAACTTACCTTAACACTCCTTGTAGCGCCAGGGGAATATGGAGCTCCGAGGGCGAGGGGCAGATCTCTGAGGAGATAAACCATGAGACACGTTGGATGCTGTGGACCCGCAAAAAGTAAACAAACAAACAAAAAAGTTTAAACTAATCTCTTAGCCTGGGAGATGGTACCTGGGAGGCAGGTACACCAGGAGAATTCAAGACATCAGTCGAGCCCAAGGTAAATTCATTTATCATCCTGGTGAAGGGAGTGTGAATAGCGGGCTTTGAAGCTAGAAGCCTGCAAAAATAGGAAAATGGAAATAAAAATAGGAAAATGGATGGACAAGATAGAAGAAGACTTTGCTCATTAATATGAGGTTCTGTTTAGCTTAGTTGATAGTTATGGCATAAGGACTTTATATAAGTAGAGTTACCAGAGGTGATATTAGAGGTAAAGTTAAAGAAAGCAAAAAACAAAACAAAACAAACAAACAAAAAGGATCCGAAGACCATTTCTGCCTAAAAGAGAAGAAACTGAATAAAAATTGTACGGAGTGTTAAAAGAGAAAAATAAAGAGAATTTCATGATCTGAATCTGGCTGTATTTATCTATATCTTCAAGTACATGCGAATATCTGGAGAAGAGAGTGAGATAATTTAGCCATAGTGGCCGTGATCCCCTAATAGAGACATAATTAAAACAAACAATCAACTGGAAAAAAGATAAGACATAGCAACCCTCCTGACTAGTGACATAAAAAAATCTGAATATAATTATAACATCTAAGATGTGGCAGGTGGGAAAGTTGGGATACCGACAGTCCATTATGTGATTAAATAGGGGTATGAGGTGACATCCTAAGTATCACCACACCTACCATCTTATGCCCTTCACTTACTTGCCAGAGCCAACCACCAACATTGCCCAAACTTTGCCCATTCTAACTCACTCTGAGTTAGATCAGGCAGTTCCAGCACCCTGAAACTCAGATTCACCAGCATAGGAACTGGCTAGGAAAGCTCCCAAAATCCAATCCTTCAACTTAGCTACTAAGCATCTAAAAGACAGAGAAATGACATACTACAAATGAAAGTGACGGTGGATCCAGCACTACGAGGACCAGCACACAGGATGTAGGGTGGCTGCATAGGAGTCTTTTTAATATAAAGCATGTTGTAATATCTACTCCAAGCCAGCCCCCACCACCACATTTGAGCCATCCAAGCTGAGACAGTCTTGCACACCTGGACACCACACCAAATCCAACTTACAGTATCCCCCCCAAATTACCATGATGTATTCCAACCAAGCCAGGCCAACCCTCTTCCCCCATCCCCTCCTCCCACCACAATCCCAGGCCCCAGGCAACAACAGTAAGACTACTCCCCACCCCTCTGCACAGTAGTGCAAGAACAAACCCCTGAAGGCAAGGGCGTGAAGGAATAGGACATGACAGACCCTAGAGGGTAAGTAAGGCAGGAGTCTGCAAATAAGGAGAGAAATTAGGCTCTGCACTTAGTGGTTGTTACTGGAAGTGTTCCCCAGCCACGTTAATTAAGGTCCTAAGTCAGTTTTGATCTTGAGGACAGGGGTAACTCAGGTGGATGTTTATATGTCCCACAGCTGCCTGGAGGATAAGGATGGTATAAGATTTATATGTCCTCAAGACATAAAGGCAAGACAAGGACAAGGCAAGAGGGGAAGTAACACTGGAGGACAGGAAGGGATAAGGAAATCACCAGACCAAGAAAAGATGGATAAGGATGGTATAAGATGATATGTTTATATGTCCTCAAGAGCCCTACCTACCTATACACTTCACTTAGGTTGGGGGGCCCAGCCTCTACAGCCCTCAAGACTGTCCAAAATCTCCTGTACTCTTTAATATGAAAACTTTAGCAATCCTGTGCAACTCCAGTAGCCTGACATCAAAACCTATCTTGAGGGGGATGACAATTGTGGAAGGACCTACTCAACGGAGGATTCAGGTAATACAGGTAGAAATAAGAAGTTCTGCAGAGAAGCTGACAACAGAAAAGGTAAGGAAATGCAAAAGGATAAAAGTAGTATAGATGCAGAAAGTACATGAGGCAGGAGCAAAGGGCAATGGAAATGAAACAATATTGGCCAAGAAGGTGAAGTAAGGCAGGATCTGATAGAAAGAAAACAAGAAAGCACAGACCCACCTGGGAGTCTAGTGATCAGGAGAAAAAAAGACCAGAAGCTAAGCCAATGGATAGAGTATGCCATGCTGGGGAGATGGGGAAGACAGCTGGACTTTAACAGTGGGGCAAAAAGACAAGATCTAGTTAGGCATGATCAAGCTGTCAGGTAGGATGAACCTGATGGGACATTAAGCAGCAGAGGAGGGACTGAAAAGAGGTGGAACAATGAGGCACATTTTTTTAAACCAGGGGATGATACACCAAGAGAAAGTCAAGTATGTCCTTGGTTTGACCAATCAGGGGAAAAGTGCCCTGGTAAAACAAGACAGAACTTGAAGAAAGACTGGTTTGGTGTAGACAACAGAGAGGGGCTGGTAGTTTTAGGAGTCTGCAGCCCAGTGGATGACAAACTAAGGCAACAAGTCAGGACTAGGAACAATGTACCAATAAATGACATGAGGACAGGTCTTGAGGGCCAGACATAGGACAGAATACAGTTGTGACAGCAAACTAAAGGACTAAGCCCAAAAGTGACTGGACAACAGGACACAAAAAGTCAGATAATGCAATGCAGGCCAAGAGAAGAGGGGCTGGGGTATAACATGACAAAACAGGGCATGCCAAACCAACATGGAGATGGGGGATGAGAGGGAAACAAGGGGAACAAAGGGATAACACCTGAGAATAGGAGGTCACAGAAAAAAGGCAAGTCATGAAGTGAGGCAGTGCAGGAGGCAACTAACTGAAAAGGGAAACAAGTTAAGACCAGAAGTCAGTGGAGCCTAGAAAAAAGCAAAGGAATATAGAGTAGCAATAGACAAGGGGGGAAAACTGAGCAGAATAAAGGAGGATGAGGACAAGAGTGTGATGTGAAGTTGGCTAAGAAGGGGACAGAGCAGGGGCCAATGACCACAGGGCAGTGGTCAAGGACAGAATGCAAGGTAGCACTAGAGGACAAAAAAGGAAAGAAAGTGAGAAATATTAAGGAAGTCTGAGAAAACAGGATGGTAGAAAAGGGGGTGAGAAACCAAGGAGCAAGCCAGTATGATGGGAGTACAACTGTTAAAGACTGAGAATGCAGTAGGGGCAGGGAACATGGTGACAACAGACCAAGGGAGGCAGTGACACTGAACTAGAGGACAACCAACCAAGATGGGAAAAATAGAAGAGGGAGAAGGAAGGAAAAGCAGGACAGGGAAATCCAGCTGAGACGTTAATGGGTGAAGAGCAAGGTACAGAAATGGAGTACCAAGGGACAGAAGAATAGGGGATGATGGAACAAGAAGAGATGTAGGAGGTGTAACCTGCTTCCTTTTGTCTTTTGTACTATCTCCTCCTTATATGTTGTTTTCTGCATATCTTTGCCAAACATGTGATGAAGTGAGCTACAGCTCATGAGAGCTTATGCTATATGTAAATATACGATAGAATTGGGGTAGTCTAAGTCAGTGGTTCTCAAACTTTTCTCTCACAGACCACTTAATACATTTTTTGTTCTACAAATCAAAGCACACAACTCCTATTTTAATATCAGTAGTCTTACCTTTCTAATGTGATTGATCTGCCTGGTTTTTTTGAGCAAAGTTCTGGGAAGCCACATGTAATGTTTGTCTGTTTTAGCCTTAGGTCACCTTTCTGCGGACCACCTAAATGGAGCTTGCAGACCACAGTTTGAGAACTTCTGGTTTAAACAGTAAATTTGTTCTGCCTTCTATGTGAAGCCTGACTAACAGCTAAATAGATGTCTCTACAAATGATTGTAGGACAGAGGCATTAAGTGATGTAGGAACAGGCATAAATGGTGAAAGAGGACAATGGACTAGGAGAAGCAAGGCAGGCCTATTGAATGAAAATAAGATGGCAGGAAAAATGGTAAAGGAAGCACCTGAGACAAACCCACTGAGGGTCCATGGATGACGCACAACAAATCAAAAGTAAATGGAAGATAGGACAAGGGAACAAAAATAAGAAACCCGACGAAAAGATTGCAACTGTAAACAAGGGGGTACAATGGTATGGTTGACCAACAGAAAACCAAGAAAATAAAAACAAGCATGGGAAGAGGTGATGGTGCACAATGACAAGGAGATGAAAGATCAGATGAGATAATGATGCTGGTCAAGCATGCATGAGGGACAAGAGGAGGAAAGATGAAAAGGCAAGACAAGGACAAGGCAAGAGGGGAAGTAACACTGGAGGACAGGAAGGGATAAGGAAATCACCAGACCAAGAAAAGATGACACAAAAGGGAACAGACTTGAGGGTGACAGGCTAGGAGGAAAAGTCAGGTAGGCTGTTGGGAAGAGGTCAAATGAATGTGAGGCTGGAGTAGGGGATGTCAAGAAGGAGAGGACAGACACTGGAATGCCACACCAGTAGAGGAAGGGATTCAGGACCAGGAAACTAAACAGCTGGAAGGGTAACAAGGTGGGGCCAGAGCATGAGGAAGGAAGAGGGGGAAGCAGACCAAGATTATAATGGGGAAAGCCAAAAGAAAGATAAACCAGGAAGGAAAGTGACGCAGGATTAGAGGACTTAGCCAAGACAAGAAAGGGAAGAGAAAGGAGACAGAGCAGAAACCAAGGCCTAGTTGCAGGAGGGTGCACCATTGCCCTGGAGAACAAAACATCCAGCCAAGAGAGGAAATAAAGCTGAACTAAAGGCAGTAAAAAGAAAGGGGACGTGATAGAGAATTGAGCAAGCAGAGGAGCACAGAGCATGGAATAAAAGCCCAAGAGAGGAAACACAGCAACACAGGAGAATGACAGACCAGGGACATAGATTTCATAGACATTAGGGCTAGAAAGGACCTCAGAAGAGCATGAGTCCTGCCCCCTGCCCAAAGGGCAGGGAGTCAGAAAGAGGCATAGGATTCCAGCAAGACAGACATCCAAATGTCTCTTGAAGGTGTTCAAAGTAGGTGCTTGAACTACCTCTGGCAGCAGTCTATTTCAAACCCTGGGGGCTTGGACAGTGTGACAGGTTGGCACTTGGGCCCGCCCTCCATGTGGCCCATGCACCTGTCCTTAGGCAACTGCCCGCCTTGTCTCGCCTGCCATACCTTTGATGGTAATCAATTAATTTATGTTAATTAGCAAGAGGCTGCCCACTTGCACCCCTATGCCTGGGGGCGCTATCTGCAGCTCCTTCCTCCCCAATACCGCAGCCTAGGCCTTGCAAATGTCTATTCAGTCCCTGCGCCCCATTTGGGCCTCTCTATAAGAGGTCCCCCTTCCTGGGGCTCACCGTGCCCAACTTGGGCTCTCCGGTAAATGCAAGCCCCTATTGGTGTTTGCAGCGCCCACCTTGGGTTCCTCAATGCTGTCCCTCCTGGGGTTTCTCAGTGTGCCCCCCTTTGGGCTCCTCAAAACAGTGCCCCCCTTTGGGCTCCTCAGGCCTTCTCAATTATTCTGTCCCTCATGGGCCTGGGGTCCCCGCACCCTGGGTTGCTGCACCCTCTTGGGCCCCTCAGTGTGGCCCCTCTCGGGCCTCTCAAACATTGCCCCCCCTTGGGCTTCTCAGTGTTGCACCCTTCCTGGGCCAGCTGTGTCCCACTGTGTTTCCTACCAAATGCCCCCTCTCTGGGGTCTCCGCACCCTGTGCCGCTGCGCCCTCACTGGCGCTCTGCTGCGCCTTCTCTGGCACCTACAAGAACACTACGCCCCCAGGGCACCGGGATCCCCCGCACTACTGGGGGGGCTGCCCTGAGGCCTACTCCAACCCCATATAGCCTCACCCAAACCACCAGTCATTCATAACAACAACAGAACACAAACTCCAGCTTCTCAGCTATAACTGGCAGTTCCTTTCCTATGCAGGCACAGGGCACCAGGGTGCTCTGTGACAGACAGTAAAGAAGTTCTTCCTTACGTCCAGCCTGAAACAGCCATGGAGGAGTTTGTGACCATTCAATCTTGTCATCCCTTGGGGCACTTTGGTGAACAGACGTTCTCCCAGATCCTGGTGAACACCCCTGATAAACTTATAGGTGGCCACCAGATCACCTCTGAGTCTGCACTTTTCCAGGTTGAAGAGTCCCAAGGCTCTCAGTCTCTCCTCATAAAGTCTGTTTTCCTGACCTCTGATCATGTGTGTGACTGTCCTTTGGACACTCTCAAGCTTCTTCACATCCTTTTTTAATTGTGGAACCCAAAACTCGATGCAGTACTCAAGCTGCAGCCTCACCAAGGCCAAGTATACCGGGAGAACGACGTCCTGGGATTTGCTTGAGAAGCATCTATGGATGCAAGTCAATGTTTTGCTTGCTTTACTAGCTGCAGCATCACATTGCAGGCTCATGTTCATCTTGTAGTCAATCATAACCCACAAATCCTTTTCATCAGAAGTAGTAGCCATTGTAGCACTGTTGAGCCTATAAGCAGGAAGCCTATAAGGAGGAACATGCAGCAGCATCCATACATGCACCTGCACCCCAGAAGTGAGCAGGTAGTGTGGTCTGGGATCATTTTGAGGTGGAAGATGATCCTATATATGCTACCTGCCTCCACTCCAAGCCAAAACCAGCTGGGGCAAGCAAACTAAACAAATTACCATTACAGGGATTCTGATGTATCTTTGCAAGCACCACCCCATTGCCCTTGCTCCTCCTCAGCCTGGCACCAGTGGGAGCATGCCCACAGGAAGTCCTCATCTTGCTCCAAAGCCCATGTTCCCCTAAAGCAGAGGCAGGTCACCCTGGAACAGTGGGGGAAGTACGGTCAAGGCAGTCCACAATGCCAACTCTGTTAGCATCTGCTGTGTGGTACACAAGTTACATCTTGTTGTCAGGGGTGCCTGGCAGAGGGGCAGGGCTGCCAGTGACTGTGCCAGCATCACCAGCAAGTTCATTTCCAAATGCAGCCTCCTTTTCTGCTACTGCCGGTGAGTGTGGGGGAGCGAGGAAAGCAAGCTGGGGGTGGGAGAATGAATGGTGAGTTGAGGAAGGTCCTCTTCAGCCCCCCACATATATATATGTGGATTATTTCTGGTCTTTAACATGACCACTATTTTTAACTATATTTCCTAATCTAATTACCCATTCTCGTGATCCCCCAAATTTGATGGGATTTTCTTCCTACACATTTTTTTTTTCATTTACTGTCAGAACATTTCATGTCAGAGCAAAAAATATGCAAAACTGGGTCAATATTTAATGGCCAAAAAAACTGGGCCATTAGGAAAAATTGTATCCATCATTTACAGCGAGCTCATAGTGCAAACAGTTTATTCTGCATTAAATTAAGTGTACAGAGAAATTATATATAGTATTAGCAGTGCAATTGACCGGAACTGTTGAGTCTACCTAAAATAAGACCTTGTTACTTACCAAGATTTTGTTCATACTGTATTATCTCTTTGGTCCAAGTGGTGGCAAATGGATAGTGTTAATAGGCTTCTTTTTTGCCGTGTGCTGTTTAGGTGGCAGATGTTTTGTCCTTCTATAATTCCAGTTTGTAAGAGCATTCAATCAACCATAACACTTATGCACCAAATATCTTTTCTTCTGTCACTTCAGAGTATAAATACAGTATTTATGAAGGATAAGCATTTATAATGTGATGCTTCTCAAGTTAAAAAGGTGTGGGAAAACAAAGGATTTGGCATCAACTCCAACTTTGTGCATGACTAGGTTGCTTGCATGATCTCTTATTCTACGTTCAAACTAGCTTGCATAGTTTAAAGTCTCTCACAAAGCCACATATATAAGTTTTGTGCATTATTTTTAAAGCAAGAATTGAACTTGAAAGCACCCGCACTAAAGCAGATGCTTCTGTTCCTTGAATTAAGGAGGTAACTGTTACTCCTAGCAAAAGTATTATTATCTTAAGATCCCCAATTGCTAAAGGGTAGATACAATCTGATACCCTCACAGCTGCATAGAGACGCAACATGGATGTTTAGTCTTGAAACTAGGACTTGCACAATACATTTAACTCACTATAACTCTTAGTGAGTGCAATGAGATATCAGGTCCAGAACAATAAGAGGTGTGAGGAATGTTTTTATTACTTACCCTTCCTAATATTAACAGGCTATTTGATCATCTTGATAACAGGATTCTTGCAGATTCAAAAGTTGATATCCAGAAGACAACCTATTCAACTAATTTGAAATGTATGGATGCACGTGTGTGTCATCAGGAACTTTAATATACTCTCATAGTTTCATAGTTGATAGGGTCAGAAGGGACCCAAGGAGATCATCAAGTCCAAACCCCTGCAATGGGCAGGAAAGGATGCTGGGGTCAAACTGTAGCAAGAAACCGTTTTATCTGCCCCACTCCCTTTCAAATGTGAAGCTCCTCCATATGGCAAAAGTCCCTCTTTTAGGATTTGTCCCCTTTTTCTACATTTTCTTCCTTCCTCTCTCTTTTTCTTTTATTATATCATTATTATTTTTATATAAGGTATATTTTTAGTGAAAATAGAGATTGTAGATGCTTTTACAAATGTACTTTAAGTTTAAAAGTAAGTTGTACCATGTAACAATGTTAGCAAGAGCAGGAATCTCTGTATGGAGCAGGTCCCTG
>JAGPOW010000290.1:21933546-21959745 GCA_030014935.1 Caiman crocodilus
CCACTCCCCCACCTTTCCTTCCTATCCTGTCCCTCCTGTATAGCCTATAGCCCTTGACATTCACCGCCCAGTCATGTGATGAGTCCCACCACGTTTCTGATTTTGATTTCTTCCATGTGTCAGGTTATCCAGGTTGTGGTTGTATTGGTCTAGAGGAAAAGACAATCAGGACTCATATTAGAGATGATCTTTTTTATTAGACCACCAACATTTTTGCAAACACATTTCTTTAATTGCAAGCTTTTGGGCATAAACACCCTTCATTAAATAATTTTGTGTAAAAATCTTGTGGGTCTAATAAAAGATACCATCACTACTATGAGTCCTGAGTGTCTTTCCCTCTAGGCCAATACAGATAAACCTGAATACCTTACACAAGGGAGATATCGAATTTTGGCTGATTTTAAAAACTGAAATCTTCATGCTTTCCCAAGCACGAAGCACCTGTGACCACCCGAAGCCTGGGATTCTGCTCCTGCCTTTGTTTCAAGGTAATTTGCATCTTCACAGATCCTTACAGTGGGCAAGAGTCTTCATACCAACTATGAACCAATGGCTCCAGCTGGAGGCCCAGAGGAGCTTTCCATCTATTGACTCCTTTGTGAAATCCTATGAAATATGAACTTTCATTTTTACCCAGGAGAACATTTACCATATTTTATCCAGTGCCTGATGAAGAGTGTATATACCTGAAAGCTTGCAATTAAAGATTTATTTTTGCAATATTAAAAATTTCTCATTCAAGTTGATAGCAACTTAGCCTTCTTCAAATAAATTTAGCTTGCCTACTTTTAGGCTAGCTGTCTATAGCTATACAAAGTGGGTACAGAAATAAATATTTCCCTCTTGCATTGCCAAGCCTGCACCTGTGCAGCAAGACGTGCAATTTTACCAGGAAAATAGAATTTGCTACAGGCTGAAATCTGAACTGTGTTGTAATTCTACTTGTCAGAACAGGTTATTGGTGCTTATTGATTCACACAATGTACAGCTTCAGCACTGCTTGCTAATAATTTCTGCCTCTCCTCAACTCTTCCTGAGAGACTGGTGCAAGTTTCCTAAACTCCCCAACAATAGTTGACATGCATTTTCACTTGATTCTACATGATGTTTTAAATGAGTTTTAACTGATGTTACATGTTACTTACTAAAAATTGGCAACATACTTGCCTCATATACACATGAGCAACTCCCAATTGAAGCAACGTGCATGTTCATATTTTAAGAATGATTACAACCTTGCCATTATTTACAGCCAGAACAGAAACAGCACTACTTTGTGCTCTTATTTTTCTGGTTTTGATTTACTTGTGATCATTTTATAGTTTAGCTAGATAGTGGTGCTAATGGCCAAAAGGTGAAACCAGATGTTTGTAAAAGATGACTTGGTTTCCTTTTTCTTACTTCAGCCAGAATAAAAATCAAATGCAGGTGTAATTAGGATTCAGTTACTTGTGACAAAAGTCTGTGTTGCTAAACTTTTTCAGCAATGAGAGTTTGACCTGTGAGAATGTAAGAATTAAGTGAAAATTTAAAGGTTTTGCCTGAGTTTAATAAAACAGAATATATGCCATACACTGGATCAGTTGAAGTACAAAATCAAAATATAATGGATGACTTGTCTGCCCTCTTGCTGTAACAGAGGCAGGATTACAAAGCCTGACAAGATAAAGGAAGAGATTATAATGTTTCTAGATACTGGGTAAAAGTTCTAACTTGAGTTAGGAATTTTCTCTCATGCACATTACTAAGCTCTTTCTCTCCTGGGGATCATAGAAATAGGCATATTAAATAGGCTCTGTTTAGTTTACTCTGACTTTTAGTGTACCTAACGTGGCCCTTCAACCTTGGGACTACCACTGACAAAATACGCTCTACCTCATCACTCTTGCAGGGAGGCAGCAGAGATGAGCTATTAAGCAAAATAGCTTGGAGAAACCTATTAGTCCCTGCCCCCAGGCTGTATTCAATTCCTTCATTTGTCTGAAACCAGGATGAAGGACTTGGGTCTGCCCTGATGTCCTTGGGACCATTCACAAACTGCCTACTCCTCCTAACTGCTATTCTTTGGTGTGCCATGTCAAAAGCTACTAGACAGGCTTATTTTGCCCGTTACACACAGGGTCAGAAGAAATGCTACATAGATATAACCTTAGTCTCCCTAGCCCAAATTTAGCAGAGCCCAAAAGAAACAGGAAAACAGCCTGAATTAATTTAACCGAACCAGACAAAGGTCATCTCTCTCAAATCAAAACCTGCAGAAAAATACTTTACATTTGAAAGCTTGTCTAGCTACTATCCCATCTCCACAGTTAACCCAATAAAAGATATTGCCCCTCCCAAAATTTTTGCATAATACCTGGATCATCATAGTTACAACATCACTTTAACTCTACAAATCAAAAAACAATTCTTGTTCACAATGGCTAGGGACAGAAGTTGCACATGAACTGGTTTAATCGATCAGAAACTGGTTTAAATCTGTAACAGAGCAGAAGTTCAGTGCACATAAACCAGTTTCAAAATGGCTGACACTGGTTTAAGATGAGCCTGGTTGAACGCAGTATCAGACTTAACTGATTTATAAAAATTCTGTCCCAGACCCCTTCCTGGATCAAGTTATATCTATGGCCCAGTCTATGGTACAGGTGAGATTCCTCTCCTCCCTGGCAAACTCTGGCTGGGGTTCGGGGCCAGGGATGGGGTTTAAACACCCCTTTCCCCACTCAATCTCACCACTGGCTGCAACTTTGGACTACAAATCCCAGAGGTATCTGGAAGCAGGAAGAGGAAGTTATAACCAACCCTGTCGAGTTTTGCTGCTGTACTTCTGCACTGCAAATCCCAGAGGCCTTGCAGACAGCAGGAAGAGGAAGTGAACACACAGCCAGAGAACTGTGCTCTTGCACCCCCTCCCCGGCTTCTGGTCTGAGCCACTGCAGGCATATGGCTGCATTTCCTGAATCAAAGGTAAATGTCTGTTCACTTCTGTTTCAATTTAATTTGCACATCTGCTTTTTTCTACAGCTGTAGTTTATCATAAGGCTTATAGGAACAAGAAGATGCATGAACAAGAAATAAACCCAACATCACAGAGGTGATACTCCCTCTCTACGCGACTTTGTTCAGACCACAGTTGAAGTACTGTGTTCAGTACTGAGTGTCGCACTTCAAGAAGGATGTGGCCAGCCTGGAGAGGGTTCAGAGGAAGGCCACCCACTTGGTGAGAGGGCAGCAGGACAGGGCCAATAAGGAGAGACTGAGGGACCTGTACCTGTTCAGCTTCAGCAAGAGGAGGCTGAGGGACGATCTGGTGGCTGCCTACAAACTCACCAGGGGAGATCAACAGCAAATAGGTAGAGCCCCTTTCTCCCCTGCACCACCTGGGGTGACAAGGAACAATGGTAATAACCTGATGGAGAATAGGTTTAGGTTACAGATCAGAAGGCAATTTTTTTACAGTTACAGTGGCCAAAATCTGGAACCAACTTTCCAGGGAAGTGGTCCTTGCCCTTACTTTGGGCAAATTCGGGAGGATGTTGGATGATCACCTGTCTGGGATCTTGTGAACCCAGCATTCATTCCTGCCTGTGGGGGGGGGAGGGGCAATTTACCTGAAAGGATAGAAAGGATTATAACTTTGGCAAGTGTTTATCAGCAGCTCTCCATGACTGCCCTCAGACTAGGGTTGTTTCCTTCACTTTGCCAAAAGAAGGGATGAGTGAGCAAGAGGAATAATATTTATCACATTATTCCTTAGTTCTTTAGTTCAAAGAAATTTTTGCACATCTGCTTGGGGAAAGAAATCTTATATAGAACCATCTTCTCCTCCTAAAGTATATCTTCATCTAATAATGAAGAGATCTTCCCTCCCACATATATATCTGAAATCCAACAGATAGAAGAGTATAGATAACGTTCTAAATCATAATGGAAGCTCTTCCCTATTCTCTAGTACAGAAACTCTTTGCTCAACCAATTAAAAATTAAATATTAGGGAAGAGTTAAGGAACCCTTCTCAAATACTTAATATAAAAAAGCCAGGCTATATTTTATGGCCAGTTCAATTCTTTATATGATAACGCCTGTCTCTTTCTTTTCATTGAAATATTTCCACAAGTTAAAAGACCCTACTGAGATTTGTGAATAAAATAGAGAAGATGCTTAATTCCATAGCTAAAGGCATTAATTGCTAGAAAAAATGACCAACTTATTTTTAGATACATCAGGTTAGGCTCTGCCTTTTCTTTGAGTGCTGCTCTGATCCATGTTATCAGAGCAAAAGCCTAACAGGACAGCTGAGGGTCTAGGGCAGCAGCTACTTCAGCTGGTGCCACTGGCATTTTGTACCCTCTGTTTCTCCCCGCCTCTCCTGCCCCCCAAAATTGGTGCCCAGGGCTACTGCCATAATCACCCCAGTTCAGTTATACTACTGCCCCATAGAAGTACCTGATAGTTGATGATAAGGGTTGTTAGAATGGAGGCTCAAGCATCTAGCCACACAGAAGGGAGAAAACAGGACAGTGCTGTGAGAGGTGTTAAGTGTCAATGCCAAGATCCAGGTCAATCCTTGCAACTATCAGAGGTTTATACAGTAAACAAAGATTTGAAGCCTTTAATTCAGTGGCAGCTGCAGAGTGGGGGAATGCCTGCATCTTGACAGTGAAACCTGTCCTTTCCCCTCACAGCAGTGTCCCACCCCAGTTCTGCTGCATGCAACTAAAACTTGATTTCTATCTTCCCTCTGCCCCTCCTCTCCCCCAATTCTGTCCCTTTCCTGTACAGAACCTCCTGGGTATTGCACAGCACCTGCTTGTGCTTGTGCCACTTAGGACTTGTGCTCTGCAGTTTAGCCACCTCGCTCTTCGAAAGGAACTTTAATTTAAAAAGTCCAGTGCAGTTGTCAACAAGTCCATAAGGTGTTACAATGTATTATTATGCAACCCAGTATCAGAATTGCTACGGAACTTGTTTTTGCACATAAAATAAGAACAATTGAAATGCATAGTGGAGTTTAAGAAACGCAAAAGTAGATTGTATTTTATTAGTAGATGTTTAGGATTGTGAATCCAAAAAAATGACAAAGCCAATAGGGAAATACAAATTGCCCCAGTGAGGGAATAACATTAGAGGGATGGGGGTGAGGAGGGGAATGCAACTAGTTTACAGAAAATACATTGTTAGCCAACTAAGCCCTGGAGGGAGGAGCAGGGGGAAGGGGAGGGGAAGGGGGAGGGAGGGGGTTTGCGATGCTGATAAAGAAGATGGATACACACAAACCCATACAATGGTCCGCAATAGTGGAGGAAGTAGGTTGAAGAAAGTGTCTCAGTCCATATATAGTCTCATTGCGGGGGTCCTCTTCGGATGGAGTGGGGTGGTCTGTTGCTGATGATTCCTCTTGAAGTGAAGTCCATCAGGTGCAGAGCAGGATTCAGGTGGTCCCCACCAGGTCCAGTCCGGCGGCAGTCCATCTGGTGTGGTCAGAGTACTGGCAGTGGCCCGTGATGTGCTCCATGTAGATGTTGCGGGGCCAGCAGATTGTGTTAGACACCATAAGGCAGTGTACCAGTTTAGCATAGCGGGGGAAGACACAGCAGCCATGCAGGATACTCTTGTTGCTGGGGTCCCAGGCTCCAAGCATTCCCACAACAAGGGCATCAACTGTCACATTATAGTTGTGGCTCCTCAGGATGTCAGCCAGCAGGGCGTACTTCTTCCGCTTGTAAGCCTGGGCTATTACATGTGCCAAGAAAGCTCAGAGGTCAGTAGGGTAATTTGGGGCTAAGATGCTTAGTGGTGATTTTTAATTCTGAAGACAGAACAACAGCTCAGTCTGCTCCTGACATATTAGGAGCAAAATCAAAGTTTACAAATGGTATAGATTAGTAGCTAAAAAGAAAGAGAAAATCTACATATACAAGATACCCATGGTGAAGAATTTTCAGTAAGTGACCTCAAGAAATGGTGCTTAAACCAGATACAAGATGGTTCACCAACCAATAATAAATTGATCCTGAAGAGACTTTTTATTTAATATTTTTTCTTGCAATAATCATTACCAAACTGATTTTCCTTTATTTTCATGTACCTTTGTAAAGAAAAATATTTATGATCCATAAAAGTCTCAGCAAGGAGGAATCCATATGCTAACCTGTCTCACTAGAATATTATATTAAAGAATTCCTCTGTCTTACTGTTATTTCTCTGCTAAAACTAAAGTTAATACAATTAAAGACCATCAATAAATAGTCTAAATGGGTTAAAAAGAACTGATGCTGTTCAGTTTACCAAGTAATTTATCCATACTTTCCCTTTTTGTCATTTTTGCTTTCTGAATATCATATTCTCACTGAATAGCTATTTCATGTTATTATACCCTAATGTGTTTTCTAGCTTAACTCCATTGTCTTCTGCTTCTTTCTTTAGGCTGATTGAGTCACCTAAACAGCCAATAAATGTCACTGTAAAAGAACTATTAAGAATTTTAGTAACTGTATCATATTTTTATGTTGTTCCATGCAAATTATTTTATTCAAAGGGTAATTATTAGCTAAAGTAAAATAAATGACCACTTTTACACTTCTTTAAATTATTCAATTCAATGGAAAAGGGGTTTTAATGTACAACTCATCCAATGAATGACTCCAAGAAAGCACATTGCTTTAAAAAGCAACTTGTACACTGTTTCAATTAACCTTTACAACATAAAACTGTAATAAGGGGCCAATAGAAAGCAGTTCATAATTTTCAACATACTCCAAAATATTACAGAATGAATTTTGAAATAAACATTTGATTTTTAGTAGATAACCTGAGAGACTGTGCTTAATGGAAAAGAGAATGAAATTCAATATAAACTTTAAAGACAAGCTTTTATTGCACCTCTTGAGCACTGACGTGGATTTAGGCATGTAAGTGCACTTGTATTCCATGCTGTTCCAGTCCCTGAAAATCCATAACTGCATCTACTTGTTTTACATACTATATCTGATTCTTAATTTTGAATTCAGTCAACAAACAGCAAGGAGCAAAACCCACTTTTGCTTTTTAACTATGTTTTTGAAGAATTTGAGCAGGGTGGAACAGAATTACTTCAGCAGTTAGCTCCACTCTGCCTATATAAAATCGTGTTCTAATTACTTAAGTTGTATCAGCATAATATAAACTGAAAACACTCTGTAATATTAATGACTCTAATTTATTCAACATGTATCTTTCTCCAATGAATAATACATCTGGAGAGATGGTTATACAAGGGACACTAAGAATCTAGATTGGCATGATATTCAGCATACTCAGCTATCAACTTTTTTGTGGATGTAGGAAAAATGAGTATGGTTTTGAAAAGGATGAGGCAGCTCTGTGGATGTTTATTGAGTTTTCTTCTCAACAATAATTAGCAGCCTCAGCAAAAGTATGAAGGCGCCCATTTGAAAGTGAGCAACTGTTGGCTTACATAATTGGCCAGATAGAGAGAGAAAATTACCCACTTGTTAAGGAATGAGGGTAACTAGGTAGGATAGTATTAGCCATGAAGAACCTTAAAAGTTTCTAGATGAAGTAGTAGCAATGAGATAGCCAGTAGAGCAAAGAGATGACTTAATCAACATGGTGAAAGAAAGAAATGATCTTTGAAATTGTCATAAAAGCCAATAATAAGCCAAGACCAGGCTAAATGGACGTTGTGCTCCAGACAGATGACCATGATTGGGAGGGAGTGTTTTTACCTGAGTGTATAGATAGCATAAAGTCATACCTTAGAAATGTCATCAGAAAAAATTCTGAAAAGCTTGAATAAAACCTGACTATGAAGACTTAAACAAAAGTTTGAGATGAAGATAATGTCCAGGTTAGGAAGAGGCAATAGGGAGGAGAAAATGCATAACTCTGTAATAGCTATGTTGAATTTTGACTTACGAGTAGGCATCTACTAGACCATGCCTGAGAGACTAGCCAAGACTTTAGTTTGAGCAGATGGTCACTTGTGAGTCATTCATATAGAGTAGATTATTGCACTTGTGTTTGTGGATGAGATGATACAGCTAAAAAGTTTAAAAGCAAAAGAAAAAAAAATTCAACCTCCAAGACCCCTACAGAGACAGAGAGCGCTTCAGTTGAATCCTCTGCAGGGCACACTGAAGTAATGGTTAGAAAGGTATAAGGAAAATGAGAAAACTAGGGGGGAGGAGAAGAATTCAAGATAATTCCAGTTCAGATCAGAGAAGATGAGGAGGGATAACTGATTCTAGGCTTTGATTAGGAAGAGGTCACTAAAACTTTGTTAAGAGCAGTATTAGTGGAATGCTAGAGATTAGAAACCAGATATAAGAGGCTAGGTATATGTAAGCAGAGGATAGCTACTGAAGCAATAACTCTGAACAGTGTTTTCAGTGTGCTTAGAGATAGAAGGGTGATGGGGAGTTAGAGAAGTAAAGTGGTTTTAAAAATACAGGAAACTAATGTATAACTTCCTTGGGAGTGGGAGGTTACAGGGAAGTAGAGAGAATGGATGTGGGAAGCATTAATACATTTGACAGGGTCACTGAGATAACTGAAAGGGCTAGAGGAGCCAAGCAAATTAATTTTCATCTGAAGGAGGAAGAGAAGATCTGATGGAAAGCTATTTGAAAGGGAAGGTCACATTGTATTTGGCCTTGGAATAAAGTTGGCAAGATCCTCTGTGGAGTGAGAAATATGTTTGAGGAAGAGTCAGTCTGAAGAGGGAATCGAAACTGATAAGAAAGCTCATGGAATTGCAAGCATGGAACTAAATTAACTGGAGAAGCAGAATAAGGTAGCTAGTAAAATGGCAGAAGTGAAAGAGGAGAGAATGACTAGGTAGTGAGGGAAGTCAGTTTAGTTAGGAGATTTCTACCAAAAGACAGTTCAGGAATGTGAGAACAGGAACAGAGGAAGCATATGTTGAAACTTAAGATAGGGCTAGGAGCTGTTATACAGATCTAAAGTGGGGAAGAAGTTGAGTCAGAAGTTCAGAGAGTTGGGGGCTGGGTGGGAGGAGGGATAACAGTGAACGTATAAGGAAGGTGTAGGCCAAATGAGGGGTGCAAGAAAAGCTAGTGGAAAGAGATTAGAGAGAGCTCTTGATTAATGCAGCAAACTTACACTGATCTCAGCAACCATAAAAAAAGCGTTATCTTAATCCCCACACATAATATTAAGTAAAATTTACCAGCGTAAAAGCATAGATAAGTATTAGCACAGGAGACAATTTTCCTCATATAACTGCAGAATGTATTACTACAGATTACTGAATTGTGTTTTCAGTTGTTCATTTTATCTAGAGGAATTCAAGAAAAGAGTCTAAAAGTACTCAAATGGAAACAACTTAGAACTGTCATGCTAAAAATGGGTTTTAATTGGATATCAGCCATGGAGTCACTGTAGGGTAAGTAACACTGATTTATGAGTGAAATGGGTTTTGCTCTTGTCCTGAAAATTCTGCCAGTCGTTTGATATTGCGTTTGTCTGACTCAGGCTTTGGGCTGATGTGCAGACTTCTGGATAACTTTCTGGCCCTTAGCACTGCCTGTAGTAGTATTACAGGACTATAAATAAGCAAAAGCCATGTATGTCAAAGATTAAACATACTGTTAAATAGAACCAGGGAGGAACAGAGATGAGTACTAGCCATGAATACAATCAACATGCCTGAATCTCATACTATTAATCTTTCCCTTATAGTGTATTTATAGCCCTAGTCTAAAGTGATTCTGTCAATTGGAAAACAATACTTCTCTCCAAACATTTTGAACCTTCAAACCTTGCTAGCAATTTTCAGTTTCCCATAGCTGAAAGAAGTGAAAAAGTTTTCTATTTCTGTAATTTATTGACTTTACACATTGACAGCAGTTCATATGTATTCTATTGCACCATTTCTCCCTGGTAGGAAGGTCATTAGTCTTTCTTTGCTGAAGAGATGCTTCTCACTATCAACAGGGAAATTAAAAGCCAGCTGTTTTTAAAAGAAATTTTAAAATAAGGACAAGATAATGAAATAATTCTCTTTAGCACATGGATTTTTTTGGAGTGCTTTACAGAATTTGTAGCATTCATGTAAAATATTATAGAGTAAAGAGGTTGCAAACACTTCCTAGAAAACCAGTTTTGATTGTATACAGATTTTCTTTAAACTTGCCTTCAGAAGATAAAAGTCACAAACAGCTTTGCTCTTAATTAAATCCTTGGATAATGTACACTCAATGTAAGAATCCAAACACATTCTGAGGTCGGGAATAAATATAGAAATATCAGGGATTGTTAATTATGTAAGTATTATTAAAGTTACTAATGTTCAGTGTGAGCATACACACTGCATACATTGAAACGAAAACTAAAAATATATATTATAAATCTTGGTATGATTTCAAGCTAATAGTTTTCTGAAAACGTAGCCAAATATTACATTTATGTAGTACCTTAATTTATGAGCATCTGAAATATTTCCTGGACTATATAAGAGATAACCACGTCATCTAGTGCATAATGTTTCTCCTTACATTTGTACTGTAATATATCAGTAACATTACATAAGAGTATTTCAGAGCCTAGAGAACTTGAAGAGCAGCTACAAACTAAACTTTTGAATGTCAAGAATTAAATAATTTCTGTGTGGGAAAGCAACAGGAGATGTTTTTTTAGCCCCCACAAATGGTCAGTACTGAACTGGAGAATTGCAAGTTCACTTGTACTACATTTAATTCTGTAGCTAGATGCCCATCACAGTCACTATAAATACATTATAAGAAGAAGATGTGCAAATACAAAGGAGTCCTTGACTGCTTCTACTTCTATTCAGAGAATAATAGAGAAGTATGACTGGAAGGGACCTGGAGTGGCCATCTAGTCCAACCCCCTGCTGAAGGCAGGGTCATCTCTATCCAAACTGTCCTACACAAATCCATAATTTGATCTCTTAGTAAAATTACAGTCAGCCCTGATGCAACATAAGACATGACACAGTGACCTGCCACAGGTAAATCAGGGGGACTACAGCAGCTGCTGTCCTGCTTCTATAAAAGGCTACTAATATATGCTCAAGAGATTCTAGGGAGAGGGCCACACCCCCTGTTACAGAAGAAGGCAAACCCCTCTCCATAGGCTCTACCAAACTGACTATGGGTAAACATTTTTCCTATCCCCAAATATGATTATTATGACCATGAGTGGAGGGGTAAGACCGTCTAGACAGGAAGCTTGGGCTTTAAGTCCCAGCATGAGCATTGACACACACCTCACTTAAGGTCCTTAGTCTTGGCCATACCCAATATCTAATGCTTCCAAGGAACGTTTTTTGTTGTTTTTTTTCTTTTTTAATCTGATGCATGTAGTGGCAGAGTGGATGGAGTCTTGAGGTAGAACTCTGTCCCAGCCCTATGTGACAGTTGGCAAAGCTAAAAGAATAGAAAATTCCCCACAGTAAAACATAGGTATAACTATGCCTAGATCATCCACGACCGGTGGTTGTCCAACCTCTTCTTGAATGCCTCCAGTGATAGAGAGTCCATAGCTTCCATAGGCAGTCTGTTCCACTGCCTTACTGTTCTAAAAGGGAAGAAATGTTTCCAGATATCCAATCTAAGCTTGCTTCACTTGAGCTTCAAGTCATTATTTGTCCACATCTTACTTAGCAGTAAGAGAGAAAAGGTGTTTCCTCTTTTTAAGGCAGCCTTTCAAGTATTTGAAGACTGCTATCATGTCTTCCCCTTAAGTGCCTTTTCTTTTAGCTAAACATGCCTAACCCCTTCAACTTCTCCTTCTATGACTTGCTTTTCAAGGCCATTGTCATCTTTGTTGCCCAGCAATAGATTCCCTCTAACTTCTCTATGTCCTTCAAAAAATGTAGAGCCCAGAACTTCATGCAGAACTCTAGATGAGACCTATCTAGTGCTTAGTAGAGAGACACTGTTACCTCCTGTGCCTTGCACCCATTGCTTGTATTGATGCATTCAAAAAAATGCATTGGCCTGTTGTGCAGCTGCATCACACTGCAAATTTGCATTCTGTCTTTGGTCTACCAAGACTCCCAGATCCTTTTCTATAGTGCTACCATCTAGCCAGGTGTCACCCATTTCATCTTGTACTTTTATTATTTCTCCTGAGGTGTAGCACCCTGCATTTGTCAGCACTGACAATGAACTGACTGAACTTCATTCTGTTGAGCTCAGCCCAGCTTTCCAATCTGTCAGGATCCTTTTGACGTGCATTTCCATCCTCCAATGCATTCACAATCCTTCCCAGTATTGTGTTGTCTGCAAACTTGCTCCAGTTTTCTAAGCCAGCATTCAAATAATTACTAAACATGCTGAACAGCACCATGGCCAGGACAGATCTCTGTGGGCCTCCATTTGAAACCTCCTGCCATTCTGATTTGGATCCATTTATTATTGTCCTTTGCTTGTGGCTATTGAGCCAGTTGTCTTTCTGTTTTATTGTAGCTCTTTCTACCCCTCATATTTCCAGTTTGTTTATGAGAAGGTTATGGAAGATTTTGCCAAAAGCCTTGTTGAAATCAAGATGCATTATATCCACAGAATTTCCTTCATCCACCCAAATAGTTACTGTCAAAGGAAGAAATCAACATTTTTTTACATGATTTGGTTTTAGTAATCCATGCTGACTGTTTGTGATCAGCTTTCCTCCTCTAGATGCTTGTGAATGGATTTAGGATATGCTCCAGTAATTTCCTGGATATTGAGGTAAAACTAACCAGTCTATAGCATCCTAGGTCCTCTGTTTTGCCTTTTCAAAGAGGGGCACTAAATTTGCGCTTCTCCAGTCCTTTGTAACCATATTTTTCTTTCCATTTTTGTTTTTTGGAAGTTCCGATTACCAGAACTTACTTTGGGAATTTTATAAATCAAAATCATTTGGACATCAAATTCACTGGAAGTGATAATTTTGTAGGAAAAGTTTAGTTTTCATGGGCTTCCAATTTCAAAAAAGATTTTTTTTAAAGTCTATTTCAATATTTTTGTAATTCAAAGTTTCAATTCATTTTTTAAAATGAGATGGATAGGATGGGGTAGGTGGGCAAATAGAGTGGTTGGTGTGTGGGTAGATGTACACACCATATCCACAGAGACCCACAAACACACACATGTATGACAAATGCTGAAACAGGCAAAAATCAAAATGTCAATCTCTTGTGTTTCATTTAATCACAAAGGCCACGTCCAGACATGCATGGATGTTTGGGGACTAGTTATCTCTGGGGAATGCCTGTGTCATGTACACTTTGGCATGTGGCAGATTATCCCAGGTTGGGTAAGGGAGGTTGGGGCCAGTACTGGGCTTGTCTCAACAGCCTTACCTGGGGTCCTGAAGACCTCCTGGGGTGGAAGCAGAAGCAGCAGCAATCCGGAGCCTGGCTGGCAGTAGAGTTCAGCTCCAGCCAGTCAGGCTCTGGCTTTGGGCTGCATGTGCTGCTGCTGCTGCATTTGCCATTTTTTTCCATAGATTTTTTTTCATTTGACCCCTGGATATCCGCAGGTCAAAGAATCCCTCTGTGCTGCTCCCTTTGCAGTGTGGAGGACAACTGAATGTGCTGTATGTGTCTATGATGCCACACACTGCAAAGCTGCACTTGTCTGAAAACAGCCAAACTGTTTTCATATTAATTCATTTGAGGCAGAATAGGAAGATCACAGCTTCTGTTTAGACCAGTGTTTTTTAGTTTGGACCTAGCAAGAAGCTAATCTAAATTGATAAGCTTATTTTACATCACCAATGTTCTTATGCTAAAATGTTCTTTACATAGTGTGTAGCAACCTTTGCATCATAACTCAGGCTGTTGAATGACTAGAAGCATATTAAAAATGAAATGTATACAACTTAAGATGGATGCTTTCCATGGTGCTCTATTGCAGTTATTGGTGGCTGATGTACAGATCAGCAGTTTTAGATCAAGCCATTACTATTACCTCTAGATTGAAAATAATACTGTAATAGTGGTATTTTGACAACTAGAAAACCAGCAGAAAGAAGAATGAGGGAAAATGTGGCACATGCCTAAACTGTCATACAATACTATGGGGAAAAATTCTATCAATCTCCTGGCTAAAAATCAAATGCAGAAACAGTAACAATATAAATACATAGGAGCAAACCTAACTATTGTTTCAACTCTAGGTTAATGAAATAAGACAGGAGAGTTGTAATTATATGCCCAATAGCATACCAGTCTCTTTTATAGATGTTCAGTTTAATAATAAATGACAGTCTAAGATTAGATTGAGGTATTCAATATGATGACATTAGTGTGTTTTACAGTCTGTATGATACAAATAAGATTATTGCTGTTCCACCGTGTTATCAAACATATACATTATTAAAAACCATTTCATTATAAACAGTTTGATAATGTATTTTGGCTAGCATATATATTTGGTAGCGTAAATTAAATTGTATACAAAACCTAAGGACTGGGTATTTGGAATTCACATAAACAGAAGATCTGTAACAGACAAAAAGAAGATCATTATTATGTGTTCTAAAGAGGACCTAGAACAGACCCTTAAGTAACTGTGTTATTGATTGGAGCTAATTTAAAAATAGATGCAACTCACCCAAGGCTGATAAATGTTGTCTTTTTCCTAAATAAAACTGCAATGAGCAATAGAGTAAGTCTCCAGTGTTTGAAGTTGAATTGTGATCAATTACCAAAAGCCTTTTGTTTTGGTTAATAGCAAAGGCCAGAAAGCACATCTTTTATGTAGAAAAGATAAATATAAAATTGTCCAAATCTTATTTAAAATTAATTTCTGACGAATGTCATACTCAGCTGTCTTTGTTAGTGAGAATTGGGGGAACTCATTGCCTTGGGGGTAAGCAATAAAAATACAGAGGCTGAAGCCATTATGCACAGATGTCCACCTTCATTAGACCTCATAAATCACTTCAAACTAAATACATTTAAGCGCCATATCTCCTTTTGTCATGTTTTAGGCTATTATTCCCCCAATACTGTTTGGGGCTACTGTTTCTCCACATTCTTCTCTCTAGTGTTTCTCTGTAAACTAGGGGTATGTGAAATGGGCCATATTTGATTTGGATTTGGCCCAAATCAAGGGACAGTGATTTGATTAGTTTATTTGGATCACTGGGTGGGCTGATGAGAACAGGATGAGTTTCAACACTGACAAGTGCAAGGTGCTGCACCTGGGAAGGAAGAATCAGCAGCATACCTACAGGCTGGGGAACTCCCTTCTTGTCAATGCAGAGGGCAGAAAAGGATCTTGGAGTCATTGATGCCAAAATGAACATGGGCCGACAGTGTGGAGACGTGGTCAGGAAAGCTAATCATACATTGTCATGCATCCACAGATACATCTCAAGCAGGACCAAGGATGTGATCCTCCCCCTCTACGCAGCACTGGTCAGGCCACAGTTGGTGTACAGTGTCCAGTTCTGGGTGCAGCACTTCAGGAGGGATGTGGACAACATGGAGAAGGTCCAGAGGAGGGCCACTCACATGATCAGGTGTCAGCAGGGCAGGCCCTACGAGGAGAGGCTAAGGGACCTGAACCTGTTCAGCCTCCATAAGAGAAGGCTGAGGGGGGGATCTAGTGGCCATTTACAAACTATTTGGGGAGACCAGCAGGCATTGGAGGAATCCCTGCTCCCCTGAGCATTACCAGGAGTAACAAGAAATAATGGTCACAAGCTGGCAGAGGGTAGATTCAGGCTAGATATCAGGAGACACTACTTCATAATCAGGGAGGCTAGAATCTGGAACCAACTTCCAAGAGAAGTGGTGCTGGCTCCTACCCTGGGGGTCTTTAAAAGGAGGCTGGATGAACACCTTGCCAGGGTCATTTGACCCCAGTACTCTTTCCTGCTATGGTAGGGGGTCAGACTTGATGATCTGCTCAGGTCCCATCTGCTCTATCAGGAACCTACAAACTATGAAACTGTCCTGATTTGATTTGGCCTAATACAAATCTGAAGATTCGATGCTGATTCAGGGAATCAGCAATCTGGCCATACACACAGCTTTAAATGTTTTTTCTACATACCTCGAGGTACCAGATATGGCTCATGAACGCTGAGATGGTGGGATGGATGAAGCATCCCGCAGGACCGTGGGTGGGGTGGGGCATGACTGGGATGTTCCAGTCCACTTTTGGGTGCACTTCCAAGCATGCTGGGGGGCCACCCCACACCTCTCCTGGTTCAGTGATCAGCTGCGGAGAGACCCTGGGTGCCCCCATCTCAGATCCAGGAGGCACCAGTTGCTACGCCGGGGACAGAGATGGGGGTCCCCTGTGCATTCCACAGCGGACCCAGAAGTGGATTGCAAGTGCTTATGGTCCACTTCCAGGTCCACTGCTGAGTGTGCTGGGGGCCACCTTGCACTCCTGTGGGACACCCCATCTTTCCCAGTATCTCAGCATTCATGAGCCACCTGGTACCTTGAGGTACGTAGAAAAAACATTTAAAACTGTGTCTATGTCCATATCACCAAATCCCTCTGAACCTATTTGGAGGATTCTGATTCGATTGGGACAGATTAAGGGTCTCTTGATTTGATTCAGATTCAGAGATTTGGCTGAACTCTCAAGCAGTTTTTTCCTTTGACTTCAATTTCACTTTGCTTTTTCCTGGGTTTGCTACTATATTACCTGGAAAATACTAATAGCTTAACTGATTAATCCTCTCAAGGCTCATTCTTTTTTCCTAGGGTCTTAGAATATCCTTAAAGTAAACTGAGGAAAAATTTTAAAACAATGCTTTTCTCGATTTCCCCCACCCCTTCTATCAGTGCATTGAAGAAAGGCTTCAGATTATGGCTTGTATCATTTTAACTGGGTCTGCATGTGGAGATTTGGAGAAGAAATAGTAATGTACCTTCTACTTAGGGGTCATTTATGCATAATGGCATAAAGTCAGGAAACACCAGACGTATAAGCAAGAAAGTATAGAAACCATATATGAATAGCATCCAGAATCTATCATATTTACTTGAATAGAAGATGACTTTGATTATAAGACAACCCCCCAATAATTAGATTCTACTAGGGGTGTACTGATAGAGATATTTTGGGCCTATACAGATAGCTGATTTTTAAAGAGTCATGTTGGCTGATACCTATCCAATTACTGATGTGCAATCAAGCAGCTTGGAGCACAGCAGCTGGCTTGTAAGATGATGTGGAGGAAGGGGTGTGTGTGTGTGGGAGGCAGATAGAGGTCCCCACAGGGAGGGAAGGAGGGAGTAGAGTGGCTGGGACAGGCACTGCCCAGCTGGGGCAGAGCAGTGCTGCAAGTGGCTCACCCAGAGATTGGTGGGGTGCAGCTTTCACTGCCATGTGCACTCCTGGAGGGTGTCGGGGGGGTGCCCTTGGATCTCTGTGTGGGCTAAGGGCAGGATGCCACTATGGGCTGAGGCCAGTGCCGGGCTCTTTCCAGCAGGGGAGGCTTGTCCTGGCTGTTCTTAGTGCAAGCAGCAGTGGCGGCACTGAGAGGGGGGGCTACGGTGAATTTTGTGAAGGGTGCAGTCCCACCCCATAGCCCTTCTCCCAGCACTACTGCCACCTGGCCCAGGCCCCACTGGGAAGAGCCATCTGCTCCCTCCAGTATCAGCCTGCAGTTGCAGCCCACCCTCACCCCATGTACAGATCTGGGTGGCACATACCTGCCATGCCTTCTGGGGGGTGCCTGCAGCAGTGGGAGGTGTCCCCCCCTCCATGCCCCTGGGCTAGCTGTAGCTCCATCCTCTGTGTGTGTGTGTGTGTGTGTGTGTGTGTGTGTGTGTATTACCTGCATACCACAGTCAACTTTTTCCCAAAGTTTAGGCTTCCAACACTGGAGTTTTATTTAAAGTGGCAAAGATCTTTTTTCCTGACCAGAATATAACTGTAGAAATGCTGTAAAATGATCACAGTTTCTTTTCCTTCTCTTTCCTCTAGCATCTGCATAGAGGAAAGGGCAAAGTCCAGCAGGGCTAGATCTAGAGCTGGTCAGTACAGTAGTGAAGCTAAACCCTTCATTTTGATTTCTGACAAACCCAAATTTTAAATCCAGTGGCTTGGCAGTAGCAGTAACACTTCTAATCAGAGAGTGCTCATTGAGTAACTTGAATTAATGGCATATTACAATAACCTGGTTTCTTCTAATGACTCTTCACTCAACAGGTGTTAATGACACTCTCCATTTTTAATGGTCTTGATTTTTCACTGTTCCAGTATTCCCTTTTTCAGCAATTTTGCTGTCTGGTAGCTACTCTGGGTCTCACTCCTATTTCATAGCCCTGCAAAGTGTGTTTAGCTCCTTGAAAATCCTAGATCTGCCATATAGTCCAGTCTATAGTAACAGCTACAATTTCGACTTTTGGCCAAGTAACAAAGTCATTACAATTCAGCTGTGAAAGAGTTAAAACTAGCTTTTGTTTGAGCAGGAAATGAGAAAATTAATGATCTGAAGAATAGATGCTGGTCCTACTCTATACAGCCAGAACTCAAGAAAAAAATATTTTGTTTTGTTTTTAATTCATCCTTGAAGACCAAGGTGCTTATCTCATTTAGGGCATATGGTATTTGAAGAAATACTACAGCACTTCCTACTTCTAGTTATAAGCAGCTAAAGACAAATGATGAGGCCAATGAACAGGTAAAGTGAGACAAATGGATTGGCAGAAATAATAACCAAAATAATAGCAAATAATTCACTTTTTATCAAACCACCATGATGCCTTCAAATTCTGCTCAAAGTATTGGTTTTTCTTGGATTTTAAATCTTCTACAAAATAAAATTTACACACTGCTGTTATCCTCAAGCTTTGTAATGCTGCATTCCATATTTTATTTAGTGATTTTTAAAAAGCAAAACAAAAAGGAACTTCCCATATCATTAGTCAGTCTAGGTGCAGTCCTTTTTCCAGTCTGGAGACTGAGATGATTCTTTTGGTAAACGGGCTTCCTGCTTTTGTTTCATCCTGTACCTGATTTCCATATAGCAGGAAACAAGATCATATTGTTTTGTAAGTGAAACATGGTAACTTACAGAGACTCCATTCAGAGGATAATGATTACTATTACTTATGCTACTCTCTTGTTTTAAAAATATATGAGAAGCTACTATAGGATTTTGCAACATGTTGCAGGTCTAATATCATTAAAAACTTAATGCACTATCAATTAAAGTTTAATTTCCCAGGGCCAGAGAGATGATCTTAGATAAAAGCTACCTGCTATACACTAAAATTAATTTAAACAGAATTAATTCTGTTACATGAGAAACGTCTAGGGATATCAGTTTGGAAAATTCTACTACTCTTCTAAGAAGTGTAAAACGAAAGTGTACAGGATGGAAGAGGGTTATAAAATAAGATTTAAAAATAGGAAGCTAAGCTTTAAACTGAATTAGAATGGCTGCTGCCACTTCATAATAATAACCACATTTAAAAAGTGATAACTTAAAAGGTTTAATCTCTGAAAAGTGATAAATACATGATTTTTCAGACAGTCTAGGGGAAAAAATAGATATTGGTATCACTGAGCCAAGAGAAAAGCCCAGCTACACTTATGTGTACATTTAATGAAAAGGTCACACTAAAAATTGGGGCTTTCAAATTGCTTATTTCAACACCAAAAAATGAAAATTTTGAAAGAATACTGATTAGAACCACTTATATTTTATTTCAATCTGATAATAAATCAACTTCTTGCTTCTGATTAAACTAACGGGAAAGCCATTAAACAATCCCTCTTTGTCATAGTTGTATACATTTTGCTCCTTTGCATCCAAGCCTCACAGTATAGGGTATGCTTGCAATGTAATGGAAAGTATTGCTCCTTAGACAACATGGGAACCTATACCCCATGCCCAACACTTGCTCTGAGGTGTGCTAATTAGACTTAGTTAATTGAGTGTGCTGGAGCATGCTTTAGTTAAAGCACCCCCTGCCACCATTTTAAAGCAGGGGACACTGAATGCACATTTACTAATATAGATACATATTAGTAGCATTTCACTTTAATTATGGAAAAATGTAGATTTGGGAGGGAGCGGGGAGGTTTAAATTGGAAAACGTTGGATTTTTTTTTTTTTATCAGAGAAAACCTGGATATGTGGTGATCCCTACCAAGCCACAAACTATACTGTGGAAAGTGCTTCTGTTTGAGCTGTTCAGTTTGGTATAAGATACTTTAAATATGTATTGGGCTGAAGGAACAAAATGGCCCTACAACCAAGGAGTGAATGCAGTTATATGTATAAACAAAGACTGTATTCCCTCTGATCTAAGCTGATGGTTACAAGAAGGGCAAGACATTGCATTTTCTTTTAGCTATGTTTTTACAGGACTATGCAGGTTTAGATATTAAATTTTGGAACAGCTCTTGGAGGTAGCTACCTACTCTAAGTGGTGGAGTATTTTCTACTGGACCATTTAGTGGCAAGGAGGTACTTTTGCTATCCTTTGTTGTACAGAAGAGCGGGTCACGTCTTTCAGGGTTAGGAGAGCTTGAGAAATTACAAGGACTTGTGCAGAAGAAGTAAAAGGATGTCTCTCTGATTTACACTACTCTGCCAGGGACAGGACAAACAGCTCCTTCTGTGGACCAAGGCCCCATCCAACCCATGTGCAGCCTGATACGCTGCTACTTTATTCCTCAAGGATACTGGCCCTTCATCGGTCACCAGGGGTTTACTATCAAAGGAAGTAGCACTTCTCTTTGAAAGAGTGAAGATATCTTTGGCCTATCTGTCATTCAGTATCTGTAATAACTTTCACATGTACATAAACCCACAACTCATCCATATTCAACCCATGATGATTATCACTAGACCTCGCTCCTTATTGCCACTACACTTACCTTCCACCCAAGGTCTTTGTTTGCACTGCTTGCTTTTAAAGTAGGTCAGTAAAGAAAGTTGCTCGCTCACTGGCAGCATATAATAAGCAGTTGTCAATTAATAGTTCGTACCACCAGTACAGGGGGTAAAATATGGCAATGTGAAAGACCCTTTTACATCAGCTACCAATAGAGACAGATATTTAGAGTGCCTCCAATGCAGGTAGCATACAACTTACAACTGCATTTATTCTCTCTACTCAAAGTAACACATTTACTCCAATATAAGATGAGAGCTTTTCCTCTCCTCCATCCTTCCATCACCATAGGAATAAAAGTCTGTCATCTTACATTTGCACACAAGGAAACCTCATTGAAGCCATTGTCTATCATCACACTGCTGCTAAAATCATCTTGGGGTCAGAAATGGAAACCACCTACAAAATTGATTAAATGAAGCCAATGCTGAGCATGACTGTAAAACACATGGTCCATGGCCTATACATTCTGATAGCAGTCTACCACAAAGATGTCTTATTCAGACCTTTTGAATTAGACACATGGTAGTGACCATTAAATGCAGTTGCCACCAGCTCCAACTCCTTTTTCAAATTGTGGTGAGCCACTGCATTGAATACACTTTTACTACCTTTTCACTCCCAGAGCTGAGGTCTGCCTGCCTTTCTCACTTCCAATGATTCGTCTTTCTTCACCAGCCTTAAGAGTGCCTGAACATAAGTGTGGAGGCTGTTCTGATTTGCTGTAATTAGTGTGTTGGAGTAGGCTCGATTAATTGAGTCTGCTGGAGCATGGTAATCACCACACTCCAAATAGCCTCTGCATCTTGTCTATCAGTGTCCCTGCACTTCAAAATGACAGTGGGGTGCTTTAACTAAAGCTCAGCCCTGCCACCATTTTAAAGTGCAGGGACATAGATACACAAGAGGCTTTGAGTGCTATAAGTCCCCCCCCACCCCGGCAAAACCCTGGAGCACATGTAAAAATGCCCTACATGACTGAGAAACATTGCCAAATGTGGCCTCAAACAGTTCACCTAGAATCCCTCTGTGTGTTGCATATGATAGTATGATATGATATGATAGTGTTGCATATGATAGTATGCCTCCCCCCTCCCCACCTCCATGAGTTGGAAGTTGAGTTTAGCTTAACCTGTGCCTTACTTGCACGTACATTTTTAGAGGATCCCAAGACTTATGACAAGAACACCTGGTTCTACTCACAAGTAGGCACTAATTGGCACAAGGATCTTTTGTGGGGAGGGGTATCTGGAGTATGCACACATACTGAGCAGTGCTGAGCTGTGGGGTCATAGACAACTCGTTGTGGGGTACATGCCCCCTGAGATTGGCCGCCACTGCTGCCAGCTTCTTCAGGTAGTTGCTGCTCGCCACCCTCCCCCCCGCACAACTGCCAATGCTGGCTTTTGTCAGCAATTGTTGATTGCCACCACCAACACTGCTGCTGGCTTTTGCAGGCTCTTGTCACCCACCACCACCGGTTTCTACGGACAGTTGCTGATCACTGATTGCTGCTTACAACTCCCCCACTGGTGGCTTCTGTGGGCAGTCGCCACTCACCACCCTGCCACTGTCCACAAATTGTGTCCCCTCCAGTCTTGGGAGGCACCATTTTTTCATGTGTGGGGTCATAGATCACATAGACCTTAGGGCTCAAAGGAGCCTTGTGAGATCGTCAAGTCCAACCCCCATGAGCCCTCCATATCACCATGGCTTGAAAAACTGTTGACTCTGCTGGGGCTGAGACTAATGAACCAGAGGGTAAATCATGAGTTTTCGGTGCAAAAGTGTTGCTTAAAAGTGTGTTTATGGAGTAGCTGTGCAAAAACTTGCAGCAGTGACAAAAAAGGTAAAATACATCTATTTTGAATGAACTGAGCCTATGGGTACCTATAGTCATGTTTATTTCAAAATCAGTCAAATTTGCTCATCATTTCCATGTGCTTAGGGAAAGTGGGGTTAGTAAGGTTAGAGTAGGGGGAAAAAGCTTCATGGAGAAGAAGTTTGGGGGAGTAGAGGGCAAAGGGGCCACTTTACCTCACCTCCAGATTTTTTTTCCCTACTGTAGCAGTGGAAGGAGGACAACTTCAAGGGAAACCTCCAATAATTATTTTTTTTACCTGAATCCTTTTTTTGTTATAAATTTTCTATACATACAATTTAATTATTGTGAGATCACTTTATATTCAGGGTTGTCTTATATCCAAGAAAATGTCTGACATTAAATTGTGGGCAGAATGAGCAGACTGAAAAGATGTGTTTACGTCTTCCTTTAGCTGTGTAATATAGAAGCCATCCTAAAGTTCACTGGCAGTTAAGAATACTTGAGAAATCCCTAAACCAATTTTAAGTTACTTTGAAGGACTAAGATTGATACCTGCATAATTACAAATGATTCACAATCCATTTGACAGTCCTAGAGCAATGGGGTAAGCCCAGGATTCTGCACCTCACTCTTCCCACTGACATATTTTCTTCAGATGAGTTGGAGTATTTCACATTCTGTGGTTGCTTCAGATAGGGGTGTAGGTGTAGGAGTGTTGTGTATGTACCTATATATTCCTATACTTTCAAATAGGTAAATATATACCTATTTGAAGTGGCCACAGAATGCTGTATGTGTGCATATGTGTATGTGTATATGTGTATATATATCCACAGCTCAGCACCGCTCAGTATATGTGTGTACTCCAGATACCACCCTTCCTCCCCCACCCGAGGATCCATGTCACACACACACACACACACACACACACACGTTTCCACCCCGCCCCATATATACTTTTTTTCTTTAAATCACCTCACTGAAGAAATATTTATTTCTCATTCTGTTCCTGAATTAATCTGCCAAATGTGTAGGATAGGCAAGATCCAGGCCCAGTCAAATGACAACCCACAAATTCAAACCATCATCCCTTTATTTGCTAGTCATGCACATAGGTACTCACAGAAACACAGCTGAGAGTGAAACTTAGGGAGGTTGCAGGGCTTATTTTTGGCAATGTTCTACTGGATAGGTAAGGTTTAAGTTGCCAGAACCAGCTAGTGAATCCCCTTTGAGGCGTTATTCAGGTGATGTGTTATTCAGCTTAGAAATTGGATTGATATGTTACAAAGTTGGTATAAGAAAGATGTGAACGTGATCTTGTATTCCAGAGCCACAAGGCCAGATGTATTGAAAATTACAAACTTATGGTCAATTAAATATTTTAGGCTAAAAACAAAAGGTACTTTCCTTGTTTTACATTAGGTGCATAGTGATTTTAGAGTATTTTTACTTTTAATGAAGCAGCAAAAAATATTCTATAATAACTAGAAGAAGGTTTGAGGCCATGTCTCATACATGCTGGGGCAATAACTGACATCACACTAATTAGAGAAAGTAGTAATAAAGGGAAAATCTGTTAAAATAGCTTAAGTAATGTAATAATACTCCTCAGCTGCCAAATCTTTATAAGAAATAAACAATGAATATGCACTTAAGAGTGGCAGTTGGTTTTGAATATCTGCTTTGAGAAGCCATTATTTGTTATTGAAGGTTTATAATAGATGAGCAATCAATTTTTGCTTATAAATGATTAGCTAGCTATCTGTACTCCATACACCAGCATTTGTGATCAGTCATTGCAGGTATTCAACATTTCACAGGAGCGTCTGGCCTGAACAGCTTTATGCAAGTGATTTGAATTTGTAGGAGCTCAAAATAAACACCAGCTGTTTATGGACTAATTTATATAACAAGTGGCAAGAGAAATCTTTGTTGTTCGAAGACATTTCATGCATGATTAAACTGAAAATGTTAACTACTGTGGTAACTAATATAGAAGTATTAAAAGTCTGACTTTTTTTCTTCTCCTTAGTGCCAGTTTGGGACTGGAATATCAGTTTACCATAAGGTAAGCTGTTTGTTGTTTGCAATGAAAGGGTAACATACTAAATGCATAGCTGACTGCTAATCTTAAATTATCAAACAAAAATAGGGAAAGAGAACTCATCACCTGAATTCAGATTACAAGGGACTTGCAATGATGATATAAAATTACATGAAGAGTTTTAGGGTATGTACATTACATTTAGATCACCCTAACCAAAGTTAGGGAGATGTAAATGCCCAGGTGGGCAAACATTTGTGGGCCTCAAATTGTCCTAACACTGGATGCCCAATCTAAAATGAGTTCTTGTCAGATGTGAACAACCTTTAGATCAGCATTGTCTTAACCCAGCCTAGTGAACACTTGTACACATTCACAGCACAGCCCTGGGGCTGGGAAAGCCCAGCCACTCTCCCTGGGCCCAGGGCTATGCTATTTTTACCCTCCCATCAACCCTGAATGGGACAGTATTACCTGGACTGGACCAGACCGCTGCCCTTCGACTCGCCAGGCCTGCACCCTAGACCTGCTAGCCTCTCCCACCCCTGACTTATTCCGGATGCTTGCTTCTCCTCGGTAAATGGCAAATTCTTGCATGCAGATCCTGACTCAAGTTTAAACATCTTAAGCTAGACCACTAAAACTTGAGTGGGGCCTGTGAATACTGGTATATTTTAAGCCATTTATGTACTGCTTGTCTCTCAAATCACAAATAGAGAAGATGACCCATCATAGACATTACATATTTTAGTGTATCCATGGCTTGCAGGATAAAGAATTTAAGAATCCCAACTGTATAAAGATGTTCATAGGAAGACTCTTATCCATTTTTTTTTTTATATAATAGTAGTGAGACAAGGTTCTTTGGGTAAATGTCATATCTTTTTTTAGATCAACTAAATAGTTGGAAAAAAATTGTTCTTTGCAAGCTTTTAGGCACAAACACCCTTTTACAGGCAAAGGGAGATCCTGCTGTTGTTTTGTGTTCTCCTGGATGGAACAGGAGCCAATATGCAAAATTCACATCTGTGAAAATGTAAATGTGTGGAAGTGAGGATCAAAGGCCATGAAAACCAATAGATGTGAGGCAGGTAGGTTGCGGGTGAGGGGAATGGGAAAGTTGATCTGGTGATGGAATGTACCTGGTAAAATGTAGAGAGGTTACCTGGGGTTATTGGAAGGCAGGCAATTTATAACGTGCCATAAATCCAGTGTCTATATTTAGTCTATGATTTTTTGCATCCAGTAGATTTATGAAGTGAAGTTTGTAGGCTCATGTACAAAAGGTGTTTTGTAAATTTCCTTTGAGTAATTAATCCATCCTTTGAGTGCCTGATTGGTGAGGTTAGCAGCGGCGGGTAATTCAAACCGCCATTTGGATCGACGGTTAGGAGCAGCAGCAGCGAGCGGCGAGCAGAGCAGCTGAGGAGGCAGCAGGAGCAGCAGCTGATTCCCTGAAGGTAAGTGGGGCCG
>JAGPOW010000290.1:21959845-21974339 GCA_030014935.1 Caiman crocodilus
GACCCCGGTGCTCTTTCCTGCCAAGGCAGGGGGTCGGACTAGATGATCTGCCCAGGTCCCTTCCGACTCTAGACACTATGAAACTATGAAACTATGGTTAGAACTGAGAGACTGGAGAGAGAGAGAGTGGTTGTCTTATGAGAAGTGTGCACCCATGGGTAATTGGATATTTTTATCTTTGATAGATTTTTGGTGTCTGTTCATTCTGGTGTGCAGTTGTTTGCTTTCTCATATGTATTTTCCGTCAGGACATTTAGTGCATTGAATAAGAGACTACATTTCTGTTGGGGGCAGGTGTAAGACCCAGGAATGGTGATGGTTTTGTTGTGGAGTGTAGTTACTGTGGGAGCAGTGGAGATACATTGGCAGGTCTTACATTTCTTATCCCAGCATGGTCTGGATCCATTTGGTGTGCTTTTGGCCATAGGAAGTTTGCTTCTGGTGATGAGATTGGAAAGGTTTCATGCTTGTTTTAGGGCTGGGATGGGTGGTTTGGGGAAGTTCTTTCCAAGAATTAGGTCTTTTTCTGGTATGGGTTGCAGTGGTTTGAGGATTTTCCAGGGTATAAGTTCCAGGGAAAGGTGGTCATTATTAATGGTGTAAGATTCATGGGGAATTTTTTTTGTACTTCATGTGGTATCTGGGTTGTTCTTTCAGAAGAGTGATCCATCTCTTTGAAGGATTGTCCTTGTTGAGTGAAAGCCCTTTTTGAGATTTGTGAGGTGTTGATCGTGGGCATTTTTTTTTTCATTTAAAATCTGATAGTATCAGAGGGTTTGACTGTATATTACAGCTTTCTTGGTGTGTTTAGGGTGATTGCTGGTTCTGTATAGATATGTATGTTGGCCCATAGGTTTCTTGCATAATGGTGGTTTGTATTTTACCATTCTGAATATTGGTCATAGTGCCTAAAAAGGAAATTTTGGTGCTGGACTATTCAACAGATAGTCTAATGGAGGAGTGATGATTATTGGATTTGTGATGGAAATCAGTCAGAGATTGCAGGTTTTTGGTCCAAATCATGATGTCATCAATAGATAGCATGGGTTCCATGGTACAGTTCTTGAGGAATTCTTCTTTCAAGTGGCCCATAAAAAAGTCAGCATATTGTGGGGCCATTTTGATGTCCATAGATGTGCCCATGACCTGGAGAAAGAGTTGGTTATTGAAAATAAAGTTGTTGTATGTGAGAATGAATTGCATATGTTCAGAAATATCTGTAGGTCTGTACTCTGAGTTATAATCTTGTTCTTGTAGACAAGACAGGCTTGGATGTCATCCTTGAGTGGGAAGTTGGTAAATATGCTGATAACATTCATGATGGCTAGGAGGGTATTGCTGGGAAGGTGGTCTATGTTTTTAAGTTTTTGTAGAAAGTCTGTTATCTTGGACAAAACTCACTCTTTTGGTGACAAGAGATTTTAGAATGGATTCAATGAAACCAGTTTTTTCCTTAGTTAGGGCTCTATGGTTGGATTTTATAGGTCTGCCTGAGTTTCCTTGTTTGTGGATTTTAGGGAGATGTAAAAATTCCCTGGGTTGGGTAGTGAGGGGATCAAGTTTTGTAGATTTTTCTTGTAGTTGAGATGGAAACAATTTGACAGTGGTTTTGATTTTTAAGGTGAAAAAGGGAGCTGGATCTTCCTCTAGTTTATCATAATAGGTGGTGTCAGAGAGTTGTCTGTTGGCTTCTTTTATGTAGTCTTCACAGTTAAGGATAACTATAGCTCCGCTATAGCTCCGCTATAGTTTAGGATGGGGGCACTACCACCACTGTTGGCCCACTGTTGACCCACTAAGCAATCCTTGCAAAGCCAGCAGCTCAAGGCACTCTAAGGAGCTCACCACTGCCCCAGCCCTAGAACACTCTGCGGGCAAGGTAGGGGCCCCCAAAGGGGCACTCGCCTGCCTGTACATGAATGCCAGGAGCTTGGGGAACAAACAGGAGAAACATGTCCTCCTGCTTAACAGAAATAATTACGATGTCATAGGGATAACTGACACGTGGTGGGACTCCACCCATGACTGGGCCACAGGTATAAATGGCTATACCTTGTACGGGAGAGATCATGTGGACAAGAGGGGAGGGAGTGTAGCTCTCTATATCAAGGAAAGCTCCATGTCCCTGCAAGCTGACCTTGGTACCCAGGGTGGATGACTGGAGACCCTTTGGGTAAAAATCCTTGGGGAACATGGCACAATAGTGGGAGTCTATTACAGACCTCCTACCCAGGATCAAGAGCTTGACCAGGAGTCCTCCAGGGAATTGGCCGAAGCCACACGCTTCCAGTCCATGGTTGTCATGGGAGACTTTAACTACCAAGAAATCTCATGGGAAGAGCATTTGGCCAAAACCAAATGGTCACAAAGTTTTCTCACGTGAATGTATGACCTCTATCTGATACAAGAAGTCTACAGGCCAGTGAGAGGTAAACCACTGCTTGACCTGGTATTGGCAATGAGGGATGACCTTATCAGTGACCTAATGATAGAAGGGAAGCTGGGTGACTGTGACCATGAGTTGATCACCTTCACCATCTACCGTAAAGCTGGCAAGTCAGTCAGCAATACAGAAGTCCTCGACTTCAGGACAGCTGACTTTGACAAGCTCAGGAGGCTTGTCATTGAGTCTCTAAAGGGCCTCAGCCCAAAGGGGAGGGGAGTTCAGGATGCGTGGTTGCTCCTCAAGGAAGCGATACTTGATGCACAAGCAAAGTCTGTCCCAGCTTGGAGGAAAGGCAGCAAAAAGGCATAGCAGCCCCCGTGGCTCTGCAGGGAACTATTGGATCTCCTGCATCTAAAAAGAAAGGCCTACAAAGGATATAGGATGGGATCCACCTCCAAGGAAGAATATTCTGCACTGGTCCGGAACTGCAGAGACCAAACCAGAAAAGCCAAGGCTGCAAATGAACTCCAACTGGCTACAAGTATCAAAGACAATAAGAAGTCCTTTTTTAGATATGTGCAGAGCTGGAGGAAAAGCAAGGGCAACATTGGACCCCTGCTAAACCAGATGGGACAACTGACAATTGATGCCCATGAAAAAGCCAATTTGCTAAATGGGTATTTTGCATCTGTCTTTCACCAGTCCCAAGGGACACCCCTGTCCATTATGGAACAGGAAGGCCTTGGTGAGGGAGATTCCTTACCTCCCATCAATGCTGTCCTTGTGAGGGAACACCTTGACAGGCTGGATACTTTCAAGTCAGCTAGCCCTGACAGCTTACACCCCAGGGTACTCAAGGAGCTGGTGAGCATCATAGAACAGCCCCTGGCATGGATCTTCAAATACTCCTGGTGCTCTGGTAAAGTGCCCAAAGATTGGAAAAAGGCCAGTGTGGTTTCTGTCTTCAAGAAGGGGAGGAAAGTGGGTCCAGCAAACTATAGGCCCATCAGCCTGACCTCAGTCTTCTCCAAGTTCTTCCCAGGTATAATCAAAGAGACCATTCTCAACAGACTAGCTGATGGCAAAATCCTAAGCATGGGTTTGTTGCAGGTAGGTCTTGCTTGACCAATCTTATTTCCTTTCATGACCAGGTAACCTATCACCTGGACAAAGGGGAAAAGATTGATATCATATACCTTGACTTTAAAAAAGCCTTTGATCTGGTATCCCATGATCACCTCTTGGCAAAACTGGCCAACTGCGGCTTTGCTTCTCCACTATCCACTGGCTGGAGAATTGGCTATGTGGTCAAACCCAGAGAGTGGTGGTTGATGGAAGTCAATCATCGTGGTGCCCTGTGACCAGTGGGGTTCCTCAAGGCTCTGTCCTTGGGTCTATATCGTTCAACATCTTCATTAATGATGTGGACATTGGCCTCAGAAGCCGACTGGCCAAGTTTGTCAATGACACCAAACTTTGGGGTAAAGCATCTACACCTGAGAACAGGAAGGCAATCCAGGTTGACCTTGACAGGCTCAAGAAGTGGACAGATGAGAACCTGATGGCATTTAACACTGAAAATTGCAAGGTTCTCCACCTTGGGAAGAAAAACCCACAGCATGCTTATGGGCTCTGCAGCGCTACACTGGCTAGCAATTCAGACGAAAGGGACTTGGGGGTTGTGATTAACCACAAGATGAACATGAGCCTTCAATGTGATGCTGCAACTAGTAAAGCAAGCAAAACACTGGCTTGCATGCATAGATGCTTCTTAAGCAAATCCCAGGATGTCATTCTCCTGCTGTACTCAGCCTTGGTGAGGCCACAGCTGGAGTACTGCATCCAGTTTTAGGCTCCACATTTCAAAAAAGACACGGAGAAACTTGAGAGAGTCCAGAGGAGAGCCACTTGCATGATAAGACGTCAGGAAAACAGACCTTATGATGAAAGGCTGAGAGCTATGGGATTCTTCAGCCTGGAAAAGCACAGGCTCAGGGGTGATCTGGTGGACACCTATAAATTTGTCAGGGGTTCTCATCAGGATCTGGGGGAACGTCTGTTCACTAGAGAACCTCAAGGGATGACAAGATCAAATGGTTATAAACTCTTCCATGACCATTTTGGGCTGGACATAAGGAAAAACTTCTTTACTGTCTGAGCTCTCAAAGTTTGGCATGGACTGCTGCCAGAGGTGGTTCATGCACCTACTTTGAACGCTTTCAAGAAACATTTGGATGTTTATCTTACTGGGATCCTATGACCCCTGCTGACTTGCTGCCCTTTGGGCAGGGGGCTGGACTCAATCTTCCAGGGTCCCTTCCAGCCCTAATGTTTATGATCTATGAATCTTTATCGCCTAGTTTTAATACTATTTGGTGGCTGGATCTTAGAGATTCTATGGTCCTTCTCTATGAGAGGGAAAGGTGGTTATGGTTGTGTGTGTTGAATATTTCATTGTTCGTTCTTTCGCTGAAACAGTCAATATAGTGGTCAAGGTTTGAATTTTGTCCACTGTGTGGTGTCCAATCTGTTTTTTTGGATTTTGGGGGGTTAGTCTTTTTTTCACAATGTTGTCAAAGGGTGAAGTACAGTTGGAAGTGGATTTATTTGGGTTGTGGAAATATTCTTTGAGACAGAGGCTTTGGAAAAATTCTTCTAGTTCTCCATATTGTTATATATTAGGGTATTTTTCTGGACAGAAATTAAGGCCTTTAGAGAGAATAGATTTTTTAGGTTTGGGAAGTGCATACATGGAGAGAGTGATAATATTTGAGGGTTAATTGGGTCTTTCAGCTTCATCAAGTATGAGGTTGGAATGTTGGAATGTATTGGTGTTGTTTCTGTGATGGTTGTTTTGTGGCTGGGAAAAGTGTTCCTGTAGTAATTGGTTCTATTTTTTTCTACCTGATTACCTGTGGGCGAACACTTCTTACAAGAACACTTCTTACAAGACAACCACTCTCTCTCCAGTCTCTCATTTCGAATCCTCAAAGGGAATTTACAAAATACCTTTTGCAAAAGTGTCTATAAACTTCACTTCATAAATCTACTGGATACAAAAAAGCATGGACTAAATTTTATGGCATATTATAACCTGCCTGCCATCCAATAACTCCAGGTAACCTCTCTACATTTTACCAGGTAAATTTTATCACCATTTCCACTTCCCCCCACAACCCCACCCCCACCTACCTGTCTCACACCTATTGTCTGTCATGACCTCTGATCCTCACTGCCACACATTTGCATTTTCACAGACCTGCAGGTTGCAGATTAGCTTCTAGTACATCCAGGAGGACAAAACAACAGCAGGCTCTCCCTACCTGCAGAAGGTTGTTTGTGCCCAAAAGCTTGCAAAGAATTATTTTTCCAACAACTTAGTTGGTCTAATAATAGATACCACATTTACCCAAAGAACCTTGTCTGCCTATGTCCTTAGACCAACATGACTACAACCAACACCCTCTTTATAATAGTATTAGCTTTAACATGCATATATACATATAAACATACATAGAGCAGCTTACCCTCTCACCAGAATACAAACTGGATGCCTCCTTCCAAAACTGACCATTCTCCATCTAAATTTCATAAGGTTGTTCTTTGATAAAGCATTTATAAAGACTTATAAACACAGAACTGTCCAATGATTAAAAAACCCTGTAAAACTACCAATCATATTTGTAATTAAGCATTTTTTTAAAATGTTAGGTCAGTAGTTCCCAAACTGTGACAGATTGTGCACCATCAATTTTAAAACAATACAATCTTAAGTACCACAAGCAAAATTTTCAGTTCAACTTTAATTACCACCAGCAATTTTTTGTCATATAAAGTATTTATAATCTGTTAACACATACCACTGACAGGCTGTCTGCATACCACTGATGAGATGCATACCACAGATTGGGAACCGCTGTGCTAGGTATTTTTATCTTGGATATCTAACAAATTATATTAGTTTGCATTTTTTTTCTCTTTTCTACTTAACCATTCTAAGTCTTTAGGGCACTATAAGCTGCTCTGAGTGCAAAATTTGATCATGATGATAATTTGATTTCACAATCTATGACTTAAAAAAGAAAGTCAGAACACAGGCAAATCGTATCACATTAAACCCTTCTTTGAAGAAACGCTTTTATGTAGATTTCTGCTAACTTCCTCAATGAAAACTATTTTGAAATTCTTGTTGGGTACTTTCTGCCTGATGGGCTGTAGTACGTGGGTGATTTGTTCCTCTTGTATATATTACAGTCACCCCAATCCTTTAGAGAGGCTTTTTTTCTCTTTTGCTTCCATACCACATTTATAAGGTAGAGATGGAATGATATATATACTGAGCCAGACTCTGAAATTTTAATATTTCAGAAAAAGAACAATTCACCTACTTAGAATATAGTTATTTTAATACTAGGGAACACATACATGTTACTCATTGACTTGGTTGGTTTCTTTCTGAAAAAAAGGGGTCATAGATTGTAAACATTTTATTTGCTTCTAGTATTTATGTTACTTTTCAATCTCTAATATAGTGGTTCTCAACCTTTCTATATTCAAGGCACTCCTAGTTAGTCTCAAGGCACCTCTCAGAAAATGCAGGCTCTTAGCTTTCACTCATTTTTATTACAGAAAGATAATAGAGCAAGTCTTCTGTTGCAAAGAACTCTAAAAGCCAACAACAGATCAGAATGTTATTGATGCTATGGATTCCTCTTTGAAATCTCTGTTTTTATCTCATTAATCATGTATAGGTATCTTCTCATTTTATATTGACCAGTCCCATGTGCCACCCTTAAAAGACTTTCATGGCACCTTGGTTGAGAATCACTGTTCTAGGACATCCTTACAGCACATAAAATGTGGATTTTTTTTTCTGTGACCATGATGTGTACAATGCATCATTGTTAGTCTTTGAAATTAGGATCTTTAAAATGTTAAACTAATTATTTATATATCTGGATTATTTAGAATTTCACCAGTATATTTATTGGCTTTAGTTTAATTTATCTAAATAATACTGCAAAAAGCATGACTGAATGCTATATGTATCTGTACCACATTTCCGCTTGACAGGAATTTTTGTTATATATAGATATACCTCAAGGGAAAAAGAATCTATTAGAGAGACTACAAGCAAAAGGGTATTAAATTTTTTAAAAAGAAAAGGTATATACTAGCACTTAAAAATGAGCAAGAAAATTATGACATGCTAACGTGCTTCTTCAGAATTTCATATATTGGATTGAATTCTATTAGATAGTAGGGTTCTGCAAAGATTTGGGTGCTGATTTGATTCAGAGGAGATTCGACCTGATTTGGCAGCCTAATCTCCAAATCCAAATTGAATCAGGAGGCCAGTAAAAAGGTCTGAATCAATTTGAAGCTCTCCAAATAAATTTGGAGAGTTTCAGAGAAATTTGGAGATTTGGGCAGCCCCTGCTTACTGCAGGGAGCTGGACCTGGACTCTATGCTGGTAAGGAAGGGATGGAGACAGGGAGCTGGAGGAGGGGGTGGAGACCATGGTGGGGACTCCCTACTAGGACCCATCCTATGCAGACTCCCTGAATGTCCCTGACCCCTGCCCTCTCTCTCAGCCCCATCAATAGCTACCCTGCCTGGCTTCAGCATTCCAGCTCTTTAAAAAACAAAAAAAGCCCCACACTTACCAGCTGCTGCCAGGTGGGGGGTGATCCTTGCTGCCCCCCATTACCCTGTGCTGCATGGGGGGGCTATGCTATGAGCCTCATCCCCTGCCCTCCTGCTCTCCCCCCACCTAGCAGCATCCACCGAGTCACGACTTAAAAAAAAAAGTGCTGGGATGCTGGGACCAAGCTAGGCAGAGCGGGTGGGGCATGGGACCTGTTTGATTCAGAGATTCAGCTGATTTGGCAGTAGCCAAATCTCCAAATCAGATTGGTCCAAATCACCAAATTGAATCACTGTCCCCCAAATCGGCCATATCTGATCCAAAGTGAATACTACCCACTTTGCACAGGCCTGTTAGAGTGTGTGTGTGTGTGTGTATAGATATATCCATATCTATGTATAGATATATCCATATCTATATATAATATGTATGTGTGTGTGTATGAAATACTATCCAATAGATTTCTGCAAAGGCAGGATTTAGTGTATCATGAAGAAAGGGTGATACTTCAGAGTTTTGTATGCCCCATGGTGCTTCAGAGCCCTCCATTTGCAACCTGATATGTAGGGCTGATGGTGTCAGCTTGAAGTGCCACAGGTAGTAGATGTTTTCCCCACTGCAGCGGTCTAGAGCCATGCATCTTCAGCCTGACATGTGGAGTGCAGGAACAGGGCTTTGAAGTGTGGCACAAGAGGAAAAGTTCTCCCTCATTGTCTAGAGCCTCAGCTTTGTAAGTCAGCTTGTTAGCTATAAAGGAAAGCTGTGAGCAGTTGAGGGATGTAGGGCAGGAAGCGGGTGGGGGAAGGAGTAGTCCCTCATGTTATCATCTGGTGCAAGTTACAGTACCAACTCATTCCTTAATGTACAGAAAAGGAGTTTAAAAAATGTAAGTTTTTGCTCAAATGGGAAATGGATGGAGGAGAAAAAAGAATACCTAAAATGTATTCCTATATAGATTTGTTTTTCACTATCTAAATAGGAAACTGTACCTATTTAAGGGCATAGCCCATAAACAAATTACCTTGAGTTAAGAGGTGTTTACAGTTTCACTATGGATGACTGGACCCACACACAATGTAAGGCTGTTTTATAATATCACTGCTGTTTTCTGATCAACTGTGTTCTTGGGAGAACTGTTGGACAAGCTTTCAGGCATCTAGTGCCCTTCCTTATGTCTAAGAAAGAGGGAGCAGAAAAAGGTTTCCGTGTAAATGCAATCTGCTTGGAGGGATGGAGGAAGGTCTGTGAACTAGGAATGAAGAGGTTTTATCAGAAGCCATTAAAAAAAAAATTGTAGTAGACTAAGCAGTCTAGGTAGTGGCAGAATGAGACCACTCAGCAAGGGAGAGGGTAATTATTACCTTTGAAGTGCAGGGAGATTGTTAGGGTGTAATGAGCCATAAAACCACTGTCTGTATCAACTCCATATATTTTACTGTCAGTATGGTTATACATTTCTGTTCTCAGGTCCCTCTTCTAGTGGTATTTCATAAATTCCTTTTGAGCATAAAGATTGTGAAGTCAGAGAGGGGATGGTTGTTTTAAGGGGGGAGGGAAGCTTCTATTGATGTCTGTCTCTCCTTTTTATATTTGTCTGTGAGAGTTCATTGTGATGCCTAGTTTATTTAGTTCATCCCACAGAGTTTCAATGAGAGCACTTGGTAATCTGGATGACGCACCTCACACTGTGATGTGCACATGTAAGATTCATGGATTCTGATGGTTTTGTTGTGAGGAGTCTTGATTTTTTTGACCCTAGAGAAGTGTTGACAGGTTTGCTGTTATTGTTAAGGAGGGTCTGTGTCCTATTTTGAGTCTGTTGACCAGAAGAGTTTCTGATGATGATGAATTGGGCCAAGTTTGGAAGTTGTCTGAAGGCTAAGGATAGGGAAGCTGAGACTATTTCCCTCAAGGAACCAATATTTATTGATTTTATAGGCTATAATTTTTTGATGATCCATTGTGCCAACCCTACAGCCCCAGAAACTGGCACAAGAAGCAAGATGGAGTTTCCACCTTTATATAGAAAATCATAGCGGGTAGAGTCACTAGCCAGAGGGCCAAAGGCAGGGAGCAAGTTAAAGGTAAAGAAACATTGACACTCTGGGAACATTCAACACCTTAATTTCCCCCTCACACCTCCATAGGTGTCCCCAAACACTCAAACATTAGCTTTAGTCCCTACAGCACTCAAACAGCAGCTGTCCTATAGCTGCCCCGCAAGACTGAGACCAGCTCCTTCAGTCCACAGTCCTGGCTGACTGAGCCAGTGAGATCTCCAGCTGCACTGTGTATTCCTCTGCATAGGGCTGACCAGCTCCCACCTGCACACAGCTCACTTCTTACTCTAGCCTCAAGCTTCCCCTTCTTTTTTATTTTGACCCATGGGCAACTGGTACCTCCTACTGGTGGGGGGCACCAGTTGCCAATCACCAGCTGGGTGGGGAGTCCTCCCACCAGCCGATTACCACCGCTGGTGGAAGTGCTGGCAACACAACTGGAAGTGGCAGTGGCAAACCCAGAAGTGCCACCAGCACTTCTCTTGGTGCTCCCACAATCTCGGGAAGCATGGGCTGTCACCCCCCCATTCCCTGACCAATGAGAGTCAAACTCAGGGGGGCATGTACATCGCCTATGCCTTCCCCCCCCATTCCTTGGGGGTTTGTGGGAATTGTAGTCCAAAGTAACAGTCAGCACAGCTCTGCAGGCTGCCCCCTGGTTCCTTCTGCTGTTGCACACATTTATATTCACATTACATCTACTTATAGGTTCTGGTGTGGGATGATGTGGAAAAGACAAGGGGAATATGGTCAGTGAGGGTTTCTGTTGTATTGTAGTAGATTACTGCAGGAGATAAGATATGCTTCTCTCCTAGAGACACTTTGCCAGGCAGAGGTAATTTTTAGGTTGGTGAAATGGATGTTATGAGTGTTTTCCTCAGAGCAGATAGGGAAGTGTCTGATATCAGACTGTATCTTACAGCTCTCTTGGTGTGTCCAAGGTGTGTGGAGTGTTCCAGTGTGTGTGGGGTTTTTTCATTGACTTAGAGATGCCAGAGTGCACCCTGACTGTTCAGTTTCATGGGTCTCTTAATACCTATTGATTTATCTAATCCCTTTTTGAACCTAGCTATATTATTTGCCTCTAAAATGTCCTGTGGTAATGAGTTGTACAAATTAACTACACACTACATGGAAAAATACTTTCTCTTGTTAGTATTCAAGTTCAGGTTTCATATGTAAGACTACTCAGTGAATATTCTCCAAAGCTTAAAGGAAGCAGAAGCCTGCCTTAAGTAATTATGGAAACTAAAGGTGCTCAACTAAAAGGTTTTTAACTATTATAGTTTCTCTTATTGGCATTTTCAGCTGTAAGACTCCAACACAGTAAGAAAAAGCTGTCTTAGCTGTAAAAACCAGCAAAAACAATTACCAGAAATGAGAAGTTTTGAGATGAGCATTTTTAATTTTAGTTTGTCTTTGTATCTAAAGGAAGTCAAGAGAGAAATTTATGTAAGAACACTTGGCTAAAAATTTGTTTCATAATGTTTATGACTGGAAACAATTTCAGAAATATATATTAACTCTTTAAGAGAGAGCTTAATGAATGGGTGATGCATTTTTATAGAAAAAAGTGAATTCATGTATTTTGCAATAGAGATGGATTTAAATAATATTTTCATCATTATTTTAAATTGCAACCAGAAAACAAAGATTTAAAAAATAAATTTGAATGTTTTTAGTTATTTTGTCTCTTCCTACAGACAGTTTGATGTTCATTGGTTGGTATAACCATTAACATATGTTGTTTTGCAATTAACATTTCAAATCAAAAGAATTTTGCAATTAACAATGTAACATTTTCATTAAAATGTACTTTTCTGTTAGCCCTGGGGACTCATGATAGCATTCACTTGCATTTATTTAACCATTATCTAAAGCTCTAAAAAAAGTAGCAAGTAATTCTGTCAAATTGTTTGATGGGCTTGAAGCTGTAGTTCACTTTCCAGACACTGTTACTTCGCTGCACACAAGCTTATTTTTTTGTTGTATGCATAAATGGATGATTGATATATGGCACAGTTAATACTTAAAAGTTCCCACTTGGTTCTTAAGAAATGCTTGTGATTCAGTTTATCTACAGTGCATCTTTAAAACACTTACTGCAAAGCATGGGAATATTTTTGGTCAGCAGTCTTCAACTGACATTAAATCATTAGTCATTTAATAGCCAAAGATAAACCAAAATGACCATACAAAGTACAGGGATATAAGAGAAATTTGTTCCCAAGTAAGAAAAGCAAATGTCATTATTTAAGCACCTCATTTTTGTTTTTCCACCTTATCTGGGATAGATAGCCCTTTACTATTCTTTTTTTAGCTTTGTTTCTTGTTTGACTAATTTGGGAGTTTTTGTTTTCTTCGGGGTTTTTTGTGTTTTCTCTAGCAGCAACATCATTCATCCCTAAGTAGTCTTCTATTTTTGTCTTCTGCTACCGAATCAATATCAAATCTTTAGAATCGACCAAATCAAATCAGGGACAGTGGTGTAAATCAACGAATCAAATTGCTTTCTCTGATTCAAGCTGAATCTGAATCTGAATCAAATACAGCCTGTTTTGCACACTCCTAATAGGTAGATGGCCTCCATTATCCTCTTTTATTTTCATACCACCACATTTTACATTACTATAGTATTGACGAGACTGCCAGTGCATCTTGCAATTGACAGTCCACCAAAAGACCTAAGACAATTGACTCTTTGCAATTTAAAGTTTTTTTGTTCATAACCAAAGGGCCAAAAACTAATTTATGATCCAAACCTTTTCTTTAAAAAAGTGATGGTCATTAACCCTGGGGCAAGAGGCAAAATATTACCTTGAGTAGTAAGAGAAGAAAATTTACCAATGACACAAAGTATTCTGATTAATATTAACTGGAGAGTACTCTGAGAACGTCAGTGGGAATAAATATGCTAAGAAAATGGACAACAAGACTTCATATAACATTTGTTGTTGATAAATAAAAATACTGTATCATGGAGGGAAGAGGTTAAACTACTTAGTCAATGTCTCCAGCCATAAAGGGTATCTAGACATCACAATAAAATCTTATGAAGACATGTATTCATAGAATTTTAGAAAATCAGGGTTGGAAGGGGTCATCTAGTTCAACTAGAGGTCCTGAGGATATCTAGTTCAACTCCTAGCTCAAAGCAGAATCATCAGATGACTGGAAAAATGCAAACATAGTGTCCTTATTTAAGAAAGGAAAAAAGGAGGATCCAGGGAACTCCAAACCAGTTAGCTGTACCTCTGTCCTTGGAAAAGCCATGGAGTAGATCATCAAGGAATCCACTTCTAAGCACTGGGAGGAAAAGGTGATTAGGAACAGTCAGCATGCATTCCCCCTAGGGGCAAATAATGCCTGACTAACCAGATAGCCTTCTATGATGAGATAACTGGCTCTGTGCATGCAGAGAGATGGGTGGATGTAGTTGTACCTTGATTTTAGCAAGGCTTTTGATACGGTCTCCCACAACACTCTTGTAAACAAACTAAGGAATTAAGGGCTGGATAATTGGACTGTAAAGCAGAGAGAAAACTGGCTGGAGCATTGGGCTCAAAGAGTAGTAATCAATGGCTCAATGTCTAGCTGGCAGCCAGTATTCAGTGGTGTGGAATGCCCCAGGGTTTGGTCCGGGGGCTGGTTTTGTTCAATGTCTTCATCAATGACCTGGAAGATGGCGTAGGGTGCACCCTCAGCATTTTTGAAGATGACATCAGGCTGGGGGGAATAGTAGCTAGGTCTAGGATTCAGAGTGACCTAGAAAAATTGGTGGATTAGGCCAAAAAAAAATCTCATGAGGTTCAACAAGGGCAAGTGCAAAGTCCTGCACGTAGGACAGAACAGTCCCATGCACTGTAGAAAAGGAATCCCCCGTGGCTTAATAGAGATATTCGGGGGGCCCTGAGGGCAAAGCAAGAGGCTTACTATCTTTGGAAGAAGGGAACAGCCTCCAAAGAGGAGTACTCTTCTTGTGCTCAGGAGTGTAGGAGGGCTCTTAGGAAGGCTAAGGCGGGAGTAGAGACTTCGCCTGGCGACTAGGATCAAGGACAACAGGAAGTCCTTTTTCAAGTATGTGGGGAGCAAAAAGAGAGCCCCAGGAAATGTTCACCCCCTAAGGGACTCATCGGGCAACATGGTGCTCGCGGCCGATGGGAAGGCAAAGATCTTCAATGGGTTCTTTGCCTCGGTCTTCCTGAGGGGGGACCGGGACATCCCTCCCGTTGGAAGCCTGTATTCCCCCTCGGGAATCACAGCTAGGTCGGGGGTGAGGGTTGACCTAGTGGAAGGGCTTCTGGAAGGGCTGGATGTCTTTAAGTCAGCGGACCCGGATGACCTACACCCAAGGGTGTTGAGGGAGCTGGCGGGGGTGATTGCTGAGCCCTTGGCTCGGT
>JAGPOW010000290.1:21976058-21991217 GCA_030014935.1 Caiman crocodilus
GTCTGACAAGACCTGCCACTGATGAACCCATGCTGGTTGCCCCTGAGCATGCATTCCCCCGCTGGGCCCTCCTGGACATGTGCCAGGATAATTTTTTTTCAAAGAGCTTACCCAGGATTGAGGTATATATATATTATTTTGTTCCTGTCTTACATGACACTAGGGAAAGAGAAACCACATGAGAGTTCTTTGGTAAAGATTCCACCAAGATGGCTGAATACCTAATAATGTAGAGCTATGATAATTGGCTCATTGCTTGATGCCATGGGCTATTCTAACTTGTGATATAGTAAAGAATCAGAGAAAGATAATGGATTGTTCTCTCTTCTCTTATCCACCTTCTGGATGGTCCCAACTGGATGGATAGGATGGAAGATTCAAATGCTTCCCAAAGCTCAGGCATAACCAAGCAATCCCTTGTGTTGCTTTCTCTAGTGCTCCCACATGGAAAAGAACCAGACAATTCAAAGCCACATTTTTCTTCTTCTCCCTCCAATGAAGCATCTTCTCTCTCCAATGAAGCATGGAGACAGTGGGGGAAACTGCCGCAGGGGAACAGTAGCAAGGATTACATAGGAATTAGTGAAACACAGGACATAATTCTCTCCTCTACTGATGCAGCTCAGACATTTCTGGTTTGAATGGCTGATTGTATTTTTAATACAATATTTTAAGTTCTTTTTGCATTTGGGATCAATGATGAATTTTCTTTTTAATCCAGTTTAAATGTAAAGATACCATTTAGAGACCCAGGCTGGAAATGATAGGGGAATAGCTATATATTTCAGCCTATAGTGCATTTGTAAACTTATTTGCCTTTTCTGTTGCTATAGGTTGCCATTGTTTGTAATTTGCTTTTAAATGTTTATTTAACTGTATACTAAGATGTTATTTAAATTAATATAGTTTTGATAAGCTGATTGTAAATTTAATCCCTAAGTATGTGGTTGTTCTGGGAGTTGTTTATTATCTGAATATCTACAGATATCTGTAGTCAAATTGTGTTAGCAATAATTTATAATAGATAAGTGATTTTCTGAAATTTCTTGCAATACCAAAGAAATACTACAAGTTGGCTTGTTAGTGCTGTTAAGTATTTAAGAGCTGCGTATTAAAAATTCTCAAAATCATACTCTACAAACTGCAAAATATCAAAGCTAATTTGTCATTCTAATTTGTGGGGTGTCTTCCTCTCTCCATATATATGTGTTTAACACTACTGGGAGAGCTACACATTTTCCTTCTGGTGATACAAAATCAGTTTTATTACAAATTAATATGAAGGATTATTGTACATTCTCAATTTTATTATTCATTTATATCTTCTTTTGGCCTTCCACATTGACACTGGAATTCTCTGTTACAGTCATCCCGAGAGCTATCGTAAGTTTTATGATAGCCACTTCTTATTATATGTTTTTTGAAAATTTTATTTCTTACCTAAGGCAGACAGGTTAAAAAATAAGAATCAGATGAAGAGTAATTCCCGGATCTTCCAAGTTGGGGAATAAACACATAGTAACCATTCTGGAGATGATAGAGTCATTCTGAAATCCTGAAATCCTGGCATGTTGTAAAAATTCAGATTTAAATTTTATCTGAAACGTAGCATAAAATGTTTGGGGTTCTGACTTAGGGTGTCACACTATTTAAAGTAAACACTATTTAAAGTAAATGCTATTTAAAGTAAATGTAGTATTTAATGCTGTATGAAGTACACTGATTCCAAAGCTTTTCTGTGGAACAGTTAAATAAATGAGTTAAAAAGCTTTGGCATCTGGAACCTCACATCAAATCTAAACAGGTTTCCTGAAACATCCACTTACCATTCACACAGATGTAACTACTACTACATCAATATTATGTATTCAAACCTAATGTATAGAACATACATTAGATTTCTAATGAACAGAATCCCTCTTAGCTAATTAGTAGATTTTAGTTGGGTTTTATTAAAACTGACAAAGATTCCTAGTCTAATACAGGGACAGAGAACTAGAAATAATTTTCTACTTATACTGCGCGTGTAAAACAGTACTCACTCAAATTTATATTTTTCTAAAATATGAATTTATAATCACTGTTTCTTCTTTAGACAGTATCTATATTTTTGAAGAATTCATTTTTCTTTGTACCGATTTAATAATCTAATTTGGAGTAGGGCAGAAATAAAACTCAAACATTAGCAACTTAATACTGTCATTGTAAAAAGCTCTGTTTCACGTCTGATTTTGCTAATTGGCTGAGGTCCTTGGATTTAATTTTTGGATTGGTGTCTCCTTTTTCAGAGTTGTTTGTTCCAAATAGCAGTCATTTCAATTCTGGGAAGGTGATGGAGAGATGAATAAAAATAGCACTACAAGAAATAGTCAACAGGGTTTCTTCTTAAGAGAAAATAGCATTTGTTGTGAACTTGTTTATGTTGTGGCAAAAAGAGCTAAACACAAAAGAAAGATATTAACACAGAAATACTGAATGCTAGAAGAGAGGTGATATTACTTCCTGAGTTCTAAAGCCAGATTTTACAAACATCATTAAAAAAATTTAAGAGTTCAAATAAGAGCTACAAGGATGATTTGTAGCATGGCAACTGGGCTATGTACAAAAAGTCTAAAAGAGCGTAATTGGTTTATATTATCATACAAAGAGTAAATTTAATAGTAATCTATATGAGATAGCAGCAGTCTTGTTAATCTTACAGAAACAAACATAACAATGATGTCACAAGCTGATTTTAGGAATGTTCAAACTGGGATTAAGATCCAAAATTTTTTTTAAGTGAAGCAAATCACTGGAACAGATTACTAAAGCCCTCTCTACACATTACAGATATTGAGCAATTAACTGTTTATTTGCACAATTAACTGCAGTGGCAACGCATAGGGGGTGCATGGGAGTGCATCCCCTGAGAGCACCAGTGCATCCCCTGCTGGGCCACACTCCCTGCTTAGCCAGAGTTAGTGCTGGGTCATGTTTACATATGCATTAATGCACTTTAACTAATTGCACCCAGATTTGATACCTACATTTGCAAGTATCAAATTTAGATGATATTAGCCTAATTTCACTATTTTTAACATGTATTAAGGGCATGCAAGTGTAAACACGTGCCCATAATATGCATTAAATTAGGCTAATATGCATTAATGTCTCATGTAAACACACATTGTATACTAACTTTAGAGCTAGTTGCTCTTGGGCTTTAATTTGCACATATAGCAGGGACTCCCCTACAGCTGGAGCCCCATCAACTGCCATGATTCCCCCAGGCCTGGGGGTGCATGGGACCACCCCCCTGCTGGCATCTCCTCAACTGTGGGGGCTCCCAGATCTGGGGGCTTGCTTCTTCCCAGTGCAGGGAGAGCTTAGGATCAGACTCCTGGCACACTGGCAGTTAGGTGCAATGGGAACTAATGTGCGATCCCATAATCATGCCTCTTGCCATACATGAGTGGCATGGCAGGAAGTGCAATGATGTGGATTGCATATTAGATCCCATCACTTCTTTACCTGCACATCTAGAGGGGGGCTAAGGGATGTGCTAAATTTTTCATAACTTGGAGATTTTTGTCTTTCCTAAAGATGCATCAGATTGTTTTGCTTAATACCAGAATAACTAGGTAAACCTGTATTGCCTGTGTAACTCCAGGAAACTGACAAACAGTATTTTTATATGCTGCATTTTTATATGCTTCAGGGATGGGGGTGAGGCTCTCAAAGTTGCTCTAATTTAAAGCGCACACTGCATCTCATGTATCAGTATCTCTGTGCTTCAGAATTGTGGCGGGGTGCTTTAACTAAAGCTTGTCAAACAGGCTTTAGTTAAAGCACCTGCACTGCCATTTTTAAGTGCAGGGATGTTGATATACAAGATGCAGAGGCTGATGGGACTGTGATAATTAGCACCAGCAGAATCAATTAATTGAGTCTGTCCCGATGTGTTGTAATTACAGGGATCAGAGCAGCCTCCCCACATGTGTAGTACAGGCACCCTAAGTAATCAAATATCCTTTCTAGCCATAAGCTTTGTCAGGTCTTGAGAGGTCAAGGAACAGTGAACTGTACAGTTAGTCTGAGCTGTGTATAGCTACCATTCACTTTTCTGGTATGTGACAGGGGACATGGTTCTGGTTCAAGTGTTGAGGTGTGATGGCAGAAATTATCATTCATATAAATGTTTATAAATCTTTTGTATAAATGCTTGCCTTTTAAATCATAACTAGATAGAAACATCTAGAGCCTGTTTGTACCTCCTCAGGTGCTGTATTTCATTTATTTTTTCGGTCCTATTTCAGCTTCTAACATTTTTGGTTACCTGAGAAAACTCAGTAGCTTTTCATAGTACTTTTGGGAGGCCCCACTTTGCAATGGATATTCATTTCTTAAACATCTGACATTGAAAGTTTTCTCTGGTCTTTTCCTATCCTGTTCAGACCTCCTTATTCAGGGCAAACTTTATCTTAAAAAGATAAAACTAATTAATTAAGGACAACATCCTATTTTATTTTACATGCCTATGTGGCACTTATCCAGTTATGTAACTGTCAGTTTTGGCACTTACTCACAGTATGCTCTCCCATCCCATGTACAGTATGGAATTGTTTGTGTCCTCATGAATATTGAAGTATGCCTGGCCACAGCATATGAACTGCCTGGGCAAGTGTACATCTCAAAAATGTAGCTTAGCAGAAGAAGTGGCTAGTATGTATTAAGTACTGAAAGAAGAACCTCCCCTATTTTAGCCCAATAGCCTTATGGTTATAACATTTGCCAAGAAAGAGAAAAAACCCTAGTTCATGTACCTCATCAACATCGCATGTGGAATCAAACAATGTGTAAGTACCAGATAGGGCATTTACATAGCTGGGTAAGTGACATTTAGATGCATAAAGTGAAATAGGATTCTGCCCTTAGTGTACTTTGTGCCAATACATTCAGCACAATGTTGTGTCTCTTAAAAAGTCCTTAGGATGAAAATGAATAAGACTTCTAAAATAACTACTCATCCCTCCAGAGAACATAGATTCTTTATATAGCCCATTTATGGGTTTACAAAGAGCATGACAAAGTGATACATCCTGCTTATAAAGTGTAGAAATTCAGCACATGCTTGTAATCCATTATTCATTCATCATTTAATAATCACCACTTCGTAAGTTATGTTTTTTAAAGACAAACACACATTATGGCTTGCATCTGATTTAGCATCTAGCACAGACCCAATCAGAAAGGGCAAAAGAGATCCTCAGAGGTAAGTATAAATTCAGAAAGGACAAAAGAGATCCTCAGATGCAGGTGTAAATTATTGTTAAAATCTATTCAATACAGCTTGAAACAGATTTAAAAAGAGAAACCCTGATTCTTCTGTTTCTTGTGGTGTTGAATACTGGAGTAAGTTGGAAGCAACAGCCCCCAAGACTCCCTTGAACTCCTTTCAAAATCATGTCTTTTTCAGTAGCAGCATAATGAGGCATGTAAGTGTCTCTTTGCCAATTTAATGTTCTTGGCAGGGCAGGGCAAATTATTACTTAGAATAAAGAACCAGCAATCAGAGTTGAGAAGCTCTGGATTTTATGAAGGATTTTCTGTTTTCTTAGGGGGTGGGGAGAGGGGAAACAAATAGAGCAAGTCAGAGATTATCAATATGTTGTTCCTTTTCAAGTGCTAAGGATCCTTCCTTGGCCCTAACATTTTCTATTTAAGATATAGTATCTTTAAAAATTTATTTCCAAACACAAGCAATGTTTCCACAATTTGGAAGATTTCCAGTTTTCTTTCTCCTTTTCTTTTTTTTCCTTTCTAAGATTGCAATTCTTCACCAAGATTCTTCACCTTTAATATCAGTACAAAGGAGAATTATCTTGTACATCTTTCTTAAACCACAGGTTATTCTGATAAGCATTATCAGAAATCTGAATTGTACAGTGTCAGCCTGTGGTGAGATAGCACCTGTGAACAACTTTTTTTTAATGTTAATTTATAGTTTATTCTCCAGCTAGGAAACTTACTCTTTGTCTACTACAGATCTCCATCTCCCTCAGCCAGTTCCTTACCTGTCTTATAATTCTTCTATTAGTCCCCCCATGTTCTCCTACATAGTTAATAATTATCATTGTGGAAGCATATCAAATGCTTTACTGAAGTGCAGATAGGAAAAGGTGCAAAGTTTTTCATTTTTCTAGGAAATCAGTAATTTTATCAAAGAGAATTCTGAGGTTAGTCTGGCATGATCTACATGTGGTGACCCACATTGCATTTTTTATCTCATTTTCCATATTCTTCCATGCCTTCTGCTTGCTTAGGATAAAAATGGAAAATAGTCATAGCATCACTGACCTCAATATATTCCCAGCCTCATCTATGTTCAAGTCTCAGAATTGCCCAGGACAGCTAAATACACTTTCTCTGACTTTTTAAAAACTGCCCTTTCAAAAGCAAGAAAACTTATTTAGAAACCTACTTTTCTTTATTATTCTGTTTAATTTAAATTGAAACAATTTCTGATCAAGTCCATTTGCCACAACCCACTCATATTTAAAGACCTCAGTATTTCCCATAACAAGCTCTAAAATGGCATTACCTCTTTTTGGTTCAGTTGCAGTGTAACGTGTATGAGTTCTGGAGAAGGGTACTTCCCAGTGGCTAGTTTATATATTTCTCTGATTACCATGCTGGATTTTGTGGATCCTATTCTTAGGCATCTCTTCTTCTCATATAGTATGTAGGGAGCCTATTTTCAGTACTGTGCATTCCATTTGGTGCAAAAAAATAGGTATTGCTACATCAAACATTGCAATGTCTAAAGCTTTTTTCTTTGTGAATCTTGCCCTCTGTCTTTTTCCTTCTTTTCTTTGTCTTGGTTTTATCTTTCAACTATGACTCTTTTGGAAAAATACTTTGAAGTCAGCCACAGAGGACAAGTCTGCTGCAAGATTCACTTTGAAATTTCAAGTGTCACTCAATGGGAGTACAGATTGCCCTCTGAGCAGCTGTTTTTAACATCTTTGTGCCAATGGCTCTTTTTTTCTCTTCTTCAAAAATGCTCTGATGGCAGACTCAGAAATCTCTAAGGAAATCTTAATTGACAATGTAGAGGAGAAAGGCTGATAGATAACACACAGGAGATTTTTGTTGTTAAATTTAGATGCTAGATTTAGTGAACTTTTGAAATATATTTAGGGTGGTTCATAGGAACAGTCAAGCAAGCTGATGCTTCCATACCCAGTTCACTTCTGCTCACTGTGCCTGTTAGAGTTGGGTTTTCCTTTGGCTATCTCTAAGTGACACAGTGAAAGGGACCCTCAGTCAGGATCAGGGAGTGAGTAGATTCCCTCTCAACTTTTCTCGGGAACCAGAGGAAAGAACTGGTGGAGAAATAAAAACATCATTGTTCAACTATCTTCAGAATAGTTACACTCCTGAATATACAAACATCTCATTCCAACTAATGGCCTAATCCTGATCCTTTCTACTCTTCTACCTTTTCCACTGCAAAATCCCACATCATACTATCAAAAGACCTTAATATCTTTGGGTAGGGAACTTCTCCAGATATATGGCAGCACAATACCTAGTGCAAAAAAAGCCATAATCAGTTTGGCACTTCACAGCTCTACTGTATCTCAAGTAATAAATTGATTCCTAATTTGCACTCCTATGCTTTTTGAGCAGGCATATGGTGCATCCAGACAAGTGCAGCTGTGCAGTATGTGGCAGTGCAGACCCATCTGCGATGCCACACACTGAATACTCAGGCATTTCCTCTGCTGCTGCCTCCCAGTGTGGGGTCTTTTTTTTTTTATGCTTGGAGATCCAAGGGTCAAAAACACCCACACAGAAAAAAACCAGAGCAGCGCACATGGAAGCAGCACCCACTGCCCAAAACTGGAGCCTGGCCCACCAGAGCCACACTCCAGCTGCCAGCCAGGTTCCAACCTGCAGAAGCCACATGGATACAGCTTCCCCAGACCCCAGGACCCCCTGATAAAGTTGCTAGGTCCAGCACAGTTGCTAGTCCCAGCCTCCTCTACCCAACCTGAGGCAACCTGCCATGAATCAGAGGGCACACGGCACAGGCATTCCTCAGGGACAGCTAGCAGCCCAAGGGTTAAGTACAGACAGTCAAAAAGCCTGAGACTGAATTGATTCCATCTTTATGGGTTAGTCTAAACTGCACAAATTGAACTGATAAGCAAATGAACAGACATTCACTTTTGATTCCAGAAATGCAGTGGCTCAAGCCAGAAGCTGGGGGGATAGAACATTCCTCCCTGCTCAGCTTGAGCACGCAGAATGGGCCAAGGCTAACTCACCCATTCTGTGAGTGGGGGGCATTGTGGGAGAAGCGCAAAGCCTCCTGGGATGTGGAGGGGCTGTACATTAATTTGAATCTGGAGGGGATCCAGGACAGAATTTCAATCAACCGATTTAACCTAAATCAGTTAAGTATTGACTCCATTCAGCTGGATCTTAAGCCAGTTTCAGCCATTTTGAAAGAGGTTTATGTGCACTGAACTTCTGTTATGTTGCACATTTGAACAAGTTTCTGATCACTTGTACTGGTTTGTGTGTAATTTCTGTCCTTAGCCAAGGTGTCTCAGTGCTAGTTGCTCCTGGGAAACCAAATGTCCTTGCTTGTCTGGATGTGGCTATAATGTACATCATTAAATGTCAGCATCTTTTATGGGCATTTCAGTCAAAAGTGTATAGTTTATAAGCATTCAGAAAAACAGTCTTCTTTTTGAGTTACCCCGCTTTCTCCTCATAAGTGATATAAACTTGAAAAAAACTAAAAACAAGAAAACAAATGGTTTGTGGAAAAAGTAGCATATATTGTAAAACCAGGTAGCAAGCAGTATAACATTTCCTAACAGTTTTCCTTTTAGAACCATAATTAAACCATATACTCAGGTCCAAAGCATATTAAGCAATGGCATCTGAAAACTTAATTCAGCATTTAGCTAAGGGGTATATTTAATGCATTCTCCACTTCAGAAGGGAATGAAATTACAGATTTGACTAAATTGTACCTGAAAAGAGATACATTTATGTGTTCATGATGGAGATGAACAGCCATTTAAAGTATCTAACTAGATTTTAAAAGCTTATTTTTAACACTGAACTGTCTTGGGTTTTGTAGTTATTTATTATATCACTAAGATGTAAGGCAAGCAGAGAATAATTCGTTTTGAAGAGGAAACACAAGTGTCTTATTTCAGGTCTTTTGTTAGTTAAACTAATGCATATTTCAATTTACATATTTTAATTTAAAATGTTGTGTGTGTTGTGCATGCGTGTGTGTGTGTATAAAACCTTAGGAGTTCAACATATTTTAAAGGCTGAAATGTTCTATCTTCAAGTTTTTGAAGGGAAAAGTTAAGAGGCACAGGGATTAACAGTATTTTCCAGATGAACAAGAGAAAACTGTAGACAATTGTAACCTAAACCTTTTGAACTAAATTTTATTTCACCTATAGATTTAGGTACAATTTTTGGTACTTGTACAGAATTTGAAGTCAGTATAGTAATGTTTCTGTCTAAGCATCCTCAGTAAGGTATAATATGGCTGTGTAACTATCTAGGCAAAATAGAATCATCTAAGCAAATGTGTAATGAAGGTAAGGATTTAGCATTAATGCTTATGCTTTCAACCTCCTTCACACACAGAAATATCATCTTGGAAAACAACATACAATTGTACACTAATAAAATCTGTAGGCTAGGACATTCTGGGGAAGGGCACTGTTTCTGTGTTACATGTCACTATTATACCAAAAATATTTTAATTAATTTACATAATTAATAATGCCAGATGGAAACAGAAATTATATATGTATCATTTTTCTGCTCTATTTATAATCAAGATTGTTAAGAAGCTCCAAAGAGACATAATTTTAAACACAAAACAAAACAGAACATCTGTTTGCATTGTTATATACAATTTGCAATATTTCACAGTAATGATTTTCATCCTCCAGTACCTTCTATTTGTCATCTCTTGTTAGCTTAGGTCTAATGAAGAGGCTGAAGTCCTCCACTTAAATAGCTATATTTTTTAAATTGCTTATAAAATATTAGCATTGGCCTGTGACATTGTAGTATCATTATTCATTATTAGTGAATGAATGAATTGCATAGTATATTACAAAACAGCTTCCAGCCATCAGGGGGAGATATAGGAAAAATGTGAGGGACTTAACCTGTTCTGGCTTTCAGGTTTTTAGAAAATTTTAATTTGGAAATTGATAATCATATCTATACACATCTGATAGCCTCAAAAAGATTTGTTATGGCCAGCTGATTCAATTGTCTTTTACTTCGTTAAAAAGGAAGAAAACTTGGCAACTTGTTAGAAAACAAAAGACAAGGAAAAAAAAAAGACAAAAGTATATGTGTTAAAATCAAGTAATAGCAAAGCTAAATACCAGGTTTCAGATCCTGAGCTGGTGAGAAAGAGATGAGTTCAACAACTTGCCAACCTCAGAGCACTCAAAAATTAAACTAGTATTAAATGAGAAAGGAGAAGTAATGCTTTCTGCAGACTGTGATCCAGTGACGCTTCTGTGTAGTGACTCATGTATCAAAGGACTCAACATTCTCTATGCATTTCAATCCCAAAACTCATATAATGCATAAGAAGCTATCCCAAAACCCATATATGCTTGTCAAACATTTTAATAAATGTGATCAAGAACTGTGCTAAAAATCAATATATTCTCAAGCTGCATACATTGATTTATATAGGGGAATATAAAGGTATTAATTTAGTAAAGAGGCCAAATTCTGGGGTTGTTCAGAGAATACAGATTGAAAGAACCCATGACATCATATTCCTACCTGAACATTTTTCACCTACTAGAGAACAACTGAGATAGCCAGAAGCGAAAAGAAATGGAAAAAGTTTATTTAATCTCATAGCATGTTTTCTATGAACATTTATTTTCCCATATAGAAGCCAGTTGCTTAGACTCTGATCCTGTGAATAGATTAAGATGGACAGACCTTTGCCCCCTCAGTAGGCGTTTGATGAGTTCATTCATACAAGTCCAGTTATAGGATCGAAAAACCTAATTTCCTCCTCACTTGGTGGAAGGACATTTGACAACAATAGAGCAGATATATTTTAATCTTTTCCTTTTAGGTTAGATTTCATAGATTTCATAGACATCCAAGCTGGAAGGACCCCGGAGGATCATCAAGTCCAGCCCCCCGCCCCATGGGCAGGAAGTCAGCAGGGATCATAGGATCCCAGCAAAATAAATATCCAAATGAATCTTGACGGTGTTCAAAATGGGTGCTTGAACCGCCTCTGGTGGCAGCCTATTCCAAACCTTGGGGCTTGGACTGTAAAGAAGTTCTTCCTTATGTCCAGCCTGAATTGGTTGTGGCAGAGTTTGTGACTGTTCAATCTTGTCATCCCTTGGGGCACTCTGGTGAACAGACGTTCCTGTTCAGATCCTGATGAACACCCCCGATAAACTTACAGGTGGCCACCAGATCACCCCTAAGCCTGCACTTTTCTAGGCTGAAGATCCCTTGGCTCTCATCATAAGGTCTGTTTTCCTGACCTCTGATCATGTGTGTGCCTGTCCTTTGCACTCTCTCAAGCTTCTCCACATCCTTTTTGAATTGTGGAGCCTGAAACTGAACACAATACCCCAACTGTGACCTCACCAAGGCCAAGTACAATGGGAGAATAATGTCCCATGATTTGCTTGAGAAGCATCTATGGATGCAAGCCAGCGTTTTGCTTGCTTCACTAGCTGGAGCATCACATTGAAGGCTCATGTTCATCTTGTGATCAATCATGAACCCCAAGTCCCTTTCCTCTGTAGTGCTAACCAGTGTAGCACTGCCAAGCCTATAAGCATGCTGAAGGTTTTTCTTCCTACAGTGGAGAACCTTGAATTTTTTGGTGTTTAACACCATCAGGTTCTCATCCACTCATTTCATAAGCCTGTTAAGATCTGCCTGGATCACCCTCCTATCCTCAGGTTTGGATTCTTTACCCCAGAGTTTGGTGTCATCGTCAAACTTGGCCAGCCCGCTTTTGACACCAATGTCCACATCATTGATAACAATGTTAAACAGTATAGGCCCTAGGACAGAGCCTTGAGGAACCCCACTAGTGACTGCGCACCAAGATGATTGGCTTCCATCAGCCACCACTCTCTGGATCCTACCATGGAGCCAATTCCCCGGCCACTGGATTGTGGTGAGATTGAGGCTGCAGTTAGCCAGTTTTTCCAAGAGGTGATCATGGGATACCAAATCAAAGACTTTTTTGAAGACAAGATATATGACATCAATCTCTTCCCCCTTGTCCAGGTAATAGGTTACTTGGTCATAAAATGAAATGAGATTAGTTGAGCAAGACCTACCTGCAACAAACCCATGGTGGTTATCCCTCAGGATATTGCTGTCAGCTAGTCTGTTAAGGACGTCCTCCTTGATAATCTTTTCCAAGACCTTCCCCAGGATAGAGGTCAGGCTGATGGGTCTGTAGTTTGCTGTATCTACTTTCCTCTCTTTCTTGAAGATAGGCATGACATTGGCCTTATTCCAATCTTTGGGCATTTCACCAGAGTGCCAGAAGTTCTCAAAGATCCATGCCAGGCGCTGAGCTATGATGCTTGCCAGCTCCTTGGGTATAAACCATCCAGGCTGGCTGCCGTGAAGGTATCCAGCATGTCAAGGTGTTCCTTTACAAGTTCAGCTTTAATGGAGGGCAAGGAATCTCCCTCACTCAGGCCTCCCTGACCCACAGTGGGCAGGGGTGTCCCATGAGACTGGTGAAAAACTGATGCAAAGTACCCATTAAGTGAGTTTGCTTTTTCATGGGCATCAGTTGTCCCATTTGGTTTAGCAGGGGTCCAATGTTGCCATTGCTTTTCTTCTGGCTCCTCACATATCTAAAAAAGGACTTTTTATTATTCTTGATATTTGTAGTTGCTGGAGTTCCATCACAGCCTTGGCTTTCCTGGTTTGCTCTCTGCAGTTCTGGACCACAGCAGAGTATTCCTCCTTGGTGGTGGTTCCAGTCCTCCTTTGTAGGTCTTCCTTTTAAGATGCAAGAGGTCTGCCAGTTCCCTGGAGAGCCATGGGGGCTGCTGTGCCCTTTTGCTGCCTTTCCTCCAAAATGAGATGGACTTTGCTTTTACATCCAGGATTGCTTCCTTGAGCAGCAACCACTTATCCTAAACTCCCTTCCTCTTTGGGTTGTCGCCCTTTAGGGCCTCACTGACAAGCCTCCTTAGCTTGTCAGTTAGCTTTCCTGATGTCAAGGACTTGTGTATTACTGACTGACTTGCCAGCTTTACAGCAGATGGTGAAGGTGATCTGCTCATGGTCACTGTCACTCAGCTTCCCTGCAATTGTTAGGCCACTGATTAGGTCGTTGCTGGTTGCTAGTATGAGGTTGAGCAGCGCTTTACCTCTCATCAGCCCATAGGCTTCCTGCAACAGATAGAGGTCATCCATGAATGAGAGAAAGCTTTGTGACTGCTCAGATTTGGCTGAGTGCTCCTCCCATGAAATGTCTGGGTAGTTAAAGTCTCCCATGACAATCATGCACCAGGGGTGCGTGGCCTCAGCTAATTCTCTGGCAAACTCTTGGTCAAGGACTTGACCAGGACAGAAGTTACATATAAACCAGTTTAAGTGATCAGAAACTGGTTTAAACCTGTGAGAAAACAGAAGCTCAGTTAACATAAACCAGTTTCAAAATGGCTGAAACTGGTTGAATGTAGTATCAGACTTAACTGATTTGAGTCAAACCAGTTTATAAAACTTCTGTCCCAGATCCCTGCCTGGTTCAAGTTAAATCACAGTCCTGCAGCATGCTTTCCAGTCCTGGCCTAGGGTGTGCTGTGTGCTCCAGAAAGCAGGGCTATGCCACCGCTCTGCTTCCCAGCTGGAGCAGTGAGGCCTGATTGACAAGGGGATGGGGGACATGCCAGGCTGGGGATGCAGCCTAGTCAAAAGGAGGGGACTACCCCCTCCCCAAAAGCAAACCCCATCTGAGGTCTGGGGCCAGGGAGGGGGAGTTAAATACCCCTTCTCCTGCTCAAATTTACTGCTGGCTGCAATTGTGGACTACAAATCCTAGAGACCTGGAAGCAGGAAGAGGAAGTGATGAGCAACCCTGCAGAGTCCTGCTTCTGTAATTCTGGACTGCAACTCCCAGAGACCTTTGGGGCAGCAGGAAAAGGAAGTGAACACACAGCCAGAGAGCCATGCACATTACCAGTGAGTGCCTTTTCAGATATTAAGCAAGCTTTCAGGTTCAAAAACCCTTCATCAGGCTAAGGAAGGTTCAGCAGTTGGCGTGTGCTCTTCCTGGATGGAATGAAAAGTAAACAAGCCAGGGGCTGGGCTGGGCAGTCAGTTGCCAGGCAGATTATAATGTATCAAGAATCCAATGTCTGTGTTTAGTCCATGATCTCTAGTATCCAGCAGGTTGATGAAATGGAGCTTGTAGGCTCGTCTCTGGGAAGTGTTGTATAAGTTTCCCTTGAGGATCAGGACTGAAAGATTGGAGAGAGAGTGGCCCTCCTGTGAGAAATGTGTCATGACGTATCACCCATCCCTTGAACCTTTACGGAAAATCCTCAAAAAAATTGCAAGTCATATTAGGAAGAGACCCTATTCTTAAAAAGATCTTCTCAGAGCCACTCATCCTAGCCTTCAGACAAGCACCAAACCTCACCAACCTCATCACCAGAAGCAAACTTCCTCAAGCCCAGAACACACCAAAAGGATCCAGACCACGCCAGGAAAAGAAATGCAAAACCTGCCAACACATCTCCACCACCCCCACTATTACTATGCCCCAGAAGAGAGCCATCAGCATCCCAGGATCTTACAGCTGCACCTCCAGAAATAAAATATACCTCAGCCAAAGCACCAAATGCCCTGATGAAAGATATGTAGGAGAGACCAAGCAACAACTGTGCACCAGAATGAACGCACACCGGAAATCCATCAAAGACAGAAACACTCAATTACCAGTGGGGGCACATTTCTCAGAGGAGGGCCACTCTCTCTCCAATCTCTCAATCCTGATCCTCAAGGGAAACTTACATAACACTTCCCAGAGACGAGCCTATGAGCTCCATTTCATCAACCTCCTGGATACTAGAGATCATGGACTAAACATAG
>JAGPOW010000290.1:21991317-21998817 GCA_030014935.1 Caiman crocodilus
CAACCATTTGGGTTGGTCTAATAAAAGATATCAAATTCACCCAAGGAACCTTGTCTGCCTATGTCCTTAGACCAACACGGCTACAACCCAAACCCCTGTCAGATATTGGACTTTCTAAAAATTAGTTGATTTTTAAAAGCTCCATCCACCAGTGTATTTTAAATAACAACAATGGATATAAAATTCTGGAAAATAAGGGAACAATTGCATCTAATTATAAGTAGAAGCTTCAAAATAGATGGAATATGTTGATTATAAAACATAATACAGCATACATTCTTCCACCTCCCATCAAAGAAACACATAGCAATGTATCAAAAGCAGCCACACAAATAAATTGTCATGCAAACAAAGTATACAATAAAATGTAAGGATAGGGAGCTGTTTGGAATTTTTGTAAGGAATAATCTATTAAAAAATAGAAAAAATCAGAAATTAAAAAATCCATTTTTTGTCAAAAATAATAAAGAACATTTTCTATAAGTTTTATTGAAGGTAATGTGGAGGAGAATATCTTCCTGGAAAATATTACCAACTAGGCAAAGCAGAGGAAAATAATGCATCTCTCAAAGAAAGTGGAAGGAATTTTAATACCTGGAATTTAATTAAAGGCTGAACTAGAAAAATAATGCAACAATTTAGTTAAAAGTAAGTAAAAATCCTGTTTTGAATGAAGATGGTTTAGTTTATCTCCTATCTGTAAATGTTTGGTTATGGTAACCAAGGTTCATCTGGACCTGCTCCAAAGAAGAATCCCAATCCCTGTGTTGCCAGAAACCCATGATTAGCTTTTACAAAACTGTCTCTAGACTAATATACAAAAATCCTATGAAACAGCTCAGAATATCTAACATTTGGAAATTAACCAATAATTAAATGCCATAGTATACATTCTAAGACATTTCAAAAATTCAAAAATATTTCTACTCTAAATTATAGACTTGAACTCTGTTGGCCTGAGCCAACGCAAGTTCCACTGCAATTTTCTCCTCAATGCCATATACGGAAATCATGACTTCCAAAACATTACTTAATTCCTACCTATTTTGGGTTTCCATTCTTTTATTCACAGGTTGTCTGTGGTTTTTAACAAGATATGTTAAATGGATCCATCAATATGGATTATTATCCAATAAAAAAAGAGAAAATTAAATTTTTATACACCCGATTCTTCACTTATTCACACCATTTTTAGACTAATGCAGTTTCAATTACTTGTTATTATTCTGACTTTTCATTAGGGTATAAGCCAAATTTTAAAAAAAAGATAATTACCAAATAAGGTGTTGATAGGCTGCATACAAAATCCTTGGAATATAACAGAGAACAGATTACCTAAACATAATCTTCATATATATATATAATTATCATATAAATATTAAAGCACTGTACAATCTTTTACAATAATCTTTAGACTCATCTGACAAACAGCACTTTCATATCACTTATCATATATTAAAATACAAATTAGCATTATCTACTAAAGAATTTAAATTATTTTCAAATGAAAATGTTGTGTCAAAATTCAAATTAATAAACTAATATTTTTTCCCTGGGGAAAGTGTCATGAGCTTGGTTCATACAGTCAAGATTCTGTGTTTTATTTTCTATAGTAATAGGAAATCTTGAGAGCACCATGTGCTGGAAGTACTACTGGTTCACATTAATATAACCTTGAAAAAATCATTTTCTTCATGTACAAAAAAACAGTCTTGCAACTTACTCCATGTAAACAGTTCCCAGAATCCATTGGAAAGATCTCAGAACCTGGGAAGAGTCCTAATGACATTGATAAGATTAGCTAGAGCTTAATGAAGCTCTATTGTTTATTTTTGCATAAAAACATATTTTTGATTTGTTCTCAGTTTATCCCTTCTTGCTATCTTCATCGTGTTGAAGGAGAGAAAGACAGTTAACATCTGGGTCACTAGAACAAAACACAAGATTCATTGTTAAAATTAATAGGCACAATTGTATTTAATTCAGAAGACTACATACATTTTCCATTTGTGAATTTTACCCATGGATGGAAGTACAATGGAAATGATAACACTTGTTCTTGCTTCTATTAAAGTTAATGGCAAAATGTCCCTTGAGATGAATGTTGCAGGGGTGAGTCATAACATCTTACCAATGAACACTAATTTTCATTCTCCAAGTATCTGCCTTAACTTAACCCCATTGTTGTCTGTGAAAAGAGGGTTGAGTCATAGATATATACAAACGTTTGAGTTATGGTTTATGAGTCAGGCAACATCTTGAGCCACTAACCAGTTCTTAGAATGGACACATTTGGTTTCGTGATATGCTAAGGAGTCTCTCTCTCTAAGTTAAGTGATTTTTTTGTACCCAGAAAAAACACTGGATAGGCCTGGAGTACTAAGAAGTTTACTTTTTCAGTTTCTAAAAAGTATTCGACATCTGTGAGAACGGCTCAGGTCAGTAATTTTCTACAGAACTATTTTTTAATCTATAATATATAATAATATTACACAAAGATAATATACAAAGGTTCATTCCATACTGATAATTATTCTTTACATGTTTGAGAAAGTTTACTGGGCAGGTATCCCTTTCAGCTCTTTAGAAACTGTCCTCAGAATTTGGTTGTTGAAGAATGTCTTGCATTTGAAAGCTTGTCTAACTCTATTGTAACTATGAAGTTGGTCCAATAAAAGGTATCAATGTAATAATTCCTTGCTTCTCATTGCTTTCATACTGAGAGCATACTGCCAATGTATTTTTTAAATAATGGTTAGACCTCTTAAGTTTGTAATATTTACCATTAAAATGTCCACCCTGCAATATTGCTCCTCCAGTTTTTGCTTTGGCTACTCCTCCCTGAAAGATTACAGGGAAGATGGAAACATCCCCTGAATTGATATTCTCCACCTGACCCAGATGTGTCCATATTACCTCCACTAGGGCTGTGTGAAACTGCAGCGTTTTGCTTCAACATCTGTTTTGATGTTTCGACAGAACAGTGTTTCTTTTCAAGCTTCGTTTCGATTCAGAAACACTGTTCCATTCTGATTCGTTGAAAGATTTTGCTGCTTTGACACTGTTTCAGTGTTTTGATTGGGCTGGGGAAGGGAACTCAGCCCGGCTATGATTGTTCTGGAAAGGGAGCTAAGTTCCTTTCCCCAGCTGGATTGTAGCACTGGGGAGGGGAACTCAGCTGAACTGCTTCGAAATTCAAAATGTTTCAAAACTTTTGAACCGTTTTGTTTGCCTTTGTTTTGTTTCAAAGCCCTTCATGTCATTTTGATTTCACTGTTTTGAGCTCAAAATGAGTTGAAACAGTATCAAAACAAAACATCCGGTGAAATTTTGCACAGCCTGAGCCTCCACTCCACTGACAATAATGTAGTGAAGGCTCAGACATGGAAGTTTAATAGTAATTTTGATGCAACCCCTCAATTTTTTTTTACTTATTTGTTCCTCTAGAGCATCTGCTTTATGTTATTTTACCTCCATGTAAATAGTAGTTGAAAACAGGTTTTTTCTGAGGTATTTTCTGTTTCAATTATTGTCATCCTTTTCTTTTGGCATGAGATACATTTTTCCTACTATATCTCATTGGCATTTGAATATCATTCTTATCTGTGTTCAGTTTATTTACTTAACATAAGGTTCTTTTGCTTTATTTTAAAATGTAACTCCAGTAGCAGCCTCCATGATGGTAGTAGTAATTGCTCAGTGTCTCAGCTCACCATTTAGCTACCTGTTATAAGACAAAAATCCAGGTGATAGTATGCTAATTCCTCTATTCTTAAAGGAATCCTGTGTCACCTATGTGAGGAACTTTGCCATTAATACCAATATAAAAGGACTGGGCCCAAATGTGGTACTTCAGATAGAACTATGGTGTAATTTGACCTCTGACTTTTAATGGTGATAACTATATTATGACTAATATTATATAATATTTAAAACTGGCAGCTTTCATTTACATACCTGATACGTATTACAGACATGTATCCCACATTCGGAAGATTTTCAAGTAAAGCCTGAGTCAGAACCCACTCATGTCAATAGAAAGACTCCCATTTTAATCACAGGGTTTTGGATTAACCCTTAAAATTGGGGGGAGGGAGGAGGGAGTTGATTTACACAATAGAGAAAGAATAGCTTTAAGCAATAATCCAGTTCTACTCCAGACATTTCTAAAGTTCATCAGTGGGAATTGCTAATGTATTGTGCTCAAAGGGAAGTATAGAACTGGATAATCTATGTAAATGTTTCCAAAGTGTTAATAGGAATTTGCACTATAGTTTTGGAAATGAAATTGGATACTAATTTCTAAATGTAAATATGGACATTTATCTTTTATAAAGAAAATATTTCCTTAACAATGAGATAAATTAAACACTGAAATTAACTGTCTACCAAAGTAGTTGAATCACTCATTACTAAATACACTTGTTCAAATCAAATTAGATAAATTCCTCATGAGATCATTCAAGATGATGTTACTTAAATTAAGAGATTGGCCTAGATGACCCAAGAGATCTTTCCCAAATTCATCACCTTTAATTCTGTTATATTAATGCAGCAACCCGATGCAATGAGACACACTAAACAATTGGACTCATTGCCAAATCAATCTTTTTCTTCTTCCTTTTCTTTCTTCAATTTGCATTAATTTAATATAGCTTTAAAATATGCACCTATGTAAAAAAGAACACATTAGAACTAATTGTGTGTGGAGAGGAATAAGGGAACAAATGTTGATGTATACTGGGCTGTGATTCCGAGTATGAGAAGACCTTACTAGAAGTTTTAAAGCCACAGGTAAGCTAGACATGTCACCCTAATGGAGTGACAGTAAAAAAAGCAGAGTCCAAGAGAGGAGAGGGAACTGAGTAGCACAATTAAGACTGGTTGTTGGTTTTGTTTTGGTTTTTTTAGGAGTGGAGTGTAGTGGAGTGGGTTGGCTGTACTGTTTTGAATATTGGCACTTTTTCCCTCACAATCTTTAAAGAAGAAATTCAGCCCCCCTTCCTGGCAGATGACAAAAAAAATAATTTAAAGGCTCTTTATGGTGCTGCAGATTTCCTGGGGAGCCATGGACAGAAAAAGCTGGGGTCTCAAAGCCAGTGGCTTGCCCCTTGTGCAACCACATTACAGCTAGCACTGCCTCTCCTTCAGCAAAAGGAGACCAAATAGGGGTTCTTTTTGGGGAGCCCTGAGGCAGAGCCTCCCTTGACAGTAGTCTGATCCTGTGACTGTAGTCTCTAGTCTGTATGGATAAATGAGTTAGAGAATAGTTAATGGTAGTCCCATGGTTGTAGGTGGATGGTCACATGATGCTGGTGTTATTTTGTGACACTAAATTGAATCAAAGGGCAATTCAAACATAGAAACTGTGTTTAAAATATTGCTTTTATATAAGCGATTTCTAGATTTGCCACACAGATGTCTTACAGCCTTGTCAGCATGAAGGGAGAGGATCCATGAGAAAGGCTCCCTGCTGTGACGTGCTGCTTATTATCAATTGTCACTCGAATCTTTTACCTTCCAAGTCTCTGCAAATTATACTTGTCCATTGTTAAACAAACTGCTTGTTTGTTTTTACAGCTGTAGGATTGATTGATAATAAGAAAACATTAAAGTTTACTATAAATACTTGCCAATTCTCTTGTCTTCTCTCTTCTGAAGATAGTCTGTTGAAATCAAAATTAGGGATCCAGGAAATATGTGACAGTTTTTAGATGTAGTCAAATACTAATGAGTATTTGACACAGGACTGTACCAACTTACATTACTCTCATTATAGGCATGATCAGGAGAGTTTTGTACAGAACATTTAATTATATAATTGACAAGAAAGTTAACTGATTTTGTTGAGGGGTAATGCAAACCACAATAAAGTTGCCCTTAGGTGAAAAAATATTTTTTTCATGGGATATTCACGGTATCCTTTCAGAAAGTCTCCAAGGACATTTCATGTCAGTAGGGACAAAGAGATTTGCTTTGTGGTAAAGATCAGTATAATACTTTTATGAGTAAGAAATAAGATTTCAATAATACTAAACAAAACAGATTAATGGTCTTTAGCCTTTTTTTACGAATATGTTTTTATGTATGATTGAAGTTTATACAACACTCCAGAAAAAGCCATCATTTGTTAGATTTAAAAATAAAATCAGAAGCATTTTCTGTCATATAGGTACACATGAAAAACTGGGAACGTTAATGTCTTCAGAAGTCTTAGAAAGTATACGTTCCAGCTTTGTTCAGATACCCACTTAACAAAGCAGAAATAAAGATACTGTACTGTAAACAAAAAGCTACAGTAAAGGACATTTTGAAATTTACACAAGAATAGTTCATAAACATTTTGGTTGTTCCATAACAGTTTTCATATAAAATGAATAAAAAAACCCTTGGACAGCTGTCATCATTCTTGACTATTTTTCACTTAAATGCACACAGACATATTTTATATAGCAATATACTGATGTACCGTAACATGGATATTAAACTATGATTACTTCTTTTTAACTGAGATGCATATTATCCAATCAACATCATCTGTAATTGAAATACTCATACATTATGTAGTCCCATCATGTTGTAAGTATAAAAACATGAAAATATAATTTTACATTATTTCATTTATATACATTTGTTTAGGCTTGACAAAAGAAGATTTGTACGCAACCGTTTTTAAAGGAGTAGGCCCAGAGGTACAACAAGTAGCCTTCCATTGTATATAGTAATGCAATGTTAAGTTTTAAATTTTTGCTTTAGTACCATATGGATATTGTTATTGGACTTCAGTTTGGACATTCTAGCATTGAATATTAAGAATAAGAATGTATGCCTAATATTCCTGGTTAGGAATAATGCACAGAATGGCTATGGATTACGTCAGCATGTGTAGCTTGAGAAATGGTTAAACTTTTTTATGGGAAGGTTACCAGTATAAGACCTGATACTGCAAGCACTGTCCATATATCTCCTTGGTGAGTGCCAAAGGAATATTGTGTGCAAATGCTTGCTGAAGCTGATCCATAGCTACTAAAAGAAAGGGGATTAAAGGTTTCTGACTAATCTACATTGCACTGTTTTACTCAGCGTTAGCAAAAATACTTGGTAAAATGGAAGGGAAGAATTCAAACTTAAACTATGTTATGTATCTGATTTCATTTCAGTGTGAAATAAAATAGAGAACCAATTATACTATGGGAATAATACATATAATTTCGTAATATAGTTTGGTCTTGGCAAGATAAAAATGAATCTAAGGTCTTGAACTAAAACATGCTGTACTTTATCCACAAGGGAAGGTTGGGAATCTAGTATTGGTTTGGTTTGCTTGAGCAGTTAAATTCATGTGTCTGAACTCCGTTTATTATTCCTTTATATTTCTAAGTAGATCTATGTTGATGGAATCCTTTCCAGAAAGAGCTATGATAACTCAAAACTGTAAAACCCATTCATAATGCGTGTGAATCATGGAAGGGCTTATTTTCCAGCTTTACACACTTTAAC
>JAGPOW010000290.1:22003817-22016321 GCA_030014935.1 Caiman crocodilus
TGGCTCTGCACTTTTCATATATGTCCACATTTTATCAAACACTGCAATTTTAGATCTCTGTGAAGAAAACATGGAACTAAATTAACTAGTCTTCACTGAAAACTTTAAAAGCACATATGAGGCAACATAATTTTCGTCATTCTCAGTAAAGATCAGAAGACAATAGGCTTCAAAGTCACCATTCATTTCTTACTGATTATTATTGTTATCAGTGAATGTTCATCTTATGTGCAACAGAATGATTTGAAACAAGCATGATTACTTTCACTTTATCACTTAAAAATGAGGTGTTACAGCTGCAGTGTATTGATCTTCACTAATTTCTCCTTTACAAGCTATATATATAGCAAAATCTTGTAAATTATAAGAATGGTATGACTACTTTTTAATGTTATATAAGTGTGTGTGTCAGTATGCATGGACACATATATATATAAGCACACACATTCAGGATAATACATCAGATATGACTTGTCTGCATATGAATACATATGTGTCTACATACGTAAACATGTAGTCCAAAACCACATTCACCTTTTCTGCATCTGTATCACACTGCAGATTCATATTGTCTATGACTCACTAAGATTCCTAGGTCCTTCACCATAGTTTTTCAGCAAGTTATCACGTTTGGAATTTGTATTTTTGATTATTCTTCCCAAAGTGGAGCATCTTGCACTTTTCAGCATTGAAATTCATCCTTTTGCTTCCAGTCCAAGTTTCCAATCTGTCAGGATCTTTCTGAATTGCACTCCTATCCTCTGTGTTCACAGTCCTTCTCAATTTTCATGTTGTATGAAAAAGTACTCAAGAGGTTTACTATTTTCACACCCAACTCTTTAACAAAGTGGCATTGGGCCCAGGACAGAACCCTACAGGACTTCCCCTGAAAACTCATAAATGGATGTGGATTCATTTATAATTACACTTTGCCTGCAGCTATTGAGCTAGCTGTCTATCTATGTTTGTAGCAAGCTCATTTCTTACCTTTGGTATCCTGATTTTGTGCCTGCAATGTTTGCCATTTCCTAGTATACTTTCTTGGAGCCCAACACATCTTTCTATTCCCTGTATTCTTTCCTTTTGCAGTTGAACAATCCTAGAAACTTCTTGTGTGGCTCCATTGGTCTTTTGGTCTTTTGTTTATGCTTCCATTATATTGGAATAATTTATTCTTGGGTTTACAAACCGTGTCCTTTAGAAGCTTCCAATTTGCCTGGGCACTTTTGTCATACCATTTTTCCTTCCATGGCACTATCTCCAAACTGAGTCAATTGAATCCATCTTTCTGAGATCCATTGTCTTAGTTCTGCTGACCTCATGCTTTCCCAGTGTCTGGATCATAAAGTCTATCATACTGTGATCACATCCTTTGAAGTTTCCCATCACCTTCATATCCTACAAAAGTTCTTCCCTGTTGGTTAGACCATGTTCTTAGATAGGTGATCCCCTAGTTGTATCCTTGACTTCTGAAACAAAATTTTTCTCCCATGCAAGTGAAGAACTTGCTCAACATTTTATGTATTGTTCTTCCAAGCAGATGGCTAGACAATGAAGTCTCCCATCAATATTATTTCATAACTTGCAGATATTTTTTTCACCACCTTGAAGAGTGCCTCAACCATTTATTCCTGACTTGGTGCTCTATAATAAATCTCCATCACTACGTAAGTGCTTTATCTTTCACCTTTTTTCTTTGTCCAAATACATTCTCATCTGTGACATTCTTTCTTCTGAAGAGAGAATAAATATATGTGTTTTTGATGTATAAGATGCTATCACCTTTTCTTCCAATCCTGTCCTTCCAAAACTGATTGTAGCCCTCCATGTTGACTTCCAGTCATAAAAGTTGTCCCATCAAGTCTTTGTGATACCAATCATTTCATGGTTATGTTCATAGGCTGTAACATACAGCTCATCTTCTTTGTTCTGTATAGTTCTAACATTTATATACGTCAAGCATATTGTGAATTATGACCTACTTGTTTCTCTTTTAAATGCTTTATTGGTGTCCTGTGGCTTTGTAGACATTTCCCCCGAGTTGAGCTTCTTCTTCTCAATCTTTTCCTTTTGGATTGTTTGCTTTGTTCATGGAGGGTTTTATTCACTATCCAACATGGAGTCTAGTATAAAGTCCTCCTTACTAGAATGGCCAAATAGTGCCTAAAGATGCTTTTTTCAATTCTGGTGAGATTGATCCTACCTTCTGATATCACGTCTCCTCCCTAGAACATCTGTCCATTGTCAGAGCATTCAAAGCTTTCATGTTGTATTAGTGCATGAAACATATACATGGGGGGCTGAGGGAGAGGAGAAGTGTGCAAGTGCAAGTTAAAATGTATCCATAATATTTCTTATTGTTTTCAAGATGGTGTTTGGAGATATATATATATATATATATATTCTAAATACAATCTCCATAAAATGTATGTTGGAAATTTTCTGAGGATTGTTTCTACAGTAGAAATGTATCATTGATAATTTACTGCAGTTGTAATATAGGATGACCATATAGGATAAAGTGAAATCCAGGACATGGCTTTCCTCAGCCCCCACAGGTCAAGGGTACAGTAGTTCATGGTATTACTATTCAGGAAGCTAAAGGAGTCAATGGCATAGGGAGACAGCAGCTAAGGGAGCTTGATTAATGAAATGACAATTGAAAGGTAGAGACAATTATTAACTCCTGTGAAGTAAAAAACAATGGCTCCCTTAGCTGCTGTCTCCCTATGCCATTGACTTCCTTAGCTTCCTGAATAGTAATACCATGAACTGCTGCACCCTTGACTTGTGGGGGCTGAGGAGAGCAGTGTACTAAATTTCACCTTGTCCTATATGATCATCCTATATTACAATTGTAGTAAATTACTAATGATACATTCCTACTGTAGAAACAATCCTCAGAAAATTTCCAACATATATTTTATGGAGATTGTATTTAGAATAAGATTTCTGATTTACTGCAGGTGCAATATACCTAATTTTAAAGTGATAACATGAAAGAAATCATGCTTGTTTCAAATCAGTCTATATCACAGTGGTGGCCAATCTGTGGCACAGGTGGTATGGGCAGACTCAATGTGTCATGCAGAAATTCAGGGAAGGGGCAGGCAGCACAGTGACAGATAAGGCAGAGAGAAGAAAGAGCATCAGATTGGGCAGGAAGCATAGGGTAGGGAGCAGAAAACAAAGCAGCACATCAGTCAGGAAGTACAGGTCATGGAGCTGAAACCAGTGTAACAGATATGGCAGCAGAAGGGGATATGAGGGGCACCTAGGGAAGACATGAGGTTTAATCTGTGGCATGCCTGCCAAAAAGATTGGCTTCTAATGCTGTAGCACGTAAGATGAACATGTATATGTGTGTGTGAGAAAATACACACATACATTAAAATATATCCATAACATTTTCTTATCATTTCCAAGGTTTTGCTCTCCATTTGTACTATAGTGAACAAATTTATAAGATGCCTTAACATCATATACATAATAAAAGTTCAGTCCTGCAGTCTTCTTCCCACTATTTATTATTTATATTGCTGTGGTGCCTAGAGGCCTCACCAAATATAGAATAAATTACATCCTCAGCCCAATATGCTCACCATTTATTGTTCAAAATCAGCAAAGCACTTAAATGGATAAATGATCCTACTGACTTTGCAGATTGGATTTACTAGATTTCATGATGGAGCCTAGATCCTGAGCTATAGATACCTATCTCAGCATAGCTCAGGAGGTGAGGAGGTAAGAAGATAAGCTTATATTACTGTTCATTCCTTGCACCTGAGGTCATTCAAGCACTGGACCAATCTTTGGTATAAATTAGAGCAGATATAAGACTGTTGTATTTAATGAAGCCTGCCAATTGGTCCCAAAGAGCCATTTTGGCAGCAATGCATTGCTGGGGCTTGGAACTCCACTGTAAATCATCTTTATTTATGGTATACTAGATAAAATATTACCAAAGATCCCTAGTTCTTTCCTTACGGAATTATTGTATATTTTTCCATTCTGCATTATATTGAAGGGAATTTTATCATATAAATTATATTATTGCACCTATTACATACCATGTTTTCTTCCATACATTGTGCACCTTTCCCTCAAAACCAAGTGCACATTATATGCAAGAAATATGGTAAAAGGTTTATGTCTTTTACAGGCAGAAGTAAAAGTAAAATCTGCACATGACTCACAGAGAGCATACTGCTCCCTAACTTGCTGCTATTCAGTTATTTACTACAAAGAAATACAATTTTCCTTTATTCTGGCTTCAAAAACAAGGTATGCATTATAATCCAGGACATGTTGTATGTGAGAAAATATGGTAAATTTACAGTCATTTAGATTTTAAAAGTTTTCTTGTTCAAGGTACTTTATAATGTAGAATAATTAGGAAACAGACCAAAAATATTTAAAATATCACCATCATTATTTAATACTATATATAGCACCATAAAATAGAAAAAAGGCAAGATCCTGAATTCCAACATAGCCTCTGATCTTGCACGCACTTTCAACAGAGGTTAAGAATCAGATGATAAAACTGTAAGTCATACTGTATACAAAAAGGTGCACTGATTTTGGACATGACATCGGGCATAGAAGTTGAGGTCAGTTAACACAAAGTAAGAGGGAAGCGTTGCTCATTTTATAAGGTAAATTTCATGGTGATTCCTTTTGTGTGATATTAATTAATTCAGAATTAGTAGGCTGATATGACTTAACAGAAGGTATTTTTAATTCTGGTAAATTTTCATAGCTTTAACAGAATAACCTATCTCAAGAAGTAGTAATAGTAGTATTTTTTTCCTCAGAAAAGATTGTTCCCTTTGACTATTTTAGGTAATTTTGGTGTTTGGTGTCTCTAGTCTGTTTTGGCCAAATCCCCCAAAAAAGATTTAAGTGCCTAAAGCAGGAATTTTAATTAAGGTGCCTACAGCTAAAAACGCAATCTTAACAACTCTGTTCAGCTGCTACTGAAAGGGCCTAAACTTCATAGGACTCTTTTTGACCTTAAAGTTCTCCAGGTGCCTACATTTCTATTTCTATATGACCTCAGATGTGATCCAGTCCTGACAAAGCTGATCGTCTTCATGCCTAGCTCACAACTCTAAGAGGGATCCAGAAACTAAAGATCCATCTGCTCAAGATCCCTGAAAGGCTCAGTCTATTTGGCTTTCTCAAAGCACACAAAATGTACCTTGACAAGATTGGGTTCCTCACAAAATATGGAGGCAACTGTCACTTTCTTTGAAAAACTGAGGAAAAGAGACCTTCCTTTCATATACTACACTAGTACAACTTTCCCCAAACTGTGGTGTGGGGTATGCAAAAGCTTGCGGGTGGGGGTGGGGAAGGCAATTTGCCTTGGGGATGGGAAGCTGTACTAATGTCAGTGGCAGAGGCAGCAGCAGCAATTAACAATAGCAGCAGGGTGAATTCGCTGTGGGGGAAGTGGTGGCAGTCAACTGCTGAAATAAGGTAGAAGAGTGGCCATAAGGGTAGTGGTGGGATGTAAACCTCAAGAGTTTGGAAAATGTTGGCCTACTGCTTAGGTGTGAGAGAGGCATTGGCTTTCCTCCACTTGAGGGAATTCACAGTAACTCTGGAAAATTCCCTATGCATGAGGTTATAGTTTAGGGGTAGGCAACCTTTTGTGACTGCGGACTGGAATGGACAATCTCACACTGGAGATAGGCTGCTGGGTGGGCAGTAGGAGCCTGCCACCACCACCTGTCTCTTGACTGCCTAGGGGAAATACCCACAGCTGGTACTTCTCCCTATTGCAACATGGGTGGAAGCACCCACAGATAGTGTTTGTCCCCAGGACAACATCAGAAGAGTGCCTGGAGCAGGCATTCCTCACTGTCAAAGTCTGCAGGCCATAGGTTGCCAACCTCTATTGGAGGACTGTGGATTTCAAGCAGGTGGAGGGGATTCCTTTCAGTCCTAAAGCATGGGCTATATTTAAGTCTCAGGGTTACCAGTTGGCTAAAGCTAGGTAGATCTTGACTGCAAGTGTTGACTTTAGGCAGCTTCCAACTCACTGTGATGGCTAAGTTGGATCCTACTCTGATGTACCTAACTCCCTCCATACGCTGTATGTGGACCCTAGATGCCTACTGGAAGATTCTACTTTTGGGGCCAGATAAAAAAAAAACTACAGATTGTTAGACCTAATTTTTAGGTGCCTGAATTCTGATTTGCATTTAGCCTTTAGGTTTTATATTTTAAAGTCTCTTCTATTTACATATATTTTAGAGTAGAATTTTACAAATATTTTTGTAGATAAGAGATTCAGTGATCAGCCATTGTGGCTTTGCTGCTTTCCTTGTCTTGCAGTTCCCCATATCTTGACATCATTTTTCTGAAATCTTAGCATGACAGCTGAACTGGAGATGAAGGGACACAAGGGAAGTATGCCAGGGAGACTGGAAACTGATAACTGGGAATTCAGGAAAACAAGGTGAGCCAAAGGTTCTTGGAGTGGTCAGATTTGAGAAAAAATGCTTCCCAACAGATGGTTCTCAGAGTCCTTGTAACAGAAATGGAAGTGGTAGTAGCAGTTGATAACAACTCACTTAGTGACCAAAGAAATATCAGTAACAACAAGAACAGACATCATTGCAGTCATTAAACAAAAAAAAAATTAGCCACATGGCCATTTGCCATCCCTTAAACAGACATGTATAACTACAGAGAAGGAAAGTCTTTAAGGATTCCTGAAAGGAGCTTCTTCTCAGTCTTGGCAGTTGTCCCTGGACCTGTGTGTTTTATAAGATATGTATACATAGCTGTCTAAGTATAAATGTCTAAGTATAAACAGAACAGTAATCTGATAAACAAGAAGCCACCAGCATTTTTCATGACTTTATTTTAAACTGGTAGCTCTTAGAAGCCATTCCTTTATTTGTTGCCTGTCCTAGGTAAATTCCTGGCCTCTCTTAAGTTCATAGTAAAATGTGTCATTGATTCCAGTATGGTCAGAAGTATTCACTTATGGTATGTAAATCATGTCCAAGGTAACTATATGCAAAATAGCAGACTGTAACAAATGTGTGATATTGCATTTTTATTAAAATGTAATTAAAGGTTGTACAGTAATGGGGGCACAGATTAAAGGCAGCTTTATTACGGGCATTTCCTGACTTTTGCATATGAGGTTATTCAGGCTTTATGTTTTCACAATATAATTTTGAATTTGGCTGATGTTTTATTCTTAAGCAAATGTGCTGTTCAGTAAATTATACTGTACTTAACACAAATATGCTAGCTGGACAAAAGTATTTGAAAAATACGTATGAACTCTGGGTGATCAGAAGAGATCTATCCAGCCTTTAATAATAAATGTCACAGGTTATATAACTTCCTTTATGCCTCTAAAGAACCCCCAGGAAGAAGTAGGAGCTTCACAAAGGGATCTCAGTTAAGAAGTGATCAGCAAAACAAATTAATTGAAGAGATGCTAAATTAATGGTCAACAAGAATACAACCATATTGGAAGAATTACATCATTTCAGTTACTGTAGTACCAGTACATCTAAATAAAACATTTCAATCTAATTATAAACAGTACTTTTATATTGTGATCAACACTATTGCTACAGCACAAAGCTTTCATATATATATATAAGTCACTATCAGATTTTTCTTTCTGATATTAAAAAAAAATGCTGAACTGGAAATATCACAGGAGCTAAAAATCTCTTTGTCCCATGTGGGCAGTATACTAATGATAATTTTTATATTCACAAAGTATACATCCCACTTAAATGTACAATATTGCCTTCATTATATAGGGCTCTTTCCCAATTATACAAATTAAAAAGTCAATTATGCCAAGCTTTCTCAAATTAATTGTGTGTTTTGTAGGTCATCTGATAACTTTTTTTGTTGGCTTACTAAATCCTGTAATTCTTAAAAAGGAATGATTGAAATGGAATGGCATGTCATTTACAGAAATCACTCTTCAGACTACCAAAAGTGTTCTCAGATGGGATCTACTACTACACAAAGCAGAATTTAATTCTGAATCGTGGTTTGCTAATTATCTTTCTGACCTTCCACAATATATGGATAGAAATTATTATTACTGCTAGTGCCTGGGGGTAGAGTAGAACAAATGACTTGCTAGTCTACATACAACCAAGTAATTACAAGGTTTCTGTTTATTTAGTTATTTTCTATGAAATATTTACATATATATTTATTATGTTGAAAATAAAAATAAATTAAGTTCAAATATAGGATGGATCCAAAATTTGAACTGTGTTTGTCACCCTGGATAAAATAGAGAATAATGGAGCTAACTGAAAATAGGTTAAGTACTTTGAAGAGATATTGAATAGTATACTAGAACTTTGTGGCTTTTCAGATTTGCTCCTTATTGTCAATTGTGCTGCCAGAATTTGTTTTTAAAACTATGTTGTATACTACGTGTTTTACAGTGGTATCACAAAACTTTATTAGTAGACATATGAGACATTTGTGATATGGCTGTTCCTGTATAAACAGAGTTATTTGCAAGACACAAGTGCTCTTTATACAGAAACAGCTATAATAAAAGTATCTCATATGTCTGCTAATAAAGGTTTGTGATACTGCTCTAATCCCAAAGAAGTCCTATAACTGATCAAAAGTAAAACACATGAAAGAGCAGAAATAAGAAATAATACTGCTCTTTTATTCATCTTTTCTAACAGAGGACTAGACTATCCCTTTATAATTTTCACTAAGGAAGGGCAGCAAGTACTTGTACAGCTCCCAAAGAAATTCAGCCTCAGATAACTATTCAATCCTCAAAGGAGAAAGTATATCGCACCAGCTCTATATTTGGCCCAGTGTGTTACCCTTTATGCCACTGCAGCCACATATAACAAGACTCAAAGGGTGGAAGTAGCAGCTTTGAAGAGCCTGTTTCCCATTCAGTGTTACAACCCATGCTACAGATTTCTTGTTCGTTAGACTAAGGCAGCCTTAGGCCACCATTTTCTTTCACATTATGTTTATTTAGATCTAATGTTAATATAACCCTGGAGATGCTTAATTGATCTTCATCTCAAATAATGACACACAGGTTAAAATCCATCTCACATGTTTACCTATCTTCCAATAACAATGGAGCTTTAGGATACCTTTTTTACCTTCTCTTAAATTTTGGGGAGCTATTGCTTTTTTTGTAAGAAGTGCAAATGCTATTGTGATACATAGATTTTGAAATATTAAGTACAACTTACAAAATGCCATAAGAATCACAGCATCTTGTCATTATGAGCAGTCTACCTGTAAGCATGCTCATCTATCAGTATTTCCTTACAAAGTTGACAGAGAAACAATCTGAAAGCTAAAGTGAAAGATAAAGAAATAGACAGTAGTAAGCATGAAAAGCAAAAGCTGAAATGAAGCTAATTTTTGGGACTACCGATGGACCAAATCTTTCATTCACTTAGCATGGATTAACATATGGGGCGACAACCTCTTTGCAATAGCAGGAATTCATAGGTCTTAGTTCACGTGTATGTTTGTGGATGTTCATCCATTTTTGAAGAGGGTTTCTTTCTAGGATTGAAATGATTGTCATCCTTTTATATCACCATTTCCCTGACAGGTTTCTTTTACCTGTCTGCAACTTCTATTAAAATTGTCCTACATTCTACTAATTCTGTATGGTGCATAACATATCTTTCATCTTTGACTGTGGCAATTCTGTTTACTATTTCATTTTCAGTACTAATATGGAGAGGATCTGTTCATAAGAGCTACAGTCAGGGTGATGAACTGATCATCATTTTTCCATGTCAGGATCCTGGTTGACAAAACTGCTGTAAAAAGATTGTTTTTTACAACAAAACTTTATGGAAACATTCAGTTTATTTTCCGCTTAACACAGTTTCTGATTTGCTCTCAGTAATAAGTGCATTTCAGATTCTCAAATAAGAAACAAGCAAAAACAATACTTTTATAAGTTGCACGCATCCCTTAGTGCACAGATTTGGGCAAATGTCACAAAGCATGAGTGCAGTTCAAATATGTATTTGCTTTCAATATGCATACACTTTATTACTGTTCATTTTTTAACAAGTATTTGTACAGAAGGAACTTATGGAAATGTTCCTTTGAATGTTTAATGAGAATGAAAGACTTCTATACTTTAAGACCCACATTTTCTTTCTTCTGCTGAGGAAATATGGTATTTTTTAAATAGAAGTTCAACATATATAGCATAATGTTTTCCATATATTTCCACAGCTTTCTGCATATGATGCACTAGTGCATTGTCTTTTCCCTAATCTGCTAGCCCATGGATATGACATTTTCTTCAAGGGCAGGTCAATTATTAGGTCTTCTCATTATTATAAACATCAGCCCCAATAAGCAGCTTTGAGGAATCAGTAAAGAAACTCAAAGTGTCTTAAATAATCTTGTGTGAATACTTTAATGAGCCATGGTATAGGCTGCTTTCTTTCTGTATCTCGGTCAAACCATGAAGGTAGAAATGATGTGTGACTACATAGTATTGAGAGAGAGATGAAGGCATGCATGGAGGTAGAACTCTACTGAATCACTAATTTCTTTGTCATCTAGATAAATTATCTAATTGGTAACCACAGTGATGGTATTTAGTATGAAACCGACTCAAGCGGCCACAGCTCTTCATGGCTATCTATATTCTCTTTACTGTAGAATAACTTTTTCATCATTATTGTTGAGGTAGCATGAAAGTGCATTATTGAGGAATCATACTTTTTTCATGTTTTGGCCATTGCTTTGGGGTAAAATGTTTATTTCCTTCTTTTTTTATTATAGCATGTTTTGCTCACATATTCTTAGGAGTACCTTGTTTCTTGAATTTGTAAGCTCTCATCATGACATGTGGACTTATCATCTTGTCTTATCATGACATGTGGACTTATACTTACTGCTTGTAAGTATGCGGTAACAATTTGACCACCCTCCCACATGTCTGTGGGTAGGTTCACCCTCCTCTCTCAAAGTTCTGGAAAAGTTATATTGTACTAGAGAGGCAGTATTACTAAACAGATCAGTGTCAAATAAGAGAATACATGGGCAAAGCCCAGTACTTAAAAGCTTACCAGGAAGGCTTGTGAGCAGATTTTATATTTCAAATTGCAGGATGATAGAATTCTCCTAAACTCATTCAGTTCTCACTACGACACACCATTTCCTTTGCACCATTGTCTTTTGCTGCTGCAGTGTCACTAGACCAATTTAACTTCACCTGCAGTACACTATGTTACAGCATGCCAATTTCTCCTGGCCTGTGAGATGCAGCAATAACTTCCCCAGTAAGATGTAGTGAATGGAATCAAGTTTATTCACACTGAAATGGAAGGAGGCTTCCAAGATCAATATTTTATTAGAAATATAGTTAGGAAATAAATTAAAATCAATTAAAATCATGGCTGGGTTAAGACCCAAAGAAGAATCTGTGTGACACGAATCAATCCTTTTTAACAGTGTCATATACAAACGCATCTGAACTCAAATGCAAATCCTGACCCCATTGAAAAAAAATAGTGAAATGTTCATTGATTTCATGGGGGCCTGATACCTATAGCGGTTGGGAGGAAAAGGAGAAAAGAAGATGAAAGAAAGGCTATTTTAAGCATGTCAAACCTGTTTCATTGATCTTGGTCACTACTTGTGCTTGCTTCGGCGGCACGTATACTAAATTCAACAGGTTCATTCAACCCACCAGTCATCTTGTCCCCAGTGAGTCATCTCTTCATTTTCATCCTTTGTCCCTGATTAAACTGGGCGATCCTTAGTCCTCCCTTTTGCATTGCACTTTCCTCAAGCCAAGTGAAGGGACCTGGCATCCACTACAGCTATAAATTTTATTTGCATATCAAACTTCCCACACATATATAAAAAAGTGGAGCAGACTCCTTCATAGGATGTGACTGAAGCTAGTTTGAAGCAAAGGAAGGGTGATTTCAGTACTGGTTAGTGTGCTATGCCAACACTTTTCTATTGGTCACTTCCATTTCTGCAGTTCAGCTTTAATTAAAAATTTAAACCTTGTTGTAGCACTGATAGAAATCTTTCTGGACATGAATCAGGGCACTGTTCTCCTACTGAATATATATTTAAATACAGCCTAGTACAAGAGCAATACTGTGTCATGTTAGAGGACAAATATAGAGGTTCAAAGACTGCTTTGTCAAGTCACATTATTCCATTCTTACTCAGTTTTGACTGGAACATCAGAGAGTGTATGTGGATAAAGGAGTATTAAACTTGGAGTGATTTTGTTGCATTTTAATAATTTGTTACTCATTCACACATCATTTAAAACCTAACAGCTGCTGACCTTTTGAAACATTCCCCTTTTGAAAGGGTTTCAAATGTTTGTGGATCCACACCCGGGATCATGCACTCCTGCTGGATGTTTCTAGCATATCATAGGATATGGTAATATACAGGTAAAAGACCAGATAATATATTATGAAAAAGAAAATTACACATTTTTTTTTTTTT
>JAGPOW010000290.1:22016421-22029806 GCA_030014935.1 Caiman crocodilus
TTTTTTTTTTTTTAAATAATAAAACTAGACTTGGAGAGAATCAATATCTCTCTCCAAGCCAGCTGTCTGGTAAAATAAATAAACTCTCTCAAAAGTTGCCAGCTGAAAGAAAGTATAATTTCTTTGTCAGGAAGCCTTCAAGAAAAGATTAAATTAAATGTGCACAATAAACAACAACACTGCTTTCAGCTCATAAATCTCACTTGTTCATGGTCATTTCTTTTGATAGAATAAAATAATTTCTCAGCAAGTGAAAAATCAACAGAGTTTCATTAGCTTAGATGGAGCATGTTAATATAAATCTACTGAGGCTCTCTCCAACTAGTTACTAAAGAGTTTTTATTCTTCCCTAGAATTTGGCTCTGAACATGGAAAACAACTCAACAACATGGTTTTTCTAATTCAGTACTGCTTCTTGTCTGTGCATACTAGGTTTGGTCCAAGCCTCATCAATAACAATCTCTGAACCAAGTCCGTGTTAATCAAATTGAAGAGGCCTCTATGTCATAAACTGCCTCATATTTTAATATCCTAAAGTTTAAATTCAATTTTCCATTTGCATACTATTTAATCTGCAGTCACACATCTGAGTGTTGGACATGTAAAAGACAAGTGACCTAAAACAGTGCCACCAAAAAAACTAGGTTTTCAGTTTTCACACATTCATTTAATGTGTTGTTGGGTTGGGTTGCTTGAATGCTTATTTGCACCCAATGCTTTCATTACTTTAATACTTTATTTTTACACTAAAGGAGTGATTATTTTCCTTTGTGTATCTACATAGCTGTTTTCTATCTGTCTATCTTTGTGGATCTGTTTAAGGCACTCACCTAGGAACCTAGGGGCTTGGGTTCTAGGCCCCTCTTCCCTAGAGGGAGTTTGGCCATGTGCCTCTTTGAACATGCTCAATATATGTATGCATACTTATAGATCCACACTGCAGGGGAAGTAGAATTGTTTCCTGGCCATTATAACAAAGGTTCTGTTTACACAGGTAGAAACCTGAAATTAGATACACAAGGGAACACAGAATTCCACCCAAGGACTGTTACTTATAATTGCTTTAAGAAATATGGACTCTTATATCATCTACAAAATACAGGATAAAAAAAACATACAAATTATGCATGTGCAGTACATGTGTCTGAAGCTCTATATTTTCACTTCAGTGGAATGAAGAAGGGTTTTTTTGTTTCATTTTGTTTTTCTTTAAATGGGAACCTAATATTTTTCAATGTGCTATTGAAATTGCAAGGTAGGTGGAATTTGAAATCTACAAGTCCATGTCTAACTTCCCCACACATATAACAATAGACAGAACATTTCTCAAAAGCAACAAGCAAACCCATTTCCTAAATGATGAAGAAACATTTCCAACTTACCAAAAGTATAAAAAGAAAATTCCCCCAATTCCTTCATGAAGGGCTAAACTGTGTTCAAGATATGTGTGTGTGCAAAGGAACCATGTATTTCAATGGGAATGAACACACAGAAAATGCCACAGTAGAGAAAAAATTACCTCACAAAGCCAGTTTCATACTCTTGCTAATATATTCACTCTATCAGTACACATTGCTTGTAAATTCTTCAAACAGGTGCCAAGATTTATTTGTTCTTATCAAACACCCAATACACTTTGGATTGCAATAAATATGATTGTTTCTGAATGGTGATTGCCAGAAAGAGAAGGCATTATGAAGGCATGATATTTTGATTGCCAGCTTCTCTCCTTTATCTTTCTATGTTCCCATTGTTAGTAATGCTAGCACTTATACCCACTTCAAATCTAAAATGGTAGCAATAATATAAGAACCGCTTCTTTCTCCCCTTCCACTAATCTCACCACATATCTTCGGTTTGCCAGTGCATTTGCCCTAATGGCAGAAAGGAACTGGTAAAGAGTTTGGTGAAGCAGACACCTACAATGTTGTTAGTATCTGGTCAATCTTTCACTTTCCCATACTTTCAAATAACAGGAGACCTGACTGTCTCATCTGCTACCCCCAAAGATACAGAAAGGAAGGAGCATCTGAATTCTAATGTGCCAATCTATAACATAAAGGGAGTGTGTCTCCTTATACAGCTTTTCTCAATTCTCCAATCCCTTTTTGTCTCTCTTATGGAGCAGCTGGACACCTCAGGCTGTGCCTTCATTCCTGTTTTCAATTCCTAGTCATGTAGGTGAATGATTTTATTGGACAAAGCCTGCAAGATTGTAGTGTGATAGAGTATACAATATCAATTTTCACTGCTTCGTGGAATTTGAATGATATAACTCTTCCTATCAATAATTACAAGGACTAATCCCACTAAAAGTAATCTATGTGCTGCACACAGTACATTGCATCATGCACACAACTTGCACTGACATCTCTGATACTCTTTTTTAACCCTTTTCTAATACATTTTCCCAAGCGGGACCCTCACAAAACTAAGGTACAAACATTATATGTAAACCAGTCTAAGTGATCAGAAATCAATTTAAACTAATAACTGTAGAGAAGTTTGATGCATCTAAGTGTAAAAATTGCAAAATTTGGTCTTTACATAGACCTGGTTTAATGTGCACTCAGATCTAATTGATTTAGGTTAGACTGGTGAACTGAACTTCTGCAGCAGATCTATCAGTTCAAGTTAAGTCTCTGTCCTCTGGCAGTCCAGTCTCCTTTGTGCCCCACCCCATACCTCCCTCCTCACAGGGAGGTGTGCTGACACTTGGCCCATGCTTGGCTGCTCTGGCCGACTGCCCAGTGGGCCCCACCTCTGAGCTCTCACAGAGCTAAGCCAGCACAGCCCCTCTCCCCAGCCCCACCTCTGGCTATCCATCAGCCATAACCAGACAGCTGGAGGTGAGGTGGGGTAGGCAAAGGAGGTGTCTGCACAAGCCCGAAGACCTGGGCACTTATGTCCCAAGAAGGTGTCCTTACATCATGTCATAATACATCCTGCTATGTACACAGACCCCTGACAGTAACTCCAAGAGAACCACTTCACTTGAGCACAGTGCCACAGAGCCTGACCCTAGCTCCCACACACCAAGCCAGGAAACCCCATGACCCCATGTTCAGGCATAACCCCATGGAGCCAGACTCTGGTTCCTGCACACCCAAATCCCAGCATGGACCTCCAGCTCCCCAGCAGGAGCCGGTGTGGGCAGCTTGCCTTTAGTAAATCAGTGTGGCAGGGGACAGAACATTGGGTCTGGGGTTGTGTAGAGGAAACCCTGTAACCTCTATGCCTTGACTGCTGCCAGCAGGTACATAGGTCATGGATACCAGGTGCTGCAAGTCTTTTTTGGCTAGAAGATATAAGGTCCCAGTATACTAGGATCAGGGGGAGGCATGCTTGCACATGTCCAGCAGCCAATCAGAGGTGGTCTGGGTGCTCAGCAGTGTTTGGCAGTCTTTGAGAGCTCAGGGAGCCCACAGGGCAAGCTAGGAGGCATGCAGGAGCACCCTCCCCTTCCAGACCTCAGCTAATGCAAGCAGCCTGTGCCCTGCCCCTACCAAAGGGGGAATTTATATACTGCTTAATACCAAACTAACGTAGGCCACTTATAGAAAATGATATAACTTAGACTGATTCCACCTACAGCTCTTTGACTGTCTGTACTTAATGCAAGAGCAATGGCCAGATTAAGGCTATCTGAAGACTTAGCTAAAAGCCTAGCCATTACACCATGCATACTTAGATCCAGATAGCATGTACAATTCAGTGATAAAGGCCGTGAAAAACACTAGGCTTTTTACAAGTAATACTCAGTTACCAACATTCAAACAAATCATAAGAGTTTTTTAAACAATTCATTCTTAGAATAAATGGAGAAATTGATAATTAATTTTATTTTAAGAATTCAGTTATGGAAGGCCAGATTCTACCAGTTTCTCAGACATATATTATTTTTAATTAATTTGTGAAAAGATCAATAATACAAATTATTCCAGAGGAAGGACCTGCTTAGCTTGAGTAGACCTCTGACCTCTGGAAAATTGGATGTATATCTAGAATTGAATATTAAGTCTAAATAGGCTTAGTTCTCTCACCCAAGCCTCCTGTTATGGAATATATCACAAACCCTCAACATAACTCAATGAAGGGCAAGAACTGTACATAGTGGTCAGAATTCAGATGCTGTCCATTGGCAAGGTTGTTTGTGGAAATTTGTCGCACACGATTCATATTGGTCACAAAAACATTAAATATCATCATTAAAAATAATTTTGAAAACCATGCCACTTCATTATGAGAGACAGAACTTCTGTCTCCATAATCAAGAAGTAGTGCTTTTTATACTGCAAAGGTTGCATATGGAGTGTTCATCTATTAGGCTTGTGGCCAAGAGGATGTTCAGCTTAGTTCTAGCTATCTGCCCAAAGAACTTGTGAGCCCTGGCTTCTGTTCACATAAATGATGATGTCTACACTCTGACACAGATCACATTCCACTTGTCTTATTTTATAATGACAGTCACCTTATAGAAACATTCTGGGGAAATCCTGCCTACATGGATATCTGTTCCCATCCTATAGGAATCTTGCTACTTTTTTTTTTTTTTTTACAGGGCCAATGATTTATTGTTTAGCACTTGGGGGAAAAGAAGCATCAGAAAAGTAATTTTGACAGGTGTCTTCCTGAAAGAAAACAAAATGGCAGGTTTAAATTATTTCTGGCAAATGATAATGTAGCCCTTCAGAATTCTGAATTCTAACCCACTTTTTTTGGAGCAAAACTTTCTAAGATAAAATTCTAAAAATAGGAGCTTAAATGTCCTAATTTTCCATTCATTGTGATTATGTTTTAGAACTGCCAAAATTAGAGATTATCAATAGATCAAAAAAAAAAATCAACTATTATTTTATGACATATCATCAGGTTCAAGATGAATTCTACCTCAGGATGAACTCTCTATGATAGAAGAACCTAAAACAGAGAGAAGAAATCTATTACAACACACCTTTTCACCTGTCCTTTATCTGAATTATCTTCAATAGTACAGGCATGGTCACCTGGTGCCACCTTAGTCAGGCAGGGCATGTACCTCCCCCAGTGACTGGGGCAAGGGGGTCCGACCCCCTCTGGCCAATCTCACCGAAAGGGGAGATCCCCTGCAGTCAATTGCGCCAACCAGGAAGCAGCTGTGGGGCTCCCGGAAGTGGCCACAGTGCTTCATCCAGTACTCCCACTCCCCAGACGGTGCCTATGGCCATGGGGGGGGGCGGGCATTGGCGCTACCACCTGCCCCCCCACCTATCACTTAAGCAGGGAACATAACCTGTCATGGGATGCACTGCAGCCCTGTGCACTCCCTACAAATTGCCACTGAGTACAGGAAAACCTGATTTTAATAACTTTTCTGTTCATTACTAGAAATATGATGTTATAAAAGTGTAAGAGCTGTGAAGAGATAGATAATAGATACTGAAGATCAGGATGCAAGTACCTTGACAAATGTTGATAGGGGGAAATATTAAATGAAAACAATTGGCATTGGACCCAACAAATATATTGTATACTCCTACTTCCAGATTTAGCATTTACTACCAAAGGTTCCCTTCTAATTTCTGTGGGATTACTCATGGTTCACACCTAAGGCACTCTGCAATTTCACTGCTTCATAATCTACTCTTTGCCAAAGAATTACAGAGTTTGAGATCAAAAGGAAACAGGTAATCGTATTACTTCCTCACATGTATGATCAATACATTAACGTAGTGTATAAATCAATTAAAATTATCAATAAATATCTTGAGCATTAACTATTCCTTTTATGGAAAAAGAATGGTTGGAAATAAATGTGGTTGAAATGTTTAACAGTAAAAGATGTCACACTAAAGTGGTCTTTTTTGAAAATGGAAGTTTTAAGAAGAGATATGTTAACATCTATAAAATCTTTCATTTTCATGAAAAATGATCAAGACTGTTTTTGTGAGTTTTAATAAACAATGAGATACAATCTTTCGGGAATTATCTTCAAACGAACTAAATTATGCTTAATACTGATTTCAAGAATGATATCAATAACTTCTTTTATTGAAGGTATCATCACAACTGTCTCAAAAACTTTAACCAAAAATGGAAAATTGTACCCCAAGTATAAAAACAGCTTTTAATTTTCCCCTGGCTCTGTTTTCCATTTTATACCACCTCTACTTGTAATTATTATTCACAAAATTAAATATTCTGCACTATTTTCCCTGTATTCCAGCTTTATGATCATTTTGTGTACCTACACAGAGTCCTACATTTTTATAGTCTGTCTATTTAGACCAGTGATTCTCAACCAGAATGCTGTGGCACTTTTGGGTGCCATGCCAACCTTTGAAAGATGCCACGGGGAAAGAGAGGATAAGCAAAATAAGCTTGAGGAGATAACTGCAGGCACTTCCCTTCCATGCACTCCTCCCCCCTGCAGCTCACTGCTGTGAAGGTTCTTCTCTGCCAGCTGTTCCTCCTCCTTCCCAAACCCTCTTCAAGCTGATAAGCACCATAATAAATAAATTAGATTTTTAGTGGAGTGCCACTACTTCACAAAAATTATATAGGGGTGCCTTGAGTCTAGAAAGGTTGAGAACTACTGATTTAGATTGTTAGCCTGTGGGGGACAGAATACTCTTTGTTATGCTCTTTCCAACATTAGGCATGCAGGCTGTTTACAGAAGTTAAAAAAAACCCTGGCACTTTACTTTAAACTTGACACGCTTCTGCTCTGAGCCCACCATACATCAAGAAGAGACTTAGCATTATCTGGACCCAACTTGCCCAATGTCTGTTTAGTGAGGCTTTTTTGGCACTTTTATCAGCTATTAAAGTGGCAAAAAGTCACTGCTGAAGCAGGAGCTGGGTTGAACTAATGCACTGCTTCTTCTAGTAAAGCACCTCTTTTTTTGGCAGCTGGGGGTGGGAGGGGGGATTAACATCTGTAAGCAGCCATTGTATTGCAGATCAAAATCAGGTAGTGCTATTCTGAAAACACTTGTCAATGGTTTCTTTGAATGTTAAATTTGCAAAGTCTAATAAAAATACTTCTGTCTTTTATATTAGGTTACAAACATCTTTAAAAAGACATAAGATCAGTATCATCACCTGTATTAGTTTACTGACTTGGAAACTAAGGGAAAGCATCTTTAAAAGATTTGCAAAATATTACAAGCTAAACAGTGGCAGAACAAGGAACTACACACAGACTTCTGTTGTTCATATAACTAATGCTACTTCAGTCAATATGAGAAAACCTGCTGTTTGTAAGAAATGCAAAGTGGAACACAAGGGAAATGTTTTGAAAGATTCAGTGTATAGGTAGTTAAAATGTTATCTCCAATACAGACAACAGCTGATGTGAAAATGTAAATGATAGGAGGCAATTTTAAATTCACAAATAGGGGGAAAATACTGAAATGATATTACACACATACTATTAGGCTTCTTATAAGAAGTGACTATAATCCAGTCTAATCTGACTTGCAGCAACTTATATTTATGTGACTTTACTGACTTCAGTGAGATTATTCCTGATTTACATCAGGATAAAAGAAATGAGAACAAGGTCCTACATAAATGGTTCCACTGGACTCACTACCAAAAGCACAAAACAGTATTTACTTACTGCTGTAATTGTAACAATCTGGATTTTGATCAGTTAATAATTAAACATGGATCATCCAATCAGATGAAGGAAGTGTCAGAGCAGTTATCACTGTAACCTTACAATACAGAAAAAAAATACAAATATTGTTGTAGAGTTTATTCATGTATCAAAATCAAATAAGCTATCAAACTAACTAAGGCACTGGCCAGTCAAGTAAACTGGAAAAGGAAGAGGACGAGCTTGCAGGAAGGCTGTATTTCAAATGTGTAGATAACACTGTCCATAGATATTCAAGCACATATTATCTAAGACTGCTGTACACTGAACAAATTGGTTTAACAAACCTGTAGTTTATATTTATATATTAAGAATTATTTGAATAACATATGTATTTTTGGCCATAGAGGGCAGGACTAGAAGCAATGGTGTCCAGTTTCAGCACAGGAAATTTAGGATGGAGATTAGGCAGAACTGCCTGATATAGGTGATCAAGCCTTGTGTGACAGGGGACCTCCTCAGAGCCGCTCCCCATGGCCCGCCCACCTGTCCTTGGGCCAACCGTCCGCCTACTCTCTCCCGCCATGACTTGGTCTTAATTGGTTCATTTAGATCTTCCATAAGCGGAAGGATGCCCATTTGTGCCCTGATGCCAGGGGGCGCTATCTGCGGCTCCTTCCATCCCCATACCACAGCCCAAGCCTCGCAGATGGCATCTAGATGTTCTAATCACCGGCCCCCATACTGGGCCCACTCTCATCCATCCAGGACTGTCCATAATCCACTCAATCAGGCAGCCTCTCCACTGTCATTTGGGATACCTAGCCCCCCCGAAACCACCTTCCCCTCTTGGGTGTGGTCCCTCCCGGACCTTCGGCAACTTGCCCTGGCCCACCTCCAAGCCAGTCAGGACCCCAGGTCTCCAGCTTTTGGGCATCCCTCACGGACATCCCTCCAGCTTTTGGGCATCCCCTGGTCCTTCTGACCCCTCTCTGGGTCCTGGCCCCAGCTTGGGCCAGTCAAGGGTACTTGCCTGGTCAGGCTGGGTCTCTAGCCCCTCACTCATTCTCAGGTCCCCCTCTGGACCCTCCAAGTCTCCCTAGATGGGGTAACACACCCAGCGATGGGGACAAGGGGTTAAGGCGCCCTGACTCGCCTTCCACCGGGGGAGGTAACTGGCCTGGCATTTCCTGGGGGCTCCCGTGCCACTGAGAGCCCCACCAGGCCACCCACTCCCAGCAGGGTGCAATTTTTAGGTCATGCCCAGGACCAAGAGACTCCTTCCATCCTCTTACAGCTCCCCCATACCTCCAGTGTTCTTCCTAGCAACTCTCTGGCCAGGCAATGCTGCTGCCTGGCCTACCGCCTCCAGCAGCCAAACTGCCTGAGTTTATATAGACCTCAAAATGGTTGCCCTCATCAGGCACCTGGAGGCTGCCAGCTCCAGGGCCTTAAAGTGGCAGGCACACCAAGTGCCCTGCCACACCTTGAAACAGGGCACCTAGAAAAACCGTGAAATCTCCTTCCTTGGCAATTTTCAAGAGCAGGTTGGACAGGCACTAGGCTGCAATGATTTAGTCAGGGATAATCCCGCCTTGAGCAAGGGGTAGACAAGATGCCCTTGTAAGGTCCCTTTCAGTCTTCCTTTCTTATGATCCTATTGTATGCACTCTCTATCTTAATGCATTGTTAGGATAACAAAATTTTTTAACCATATGTTTTCAGTAACCCATTGGTATAGGTTTGGAACTAAATTCAAGGTCAGGGTAGGAAGAAATCCCTTCAAAATAGATGCAGAAAACATAGTGATAATTTTCAGCTGGGTTCTGTTAAACTATATACCAAGAACTGCCACATGCCTAAACCAGTAGTGGTTCATTGTGAAAGTGCATCTGTAAAAAAATGTGCTTGCTCCACAGACATCAGTAGAGTTGCATCTGCATGATTTTAAATGAAGCCCTTGATTTCTACAAACAGTAATGTGAACAGATACCAGGATGCCAGTACAATTTCTATGCCTACCAGCCTGTGCTAACAATGTATGATCACAGACCATTAGCAAGCTTGTCAGTGCCTATGAACACATGTATTTGAGACAGAAGATTTTTGATATGAGTCTACAAATAAGTTATTCACACAAATTCTCTAGAAAGGCTATTATTTCATGAGTGGCCTCCAGTATCAGAGAATAACTATTTCATGCATGGTCCCTTCCTGTTTTTTAAAAACATAAATCTTGAGTGATATTTCCCCCCATAATTTACAATAGACCAGTAAATCTAAATTTGATTGAATTCCTGTTTGAAAGCCTTATTTTCAAGAATTAAGATAGCAGACCAGTACGTTCTTCACAGTGTGGTACTTGAAATCTATTGCTGTTCTACAAGGGTATACGTCCCTGAGATGCACATGCCTTATGCCAAACAAATACTACCTTGTTTAGTATGACCTACTAAAAGATTATAAAGGCTGCTGGAAACCAAGTTTTGCAGGTCTGATACCAGCAAATTATATAATCTGTTTTGGGAAAAAAAAATTCAAATCTAGAGTCTTAACAGGCCTTGGGGCACTACTGCAATACAAATAATAACAACTGTTTTTAAGATAAATATCAATTATTGCAGTGCTACACAAGTGAATGGGACATACTCTTCTGGCTTTTTCTTCATATAAGCAAGTAAGAACTTATTACATGTGTTATATAATAAAAGTGTTCATTACATTTTCAAACGAAACTTTCCAAATAGCCTAGGAAAAAAATGTCATGGACGATAATACATATTTAAAACAAACAGGAAACTAGGAAAGCAGAAATTCTTACCCTAAAAAACTCTTTGGTGGAGCCAGAATCTAATGTCCCATAAGCAATTTCTGTTTGCTTAGACAGATCCTCTGCGCTTTCAATGGGAGACACCATCCTTTCAACCGTCAGGAATGCAGCTAAGTTAGCCGTGTAGGAGGAGATTATGATCAGGGTAAAGAACCACCATACACCTCCAACAATGCGCCCAGACAGGGATCTAATAACAAGTATGAAATGGATTTGTAAAATGAAATGAATGTCCTAAAAGGAACAAAAGTTATCAGTTTTATGCAAATGATGCATTGTACTACAGGGAAGTACTTCAGGTTATCTTGTACAGCTGCCGTGCATACTAATCAAACAGGAAATGAATGTACTTTATAGTTCTCTTGAATGAGCGTGTAAGCTCCACTACATCTGGTGGACTTTGCTGAAATCAGGACTCCAGACTTGAATATACTTTACAGAGAGTTATTTCCTCAGTTCTTCAGAATTGTAAATACACTGAAATGAAACTGGTCAAATTATAATGTGTCATATTAATGAAAAAATAAAAAACTTTGCATGCTGTTTCATGTGAACTCCTGGGTATGACACACAAAAACATGAACAAGAGTCATGATATCAATGCAACTGTATTTGCTGATAAACCAAAAGAGTGCTTTAAAAACTGAATGGATGAAAACTGCTTATTTTTTATGAAACATTCAAACACAGACTGACAAACACCAACTTGGTGTTGTGGATATTCTATGCTTAGGCAACATTACTTGCAACAGGCTTTGGCCAAGTGGATTTCCATAAATGAAATAATAAACCTAACTCAGTCTGAAACTGCAATTATTTAACCAACTGGAGAATGGACATGAAATGATCAAACTGTAAAAGTTGACAAAAAGTACTGTTCTTAAATAATAATCTGATACTTTAACTGCAGCAGGAGGGCTGTTATGAATCTTTGTTTTGCATTTTCTGCTGAAGAAAGAGAAAAGAAAAGAAAACTCAAAACATAAAAAACAGTGTAAAGCTCACCAATGCAGTGACTTTCAAAACTGAAATATACAATATATCTGTGAATGCTACATCTAATCAAATTTCAACCTACTTATTAAGAAAGCATTTAAATTTTCCCATGTATTAAAGTATTTTATCCATATTGAATACTTAAGCTCTGTAGAGGTGCTTGATTATTTGTCAGAAATCTAAATACATTTGAAGCCCACAACCCAAGAAATACTTGACTAGTGAATCTTAAATACATATTTTGTAAACTAAAATATCTTAATCATCCAATCTACAGTTGCACAAATGAGGTTTCAAGTTAAGTCATAAAAACTATATCAAGTGAAAAAAAAATCTTGGAGTTTAGAAACGTAAATTGTTTCTATAAAGTTGATAAAACTGGGAACAGAACTAAAAGGAAACAATTCTGGACAATTATTCTTACAATTGTTACTCTGAAAATAACCCAATAGCAAGAGAAACATGAAAAGACTCATTCTGCATGTCTGGCCATATCTACATAAGACATTGATTGCACAGTCATTAATGTGTACTCATTTAGTACTTATACAAGTAAGTACTTGATGACTGTGCAGGTTGATGTGCTGTAGCACCAACAAACATCTTATTTATGATAGTAGGTTGTTGCCATGCGATGCTACTGCTCAGTAGTATTGGGCTACTACACAGTCAGCATCTCATGTAGACATGACCCCTATTTCCAAGATAGGACTCCATTATTGTGTGTACTATAGAAAAGTCAATGGTAGGATATGATCTAGAACAATAGTGCCCAACCATTTCAACCTGCCGGCTGGATGAACATTTCCCGGTACCTCTATAAGTATGGATCCAACTGGTGGACCCGAACAAGTCTGGGAGATAGGTGTGGCAGGGCCTGATCTAGATATGCAGAGGGCAGCTGAGCCCTGGTCCAGCTGCCTGTGTGAGGGGTAGGGGAGGAGAAGAGGGTGTTGCCTGTCCTGTACCTGGCTGCACAGAAGTGGGAAATGGCAAGGCCATGACTCAGAGGTACAGGGCAATGGGGTTTGAGCACCTCTGGTCTAGAATATATTGCTTAAAAGAAGCATAGATAAGAAAGGTCAAAATCCCTTCATACACTTCCTAGATTTGACATTCTTTTTTCTCAGCTTTCAAAACCCTGTGATCATCCTGGAGCTCTTTATTTTTATAGTAACAATTAACATTTGATTACATGATAAACATTAGGTATTTGCAAGACACCTAGCATTTTATGTCCCAAGTAATACAAGTGCTGACTGTATGCTATGTATATTGAATTGACAACTTCCTATGCAACTGCCAGTTCTTAATCTATAGATAAAATAGAACATCTTTGATCCCTGTGAGGGATTCCCATGACACAACTCACTGCTTTGTCCTGAATCTGGGTGCAGCACCTATAGCTGTTATCTTGAACTATAAAACCCCTGAAGACCTGGGAACAGGAGCCTGACCCTGTGAGACAATGGCCTTGGCAACATCTGTAGATGCTAATGAAAAGCAGATCCCACTCCAAAGAATGTCTTTTTATAGCTCTAGTGTACACCAGGCTTCAGGTAGCCATCCATGTATAAAGCCCCATAAATTTTCAAGAACTGTTGACAACTTGACTACACAAGTGCTCCCACTGTTGTCCCTACTGACTGAATCAAAATGTAGTAAAAATGGTGTTAAATTTTAGCACAAATATCCCTGATAGAAAAGGAAAGTTTAGATTAATTAGTGCATTGTATGAAACCAGAATGAGGAGCTCAGTATAAGAATACCAGTTATCTAACTGAAGTGTTTTCAGCCCTATTATAGTTTAGATAATAAGCACATAAAAAGCAAATATTTTAGAATATTTACTTTGTTCAATAAAGGTTATGATTAGAATAAAAAAGAAGGTGATTTCAAATACTACACTTGGCATACACAGTATTAGTATATCTCAAAAGTATTAGTATATCTGAGTGTATATATATATATATATAT
>JAGPOW010000290.1:22029906-22080782 GCA_030014935.1 Caiman crocodilus
TATATATATATATATATATTTGAGTATTAGTATATCTAAAAAATAAAGGCTCAGGGCAGTTTAAGACAACAATAAATAGGGTAACTTAGGGTGGTGGTAATGTACTAGGGTAATCACCCTAGTAAGTTAAGGTGGTGATAATATAGTAATCTTATTCTGGAAAGAAGTCTTTCAATTTTAAAGGAGGAATACATGGGAGGTTTTGTGCTTTAAAACACAGAAAAGTGAAATAGATGTAAGTCGTCATCTCACATTAAGCTATTAGAGGCTCAATTAGTTAAAAACAGCCTTGTGGCCAAATGGTATATTTGCACACAATCAAAAATTAAAAAACTATGTTTAGAAGCAGAAACAGATCAAAACTAAAGTAGGTACTTTATGATTTAGGATAATTTGGTCTTTCCTCTCTACCTCAAGTTTCATATATTATTATTACTCTGGAAAATGTCTATGATTACTCCTAAGAAAGCCAGTGTACCTGCCTTTGAATGTTATAGACTCTCCCAGAATAAGAAAATGCCTTACTTCCATAGAATAGTAGCTTATAAAGTTGCCTTTCTCCATTAGACAGCAAGAACTGCCCATGGGTAATGTCATTTTAAAGAATGCCCAGAGGATGCCTGATTGAATGGTCACATTTAAGTACTTTTGCTGTTATTTATTCAATAATTAATAATACCTTAAATATCTTTTGTGTGTAAAAAAAATGTGCTAGAACACAGAACAGCTCTAATACCACTGTGGTTATTCTGATGCCTTCTAATTTATTCTTGTTCAGATGAAATTGTTCATACCTTATGGCAAGGTTATCCTACTAGTGGCCTGTGGGCTGCATACAGCCTGTAGAAGGTTGATTTATGGCCACCAGACTCCCACCCAGTCACTGCTTCCCCCAATGGCTCAAGCTTCAGTAGTAGTCATGATCTCAAGGCTTCCCTTTCCTTCCTATACCATGGGCACCCAGGCAGCTCAGGGCAGTGGGGCAGCCCACAGCTGAAAAGCAAAGAGTGAGGCTGCATGCATGGTGCAGGCAGAGCTGCCTAAGTGGTATGTGTCCTGTGAGTCCTATGGTTCATGCTGGTGTAACCCGCACAGCTCCTAACTACTTAGAAGTTGAACAGCCCTGCCTTACTGCATAACAATAATGACTACTGCATACTGATCCATTCCCTGTCCCACATTCAGATAAAAGAAAGCGAACTCACTCTGGAAGTTCCTCTGATTTAATTCCCACAAACGCAATTGCCCTATTTCAGTTGTTCCCATAGACCCCTGATTCAGCAAGGCACTTATCCACTTACCAAATTACTTTGCTGAATCAAGGCCATAGCCACTTGCACACAAGGGAAATAGATCACTTAATGAACTGCAAAGGAATAAAACTAGGGGAAGTAAAGTGCTTTACATTTGTCCCAAATAAAATCCCTTGAGAATCAGTGAGTGTATTTCTAATGAAAGGGACCTTCAAAGTAACTTAGCAGGCTTTTTTTCATGACTCCTATAAAACTGGGCCATATAAAAACTGTGCAGTTTTGTAACTATTTCACATGGAATTACAGGCTTCAGATGACTTAATTCATTTTCAGTACACTCCCTCTAGGAAAACAGTAGGTTAAATACTAGGTGAAATGGTATGTGAAGTAGATATTGGAGGGAATGTGCTGCTTCTGTAGCTCATAAACAGTGTTACCCTTTTTCCCATTACAGTTGCTGTGAACCATAGGCACTGTTAACTGTAAAATGGGAATATGCAGCAAAAACACGGTACCCCTCCAAGAAGGCATGAAATGATAGGAACCTTATGCATTTTGCAGTCTCTACGTGGTGCATATAAGTTCACTGAGTTGTGGTAATATAAATCTAATAGTTAGCTGGCCAGCATCAGCAGCCATTTGGTTTCTATTCCATGTACATTCGCACTCTTTGGAGAAAAAGGAACTAGTGTCTTCCTGAGAGTGAATATATATGCACCATGAACCTCCATCTGAGACCAAAAATGCACAAAGTTGAAATGGGCGAGTAACCAACCTTGGCGAAATATCGCATCCTTGCTGCATAAAGGCACCAAGGGAAAACCAGAGACTATTAAATATCCCAAATTCATTAGTTGATTCATTACTTTGTGTTTCTCTTCCATCTTCAAACTCCTCAGTGTGCCACTCGTATGGGCTAAATCTGCTGACCAGGAATAAAACTACACTGACCCCAATGTAGGCAAAAACAATGCACATCCATATCTCATATGCTAAGGGATCAAGAAATGAAAACACTCCTGGCTTGGACTTCTGAGGCTTCTTGATCATTATTGATATCCCGAGGCTCATAAAGGGCTTTGAGAAGTCAATCACCTCTTCTCTCACCAGTGTTATAGTTAATGGAGCGATTGCAATATCGGCTTTCTGTAAAGGAAACAGAACAAGGTAATAATAACTGATGTGATAGTTAGCAAGAAATGGCTTTGTTCCTATTGTGTTTCACAAATGAAAAACAGGACAACAGGGACACAGATAATACTCATTTCACTGAAAGTACTCTATTGAGGAGTAAACTGTTTAGTAACTTACAGCTGAAATTCCTCTCAGTGAAATTTATACAACCATCTGGTTAGACTGTTCTCAGGCGAATTTCCCTTTTAGACATTTTTCAAAGTTTACAATATTCAAATATGTTAGCAAAGCATGTTCCTTTCATCTGCAGGAAAGCAAGCTGAAATATAGACTCTCTTTCTCATTTACATTTTTTTAATCTAACTCCATTCTTTAACCTTGAACATTCTTCCTGTCAAAGAAAATATGAATCAAGCCAGTTTTCTTCGTACTCAGGAGAATAAAAATAATCCCACAACTTCCATCAGTCACAGTTATTGGCAGTATTAAAAAGGTCGCCTTACCCCATAAACAAGCTCGCCAACCATCCCATTCCAGATTTTCGTGTCTGCGTCCCTTGCCCCATACTTGCCATCTCCAACTATTGTGAGCTTGTACTTGAAGCCACAATGTTTAGCAATTTCTGAAGCTAAGTCCACACAGTAGCCTTCATACCGTTCATTTCCTTCAAGCATCTCATGATTTTTCTTCATCATGACATATGGGGATTCCTGCACAGAAATATTTTGCTTTAGCTACTCACTAAAGGTAGAGTTAATGTAGGCTATGCACTTCTTAGAAAAATATGCTTGCTTTCTACAGGAAAAAAAGGAAAAAGAAATCTGACACGTTTCATTCATAAATGGTTTAACTTATTAAATTTGTCACATATTATTAAACATGTTCTATACAGCAAAGCTTCAGATCTATATGCAAATATCAATACTTGCAGGTGTAATCCCTCCTGGAAATGTATTAGCAATTGCCATGAATGTTAGTTATAATTAACGTATTATAAGGAGGCAAGAATACATTGCTTGCTTCTCTCAATTCTTTTGTTGTTAACACTGTATATTTAAAAAAGTTCTTCCCTCCTACAACCCCCAAATCTGTTGCAATTTTTTTAGGCACTAAATATATTGAATAACTATGCAGAAGAAATCAAAAAAGTCCAGCCAGTGGTCTACGGCTCCTAAGTGAAATGCTTAATATCCAAAAAATAAGTGACAATCATAATACAAGAATTTGTCCTTTCTTCCCATATAAGTATCGGAGCCAGAACAGTTCTCTTTAGGCCTGGGATCAATTTATAATGATAAAGAAGCTGTGTAAACAAGCTAACATTGCTGCTATATAACAGAACACAAATGTTGCTCTAGTAAATTAACATAGAATATGAACATGAATGTTCATTCCATCACTTGGGCAGAGAAGTTCATAAAGCTCTAAAGCCTAGAAGCAGTCTTTTTTCTGGTTTAGCAAAGTCTGTCTGCATATGGGCACAGAGACTGGAGTTTAAGAAAGACAATCCATTCAACCAGCAGACAAAGAGTTCTTTGAAATCATGTCATTGGTCACTTGTGTTGGCCAGAATGTTTGAATCCCTGCCATTAAAAATATTTGATTTTTCAATACAAATATATACATCATCCTTTTTATAACAGCAGAATTTAATGGTACCAGGAATCTTCTTTATGTTCCATAAAGAAGTTTTTTTTTTTCACAACTTTCAGCATTGTAGGGATAAAATGGAAGAACAGTTAACATGTGAATCAATAATTCACCTTAACATAAAATGCTATTTGGCACAAATGTGTTTAATTACCAATATAGTGGTGACAATAATAGTCTTGTTCTCTAGTCCTGAAGATTCATTTCCAAGAGGACCATCAATGGGATTCACAACCATTTTGTCCACTTCACTCCAGTATCCAATCTGAAAAAAGTTTGTACTATGTATAGATACCAATGAATGTCCATATGATACATATAGCAAATTGTTATGCTTCAATATAATTTACCCTATCCATTCCAAATATGCTAACACAAACTTACAGTAGCTACAAACATGCAAACACTATACAGTTAACAAAAACAGGAACACACTGGAATCTTATTATACAGGACCAAATATTTTGCTATTAATTCTTCTACTGTAACAGTTGATTTTAGCTATATTTAATCAGATCTTGATATAAATGGTATTCTACACTAATGTAAAGGATAAAAAGGACTCCAAATCAGGAAGAGATGTATACAGTTATTGCAACTGGCTTTTTCTCTGTATGGCTTGGAAAAAGAGAAAAACAAATCACATTTAGAGAACCATAAATGAATATATTATTCTCTGAAAACAACCTGTTCTGCATTAGAAGTTCACAAAATTGTTATTAGATGCTCTCTGTTTATTTGCTTCCATTTAGCTGCTCTAGTTTAAAAGCAAAAAAACCCCTCCAAACCCCATAAATTATATGTATAAAGTTGCATATATAGATTGACATTGTACTTACCAGAAATAAAATGTCATATTTATTAGAAACATATAGTGCATTTTCTCTTTGTTCTGCAAGATTATTACAATAAAACCATATCAATAAACATTATTAAAACATGCCCTTTAGTTAGCTAGAGATTTTGACCACCTACCTTTTTGCATTGCTTAAAAGAGGAATATTGTTAAGGGCAGTTAGAAGTAAAATTACCTTACGGGGACCTGTACTTTTGAGCTCCATGATGTTTATAGTATAGTTAATTCTCTTTCCATTCTGGTCAAATTTTATATTTCCTGTTAGACCTTCCACTTGAACCTATATGGGGTAACAATGAGAACAGCAATAGAGTTAATTTTTTTTATCAAGAAAACACACACACACACACACACACACACTTTACATTTTGTATTTCCATACCTGGATATTAATTCTAAAATAGTCTGCAATTAAACTTTTCCTAAATTCCTCATTTCATTACTCGGTAGTCTTCCTGAGGTGTTAGCAAAACCTATTGATATTGATCTTGTAACTTTCTACCAACAAAATCTAGTTTGGAGCAGAAATATTATTTCAAAACATTCACAGAGCATTCCATATATGCATTAATTTGATAATACAATCTAGATAGGCTACCTGCTTTAATGCCCTTTCTATTTCTACACCATGACCCCAGGGCACTGCTGGATTTGCAAGGCAGTCTCCAGCATTTCCTCTTCTGGAAATCTCAATCCTCTGTTTACGCAGATTACGGAAAGCTTCAGTCATTACTTGGACAGCATCATAGGTCAAAGCAGATGTATACTGAAAAGGATTGAATAGATTGCATTAGAAAAAACGTTAAAGCTTCTACACTTCTTCCAAGTCTATCATTATTAATCCATTAAAGAGAAAAGTACATTAACATTAAAAGGAATGATAAAATATTCTTTAAGATTAAACTGTTTCTCTTATCTCTGAGGGTTTCCTTTTTCCCACAGAACCACATACTTATTAACATCAGCATCAAGAAGAAATGTCACTGTAGCACTAATGAATCAAAATTGGAAGTTTCCAAAGTTTGTCAAGGTGTAAGACTCTTTCCCTCATGATAGTAACAGCATAACATCTCTCTATTTGCAACTTGTGCACGTGGTTTATGGAAAGCAATGTTTGAAGTTTAAAAAATGTATATTTTAATTTTTTCAGAAATTGATCTATCAGCTGCATCTGAGGAAAATATATCATTTTTATTACATTTTGAATTAATGAACATCTCCTTGTTTATACACTTTAATAACAATATAAATCAGTATAAAAAGGTTAATGTGATGTAATGAGTTTGTGTAGCGTGTTACATGTAGATATAAGCATATCAATAGAAGGTACTAGAAATGAATATAGTCCTGGGTTACTGACTTGTTGGACAAGGGGTGGACAAAGTCTGGGCATAGGGGAACCCATTTCCCTGCAGGCCCTGGCATTGCAGCATTGCAGCCGGTTTCCATGGAGAACCCAGGAGTAGCAGGGCGAGGGTTTTCATGGAGACCAGCTAAATCAGTACTGGCGGGCATCTGGCTGAGCAGGAGATGCTCCAGAGCTGGGGCTGCGGCCAGGATCTCGTGGCAGTGACAGTGTGGGCTGGAGCTAGGACATAGCTGCAATCTGCTGTCTGCATGCCCCAGGCAGGAACTTGCAGGCAGCAGATTGCAGCTCTGTTTGGGTGGGGTGAGTAGGCAGAGTGTTGCAGCTCTAACCTGGCTTTGGACCATGCTGTCACTGCTGCAAAGTCCTGGCTGCAGCCCCGACCCCGGCCCCGGCCCCGGCGCATCTTCCTGCCCAACCATATGCCCCACCAGTGCTGTTTCAGCCAGTCTCCATGGAAACCCTAGCCCTGCACTGTCACAGCTCCACTGTTCCTGGGTTCTCCACGGCAACCAGCTGCAGCAATGTGGGCAGGAGCTGCTGGGAAATGGAGTCTAGTCACTGGCCCAATCTGCCATTTGACCTATCCGTGTCATTAGATTATGTCAATTATCTAATAATCGTTAATCTAAATAAATGCTAGCAAAAAATGCTATCTCTAACAATTATGACCCTTCCTACTAAAGCAGCTATTCATATTTATGAAAACATTGTAAATTACTGATTATTGTGAGAACTCTTTGAGTAGGTGGTTCTCTAAAAATCTTCATCCCGCATCCATAGATCACCAACTATTAATGAACCGGAGTTTGTAAATCCCTGGCTAACAGCTGCATTTTTTTATTACAATATTGTATATTGGAACAATGAATGTATTTTTCCTCACATCTTTTTCACTTTTGAGCAAGTCAGTGCTACACAATAAATAACAGAAAGACTAATAACAGCTGGAAAACTTAATCCTTTGTTTTCTGACAGCTAAGTGAACTAGAGTCAGGTTTATATAGGCTGAGATGGATTTATCTAAACTGAATACAGTGCTCACAAGGACGAATACCATCAACGTTTATCTATTGGGTTTATATGATATCAGTGCACACTTATGGATTCCAAATTATGAATACTAAAAAAGGAAATATATGTCATAACAAATTGTAGTCTCTTTAACTGCACAAAACATTTTGTAAAAGTTTTTTTTTTCTTCTTTTCCCTCCCATTATATTTCCCTCTCTTCCCATTCCCTCCTTCCTCTGTAAAAACCCTTTAGAAGATTCCTCAATTTTAGAAAGTGCGCTCTAGGCAGTAGCTAAATTGAAGGGGAGCAATCAGGACAGCAGCCCCAGGAAGGGTGCCAAAATAGCTAGCACTACAGCTGCGGGTGGCCACGTCACCAACCACCAGCAGTGCAGCCAGCACTGTTCCATGCACTGCCACTGCCCAGAGTATCTGTTGTTCTGGGTACTGTGCCAAAATATCTGAAAACAGGTTCCTTGTCCTGAAGATTTTAGACTCCAAGATAAGCCTTACACAAATGATAGATTTGTTCACTCACTCACTGTAACAGTGCATACAGTGCATATACACCCACATTTCTAACTTTTATCTGATAATAAATGTATAAACTAAATGACAGTCATCCCTTTTGCCTCTTCAAACTAAGTTAATTCATAGCTTATTGGTGCAGTGTAAAGGCGGCTTTAATAATCAGATGTGAAGAAGATAGGATAGTGTCCTTACAGGCCACTTAAGAGTAAGAAGAGGTAGCCTCCTCCAAATTCCAGTCCAAGGTAAGGCAAGGCAAGACAAAAGTCCAAGGCAAGACAAAGAGTTTTGAATTGACACCTTTTGAGACATTTGAGAAAAAAAACTACCAAGTGTGAGATAAGTCTGGAACAAATCATTCCTAGGTGGTTACCTAAATTGAGTAGGAACATTAATGCATGAACCAAAGTCAACATGTGTATACCCTCACGTATATCTGTGTGCATTCTGGACATAGAAAGGTGGATTTTACATAAGTTTGCAAAATGTGGGGAGGCACTTTGGAAAAAGTGGGCTATAATATAACTAGCTGCAGTTTCATAAATGAATGTAATGAATCCGATGAAGACCAGTAGAAGTTAAAAATACGTTCACAATAAGGCAATGAAGAGTGAAGTATAGGCCGTTTGCTTCAGTGGTCCTGGTTTTAATGAGAATTTTTCATTTGCTATCACAACCCATGCAAAAGGCTTCTGTAATTGTAATCAAGGCATGCTCTGACATTGAGGTCATTTTTGTATGCAACTTTTGGGTGATGTGGGAGAAAAAGAAAAGAATGCTCCTGTTTATTTAGATTCCATAAATGTACTGGTTAATACATTAATAATACAGACAATCAAGGCCAATTAAAAGTTTAGTTACTAGGTCATCATGCCATAATCGAGGGAATTCAGTCTGCATTCAGGCATGTGATTACAAGAAGGGGGTTATGACTTCTTTGAAGAAAATGCCAAACCATATTTAAAACAGCATTCTATTATAAAATACATGCACAAAATACAAGCTGAATAAAGATAGCCATGAAAAATCAATGTTTCTAGTGCCTGTATTACAGCATCCTGGTTAGGATTCAAAACAGATGAGAACATGTTATTGACTTATCTGGAGATTAACATCCCATTAGTTTTTTCTCACTCTACTCTGCTGAAGTTGCATTTATACCCAAGCGTTCCCCTCTTTACCATTTTAGACATTTTAGACCATTTAGCCTCTCTTGTGTGAGGCATCACTTTTGATTGCATTTCTACTAATTAATTTTACTACCATTTATATTTCTATCAGTTACCGTATGCCTTTTCATGACTAGGGGTTCTACACCTTTCTGAAATATACCATCTGCAATTTCAGTTTCCCCCCTTTAAAATAACAGCCATACTTTCTGAAAATGAATTTGTGATTTTTAGGGTTTTTTTCTTCAGCTACTCTGCTTTACTTGTTTGCTATTTTTCTTATAATCTTGTGCCTCTGTGTCACCTCTCTATTTTCTTTTGTAACTGTGGGCATACATCAAGATGCCTAAGGCTTACTAGGTCTTACCACTTTCTATGATACTTATGTTAAAGTTTTTATTTTATAAAATGGGTCAAGTGCAATTAAGTAAACTCTTACCTATTAGCTCCCTAATTATGAGTTATAATATATACTGTGAATATCCCTAAATCTAGCTGAGTACTACAAAAAGGAAGTAGAAGATTCATTGCAGCTTATGAGGAAGGCTGAATTTTGGAGCCAAAACAGTGTAAAAAATGTTCTAAATAAGCTTAAAAACAAAAAGACATTTTTTTCCCTATGTCTCATGATCTTTGGGTATTTGATTAGTTATCTATACAATTTGAGTCAGCAATCCTGCTTTAGTATTGTTTTTTGAAGAATAGGATGTACAGTTTTCTAAAGTTTTTAAAGGGCCTATGTATGATGATCTTCCTGTCATTGGCGAAGTCACAGTTTACATGCAAAAGGTAATAAAAGCTTACTAGGAAACTTGTCCCATTCTCAAATGCAGTTATTCCATTCTTTTTATTTATTTATTTTTTAGTTAGTGTTCCCCCCAGCATCATAAAAATAGAGAGGAAAAAAAATCATGACTAGGGAAATGTGGTGATATTCACACACTAATTGTAAATTTACTTGTATAAAACTTTGCATGCATGTATTATCTTTAATTAGAGGATTTCAAAGTGTTATCTTAGTATTTTACCTCAGTGTTACCTATGGGAAAACTGATTGAACAAGTGATCTTGTAACATGGTCATTCTGCAGGAATGGTGGAAACAAGAACAGACCATATATCTCCCCAACTTTTTCTAATATAAAATGTTTTCATGTCTAAACTAAGATCAGTGAAATTCAAGCATCAGTATAATGGTTTTCATGACAACGCAGAATATAGAAATACATATCAGCACATGTTGACAAAATTTGTGCTAGTAGTAGTTTGATTTTCTCACAGACTGGAAGCCTGATCATTCTCTCATCTAGGATCTGATCTTGTGCTATTGAAATCATTGGTAGTATTATTTGGAATTGACTAAGAGCAGTGTCAGAGCCCTATCTTACACTATTCCTATACCAGTCTATCTCCACTGACTTTTTCTTTTTGGTTTCCACTTGTCTGGTAGCAGAATCAGGCATCATCATCATCAGAATCAGAATCATTGCATATGGCTGTAGTTTCCTTTAAAAAAATCATTCCACGTAGAGTTTTTTTTATTAAAACTTAAAAGCAAATAATAGCACAGATGCACAAAGCATTGTCTAATATGCTCCAGGGGGTGATGACTAGAAGCACTGTCCTGTTCATAGATTCTATTCTAAATAAAGTCTTAAATTGACCTTCAGAAGCAACATTAATTCTTTCTAACCTACATCTTTTGGTGTGACCCCCAAGAAAAGGGCATGCAGTATTCTGCCAAAGTGTTCTCAATTTGCCTGTCTGATGAATTTCTTCCCTTTGGGAAAGTTGTAGTGCATTTCTTAAATTTAAATATTAAACTGTGCACCCAACTTTAAAATCTTACTATTGTATACATTTTTAATATTAATTAGAACTGGAAACAAAGCTTCATCATATTTATTATGACAAAACTAACTGGAGTCATGAACATAGCATTGAGATCTAAATTGCAGGAAGATTGAATGTTGTGCTTTTTTATGACTTACATGTATATAACGAAGAGTAAATAATAATATTTATAGCTATATACAATCAAGTGAGAAAGAGTCAATGCAAGACCTATTGAAGTCAATTGTAAACCATTTTTTAAAGTGTAAGATAAACAATGTAATTAAGATCATAAGAAGAATATTGAAGATATATATCAGTATACATTGATAGAAGTTGTACTTTATGTACTAGAGATGTGATCTTCCTCTTAATAAGGGTTTGATTTGGCTCTACTGATGAATGAAGAACCAAGAAAAATAAAACAAGGAAAATATAGGAAAGTAAACCAATGCCACTTAATCTGAAGATAATAATCCTAAAGTAGAAGTCTAAAATATACCAACATTCATCACACTAAGACTCCATCTACATGTTACAGGTATTACACTACTAAAATCTCCAACCAGCTATAAAGTTAGACCTTAAACATTTATGCTAAGATTATCACTTTTTTAATTTGCACATGTGGCAGGGTCTCCCCTGAAGCTGGGAATGCCATCATCTGCAAGGGCTCCCAGCCACAGTGATGTACCATGCCCAACATGAAACCACCAAACTGGGGTGGGGGGGCAGCATAAAACCCCCCAGCTCACATGCATCTCTCAATCTTGACTGTGCCTCATGATGGTCACCTGGAACAGAGAGTCCTGCAACTGACAGGTCTCTCAGCCCCAGCTGCTCTTCATGCACAGCCAGGACTGAAATCCCTGTCAGATGCTGGGTCCCGTAGTCCCAGCCATGGGAGCCTGCTTCTTGCCAGTGCAAGGGGTGAAGCCAGGATTAGGCTTCTCCTACACCAGCAATAAGGCATGATTGGATTTAATACGTGGTCCCATAATTATGCTTCCTGCCATGCAAGTGTAGCACATGTTGGATCCAATCACACTTTACCTGCATGCATAGAGGAGGCCAAATGCTTACCTGGTCTTTTACAAGGTACACATATTAATTACTAAAATATGTAATGTGGTAGCAAAAATTGCCATCAGTGCAGTGCTCACTTATTAACTCCAAGAGAAAAAAAAGAAATAATCTAACTGTAAGTATACAGATGAAGGGGGTCTATCTAATACTTGAGGCCAGATGGGTCAGTAATCCAAAACCAGTAATAGGAAAATGACCTGACAGATTGGAGCTTGAAGGGTTTGTTCATTTTAAAGAGAAGACAATGATGACTACTGAGGCACCAGTGGACAAATCTAAAAAACACAAAATGATGACAACCTGGAAGAGCTGCAGTATATGTATTATCTGTGATGGAGTACTTGGTGCAATCTATATGAAGTATTGATTAATAGAATTCAAGGAAAAATCCAGTTTTTAGATGGCAACAATAGTGGAGTTAACATGAGGATTTGAAACACAATCTTGAGAGCAAGGCAGAGGAAGAGATCAGCTAGAGGTAGAGAAACAAATTTAAACACTAGGCATGGTTCATTTAATAAAGTGAGAGAGAAACAGATCTGAAACAGGATATGGTGTTGCAAATAAGAAAGGTATGGCAGTCAGTCCTCCGCAAAAAAGGAAGGAACCATGGGGACAGGCAGGGGGTGCCAAAGAAGAATGCATATAATATATAAAATCTATGAAGCAAAACAAAAAACAGTGTGATCTGAAGAAATATAAAAGAGAGCCTGAGAGTCACGTCAGTGCTAGGAAGAGACAGGCCCTATGACAGACAGTTCCTTATTAAGGAAAATTGACAGGACTATCCCTGAAGCAGATCTAGATAATAAAATGATGCTTTGTGACAAGCAAATGTACTAGATGTAAATTTTATACTCTAAGGGATCCTGGTATGAACAAGCAAAGCATTGAGATAAGGATTGACTAAGCTGGAAGTGGAAGTTTGGGTAATTTCAGTGAAAGTTTTCTTATCCTTGAAGCAGGCGGGTGAAGGTATGACAAATTAATTAAGATATCCCACGGACTGATGTTATGAGGAAAAATGTAGGGTGTTCATCCATTAGGCACATATGAAAAGGACGTCTACTGATAAATGGACTACACCTGAAGACTACATCACATGGTCCACTACTGCCCTGTGTTTAAACTAAGAAGTTGGGTGGAAGGTTGGAAGAGACTCTATATACGATAGTTGATGAACTGTGAATTAGACATTTTTCAATTATCAACTATGGATAGTTTCCTCAAAACATCAGCCTATCTACAGCAGCAGTTGAAAAGGTAAATAGAGTGCTAAGAATCATTAAAAAGGCATTGAAAACGAAACAAAAAAACATCATTATGCCAATAAATATGAGTATGATATATTCACCTCTTGATTACTGTGTGCAGTTGGTCAACTCATCTCAAAAAGAACATAGTAGAACTACAGATGGTAGCAAACAAGACAATAAAGATATTTATGGGTATGGAATGGCTACTATACAAGGATATATAGGGAGTCTTCTTCTTGGAAAACAAATGAAAGGGGCTGCAGGGAGCACATGATAAAGAGGACAATTCATTCCATAAGTGCCCATTTTCTTACAGTCTTCTTCAAAAGTATGCACTACTTGCCAATGTCAGAGACAGGGTGATGGGCTAGATGCAGGCTGGCACTTCTTACATTCTTACAATCTTAACACCTAGTTCTAATTCAAAGAAAAACAGAAAATCAAGTAAACAAAGATACAGTAATGGACATAGGAATAGCATAAGATAGGACATCCAGGCAGAAGAAAGACATCATTAAAATTGATGTGAGCAGTTGTCAGGCAGGTAGCCTGCACAGAGCAGTATGGTGTATTTGAGGGTTCTGTTGCCTAGATCAGTAGTTTTGTAGTACAGACGTGACCTCCAAGAGCTTGATTTACCCAACACAGGGCACATCTATGCTACACTGATGTAGCAATGAGGTAAGGCAACGTAGCATCAGTGGGCATGAACTGTGATACTGCCAATACTGTGCAGTAGCAATGAGCTACTTTGCTAGTAGCTCATTGCTACTGCACAGCATGGTCTGGAATGATACACATGGCACTAGAACTGTGCAGTATCAGCAGTCATTGTGCAGTCATTTAGTACTTGCTTTAGCTAAACAAGTACTTAATGACTGTGCAGTAACAATGGCACAGTTGGGTGCTTGTGTAGACATGCCCAGAGTGAATGCTAAGAGCAACTTGGATTATTCTACATAAATCCATGTGCTGTAAATTCACAAAGAAGGAAGAAAAGCCATTAAACCTAAAGGATAATGGTAGCACAAAAATAAGTGGGCCTACACCAACATAAATACATTTAGACTAGAAATAAGGTGGCGGCATATGAGTGTCAAGGGACTAAAGTTCTGAATAGTGGTTCCCAATAGATATTATTGAAGCAAAAAGGTGAACTAGCATCAAGATGGAGCTGGATAAGTGTATATAATGTTTGGGAACTGGACTTCCCAAAGATTGAGCAGGACACCACTGTACCAAGCAGTGTATCTGTGGGATAGTGAAGCAAGTGGACAAACAGAATGGTGCTCTCCTGCCCATACTCCAGGAGCCTTTACCACAGAAGCCATGCACAAAATATGTATGTATGGAGTGTGGGGTAGGGTGGAGGGAGGAGGGGGGAATAGCAGGGGTGAAGGAAGGAATGATGCATCAGGGTGAATTCCCAAGAATCCCATCCACAGGGATGCTGCCACCAGAGCATAGATGACAAAATCAATGACAAAATCAATGACAGCAGTAGCTGTGTCCCAATCTTTGGGAAGTCCAGTCCCTCCCTTCCTCTAGGTCTTCACTGGTCAGCAGACCCCTGTGATCTCTACCCCCACATCCTGCCCCCATCTTGTGCTCAATGAGTTTGCTGTATCTCTGGAGCAAATCTCCAAAGTGTCATTGTTTCATATTAAATTTAAGGAACACGCTCAAATACAAACACACATATGAAAAGTAAATATGTAAAACAAACAGTAGGTGGTAGAATTGCCCTTTTTTGTATCTGAAGGTTCTCCTGGATACACGGACCTTTTGCTTACTTCACTATGCTAGATATTTTCACATTATTTTTTAGTCATTTGCTAAATTAGGCATAAATTAATTTTAACAGAACATTGCAAAAACATAAGCATCTGCTGCTTTGATAATAAATGTTACAGCTTTACCCTAGCCTGATATTTATGTTCAATAAAATTGCCCATCGGAGTTTGGATATTTATATTTCAGCAGGGAGCACTACACTGTGCCATGGTATATTCCACTTGTCAAAAAATGCAAAATTATTTTGTACTTTATATTTATATGGTGCTTTTCATCCAAGGAACTCATAGCACATTACAAAAGGAGGAAAGTGTCTATATAGTGCATATTTTCATATATATACTTCTAGCTGCATTCACATGAGCACGCACGATTGATTCCTGGGGACAACTAGCAGGATACCTTTTGCCACTCCTAGTTGTCCCCAGGGACCGCCTATGCCATGCACCCTCTGGCATGTGGTTGGTTACCCAAGTGGGGTATGGGAGGCTGGAGTCAGCACTGAAGTCTTGCCTGGAGTCCTGAGGGCCTCCTGGGGCTGCAGCAGTGGTGACCCTGCTGCTCAGAGCCTGGCCAGCAGCTGAAGCATGGCTACAGGTGGCCTGGTTCCGATTTCAAATGGCACATGCTGGCCCTGCATGTGTTGCTCTGTTTTTTTTACCAGGTTGTTTTGACTCCTGGATATCCAGGGGTCAGAACCTGACCACACTGCTCCCTTGCAGTGTGGAGAACAGTTGAATGTGTTGTATGTGGTACAACAGATGTGTTTGCAGCACCACATACCTGCTCTCATCTGGACACAGCCTATGTGGGCAAAATCTCTCACATAAAGTTCTCTGTTTCACTGGAGCAGGGCACCAAATACCCTGGGCACCAAATATGTAAACAATAATAAAGTCAATAGGAGGTGGATTTCTAAATCCTATTGGCTCTTCAGAAAATCCTGTACTGAACTGACAGGTCCTTTAGGGATTTTGGAAAGTATGGTGCTAAGTGCAAGATATATAATATAACTTAAATAGACAGGATCAAGGTCAACAGGCATGAAACATAACTTCTTATTCCATGACTAGGTTCAGACATTCAAAAAGCCCGAGGTGGAATTGAATTAACCTATGTGGTTTCCTTTATGTGGTGTAGTTCAGATCAGTAGCGAACTGAGCACACATTTGCCCTTTGGTGCAGGGGGCAAACCTTAGGCCAGGTTCTGTCATTTTAACCAGTCTATGCATGCTGAACATCTGTTCTGTTACAGGAATAACTTGGTTTTATGTGCTGAACTTCTGTTCTGTTGTGGGTATAGACTGGCTTCTGATCACTTATACTGGTAAAAGTGTAATATCTGTACCTGCCCTCAGAGTTATAAGTCTGCCATTCTGATTTTGAAAGTTCTGCCATTTTCTCAGGTCTGCAGTTTAATAAAGATCAGGCTTTTCTTTTAATCACTCCCACAGAAATAAATAGATCCACTGAGTTTCTTTACTGCTGCAATCATGAACTTGATGTGTATGCTGTACTGTATGGGCTACCTATGTAACATGAATTCCTTCTGTCTCAGACTGTGTACTCTAGGTCCTATAAGCAACAGGAATTCTGGAAGTGTATAAAAAGCTCCAAAAAAGGAGGATTCTTGTAATTTCAATATGTTGTCAGACTTCAAGAACAAAAGAAGTAGACAAAGTACAAGGATGATCTACTACCTATGCATATGCTTACTAAAACTAAGGTAGGTACTTGAAAAAAAGAGGGGGCCAAACAGATTGTATACACTTGTACATAGGTTAAAATTCTGCCCTCTGAGTCCCCCACATAACCACAGACAAGCTAAGAAAGCTTTCTAAAGAAAATTAATATCTACCTGCATGGTCAGGGGACTATGCAGACAGAATACGGTACCTCAATAAAGCTAAGTTAAATTTAAAAGACACTTTCCCCCCCATTATCCTGACAGATGAACTAAAATAATTTTCAATCTGTGTAAGGGACCTTAGAAATAATTTGAAAGAAGACTCAGTGAAAAGATCATGTTTGTTAGTCTTATGTTTATATATTAGAGTTTTTTGGTTAGTCATTTTTTGCCACACTAAACAGAGCCAACCTTGTTTTGGCTTATAGCTTAAAAGGTTTCCATTGGCCTATGTTACTTTTATACTGGCAAAATACACTCATATATGTTAATTTCTGAAAAACAACAAGATCTCATGTTTTTGCCTGCATGTTGACATGAGAGGTTCAAAAATGCAAATTGTTATTTTCAATAGAAATAACAGGGCTGATTAAATTGTTAACAAATTGTGCTCACAACCATTGTTCAGATTCCAAATGGATGTTTGGTCTGACCATAATCATGTTCTTTTTCATTTTGCCTGTACAAGTATTAGCATGAATGGATGCTTGTTCACATGGATGCCTGGAAACAGCTGTTCTTTGTATGAAGAAACTTACCATGGAAATACTGGTCTCTATTCAATCTTTAATAGAGCTTTGTGCAAGGATGCTATGGGGATATTTGCTGGGGGAGGGAGAAGCTACCACAAAACACCTGTGCATCCTGGCTATTGATAGCCAAAATTCAGACCCTGAGGAAATTTGGTGCAATTCAGAGAAGTCCCCCAAAGGCTGAGTGCGTATGAGTTTTCCCTGACCTATACACGGAGGTCACCCACTCTTAATATTTACACGGGATCTTGCTTTCAACTAATTTCAGAGTATCCAGAAAGCTGCTTTCTGGCACGTCATTATTTCTACTCCAAGTTCCAAGCAGCAGAAGAACTGTATACAAATCGAAATATGTCCTTAACTGAAAGGTTTCAAATATCAAAAATGTTTCCATTTTGGAGATGGTCAGCAGTTTGGGTCAATTCTTATGTTGTCTGAACAGACTCATCTATCCTTAATTAAAGCTACTAAATGAAAGGAAAAGTTTAGATTAGGACTGACTTTTATTATAACAGTGTTCTTTTTTAATTGCATTCTAGCTGATCTAAAGCTACAGTAGCACCATTGAAAGCATCTGTAATAATAATATTACTATCTATTTACACACTTCCCTAGGTACAGAGAACACTGCAGAAGAGAAGGATTCTGAGCCAAGTAAATGGCATACACCCTGCTTTGAAATGTTCACAATGTTAAGGGCAAAGGCTAATATGGAAAAACTGTGCAAAACAGAGAGATTCTGTATTATTTGGGATGTCACTGAACCAGATAAGGAAGTGTTGATTGTGTCTGTTTAGCAGAGAAAAGGAAAGCAAGAATGAACAGGCCAACCCCCTCCTTTCCACCCCAGCCACTCAATACTTTAAAATTATTTTGGAGAGTATTAAATCTAAATGGGTAGGTCTAGACCTGGTAGTCTTCAGATCAGTTCCTACCCAAGAGACCATGTCCTCCAGGTCAAGCCTGTACGCACAGGATGGCATCTGTCTTACACTTGTTACCAGTCCTGAAATTAAAGCAGAAATTGCCAGGTGAAAATCTATGGTTTGTGTTATGCAGGACCTCAGATTGGATTAGCATAATGACCTTTTCTCTTCCTCAAATCTATAAAAGTCATAGTACTTTCTAATAAGCTCAGGCAGGTTCTCTTTTTCCTGTTTATCAGTTGCTGACCTTCCTCTCAAATGAAGCAACTAAGACTTTTCCTACAAGCAGACATTACTACCCATGTTCTACTTATATTTGCTTCTCAGGGTCCAATTTTGTGTTTTGCCCAAGCCTTCCTTTATCATGGAGCATGACTCTCAACCATCCAGCCTTCATGTGATGATGATAGTGTTTAATATTGTTTTCATAGAGAATAGTCAGCATCTAAGAATACAACTCAGCAGTCTACTGAACAGATATTTCTATACTGAAATTCACTTTCATAGATTCATAGACTGGAAGGGGCTGGAAGGGATCTTGCAAGATCATCAGGTTCAGCCCCCCTGCACAAAGCAGGAAAGACAACTAGGATCAGGTGACCTCACCAATGCTGAGTAAAACAGAAAAATCACTCCCCTGGGTTTGCTTCAGATGCATCGGTTGATGCACACCATAGCCTGTAAGTACGTCGGGGATTGTTCATCCCCAGATGAAGCACCCTGCATTTCTCAATATTGAACCACATCTGGTTCCAATCTACCCAACATGCCAGCCCATCCAGGTCTGCCTACATCTGCAGTCTACCGTCAAGCGTGACCACATTCCCCCATAACCTGGTGTCGTCCACAAACTTGGCCAGTGAGCTCTTCACCACCACATCCAAACCATTGATAAAGATGTTAAAAATTACTGGAGCAAGAACAGACCTCTGAGGGACAACCCTAGCCAGTTCTCTCCAGGACAACATAGATGCGTTCATTAGTTTTATCCAGCTTAATGGACAAGAACAAATATCAAGTATTCAAATAATTAATTAACAGTAGTAAAGTAAAAGTTGTAAATGTAATTTTTCATTCTATTTCCCTTTTTCAACAGTATATTTTACAGACATAGACACAAAGAAACTGAGACACAGAATGATGAAACATGTCAGTAATACAACCAAAAATACAATAAGTCTCATAGTTCTCAGTTCCATGGTCAAGTCACCAGAAACACATGATATATAAGATATATAAAAATCACAATAAAAATTTATGGTAATCTATGGGATTGAAATCTAGGATCTTTATGTTACACTGTTCTAGACTCCCAAGCCATGACATCACAGTTGGAAAACATTTACTTTAGCAAAATGAATGAAATTATTATAGTAATCTTACACCCACATTTAAATACAATGCACTCTTGAAAAACAACAACAATGCTGCAGCTGATAAATTCTTGACTGATTTACTGTAAATCAGAGAATATCTACCTTTTGGATCTGTATTACATGAAGTCATAAAATGTACCTCATGGAATATTTGGACAAACGGAAATAGACTGTGTGATAGAACTGTTTATTGTTCTTTACAAACAGCATTAAACTGCTGACAAGAAGCCAACCACAACAATTCAGTCTACTGTTGCAATAGCAAAAACACAGGGAAAAATGTAGCTGAGGATGAAAATGAAATGTAAAAATGTGAAAACAAACAAAATCCTTCTCTAATATTGACACACAGAATAGATGTGAAAGCACTGATGTGTATATTACAGTATAAATTAAATAGTTATGTAAAAAAATAAAATCTGGTCAGTACTGAAAAGCATAATTTGATAAGCGTCTGATACACATGCACAAGAAATATCAAACATATGAAAAATATTAAGAAATTCTTCTCCAATGGGAAAAAGGAATTTAAAAATTGCTACTATCTATTTAGAAGGACTTCTACTTTTAGAGATGGAGTATTGGTTAGATTAGAAATGCCACAAAACAACTGTTTTTTTTTATTTTTACAAGCAATACCACAAGAAACAAATTACTAGTTTAAAAGTCTGTCTTATCAGCTGCCTTCACCATCATCATTGTTATTATTATGTGATATACTGTTTCTTTCTACTGTGGAAGCAAAATTATATTAGGATATACTATTTTTACTTATTATTATCCTATTAAATGTCATCAGCAAATAAAAATCTGTTCTTCTCTGGACCATATACCTCTTCCCCAAGGAAAAAAAAATATAAAACTATTAGTATAATATTATTAGTACTAGTATTAAAGCATATCTTTTAGTCATTAGTCATTACATGACTTTAGCAAATGTATTATTTCCCTTTACGATTTGTTCCCCAATCACCATTCTTTTTTCATTAAAATTAATAGTCAAAGACCTATTCTTTGTTACCAGTATTTAATAATTTAATATGTAATAGTTTATTATATTTTGTTTAATATTTTAATATTAAATATTTAATAATAATTTGTTACCAGTATTTACTATTCACTGTAGTTAAAATTGTATCATTGATGGGTCTGAATTATTATTCAATCCTTTTTACCCCTCACACCATACCTATGGGTCCTGCTTTAATATACCAAGGCTTTTTACAGCTAAGGAATTAAATGTTTTAATTAATTTTCTACTAAAAACAAAAACAAATAATAAACATCTGATTTATGATAATTTATAAAGAAACCATAATCTGTTAAAATAATGTTAACAAGTTGGTATTTGCAATTCATTGTACTTGAATGTTTTTTTTTAGTTTTGTCTATATTGTTAAAACATTTATAGGTCTGAACAGAATTTGCAAAGGGAAATAAAGTAAGCAGGCCATTAACTGTTAGATGTGCATGAGGTGTTTAATGAACAGAAATCTGAATAGCCAAGCAAAGTAACAGCTAGATGAAATGGAGGCCGAGAAACTCACAAAAACAAAAACTGCAGGTTCACATTTAAAATGTGTCCTCAATTATTTCTTTCTTATTAAATAAGGTAATAAATCATAATATTTAATTATTCAACTGTATCAGGGTGCAATTACACATTAGAGCTAACATGTGCTAATTCTAAGGAATGTTAGTTTGTGTTAAGGTTAACTAGTGCTAGTGATCAGTCACATACTCAGAGTTAATGCCCTCTCTAATGCACTCTGCTCAGACCTCCTGCTGGTAAGCAAAGGGTTAATCTATGCCTGTCCTGCTCACCCATTTTCCATCCACAACATCGGTGGGGGAGGAGGAAGAGGAAGGGCCCTTCATGCCTCTTGCACTGCTATTATCGTATCCCAAATAACCCCACTGACCTCCATCAGCTCCCAGATCTCCTCTCTACTCCACAATTGACCCCTCCACCCCTGGATTGCTGCCCTGCCACTCCAGTCAGCCTGAGAACTGTGGCAGTGGAAGCAGCAGGAGGGTAGTCCCCCTTCCCTTAGCACCTAGATCCATTCCCCACTGGTGCCCACAGCTGCCTGGCAGCTCCTGTCTCTCCCTCTCCCCCACCCTCCCGCCTCTTCTTCAGTCTCAGGGCCTGGGGGAGGTAGATCTGAATGTATAGTAGCAACATGATTTGCAGGTACCCTAGGAGCAGGCAGGGAGCGAGAACACCTCTACTGGCACCTCTGGCACTCTCAGGTCAATTGGAATAGCAGGGCATACCAGGTGTAGAAGGACCAACAAGGGGCAAAAGTGGGGACTGGGGCTGCAGAGGAGTGTTCTGGGGGAGGTAAAGGTTTTAGGGTTGGGAAGCAATTTGGGGAGCAGAGAGGACAGCACCCCAGCAGCATCCAACATACCCTCCCTCTTTCCTTCTCACTACTTCCCTATGTTCTGTAACCCCTGACAATCCCTCTCCTCTCACTGTTTTTCCTTCTCTCTTCACTCACCCAATCCCTACCCACCTGTTGCCCAGCTGTTCCCAGCCGTCAGTTCAGCACTGTAGAGCCCTGGATGATAATAACTAGTCCACCTGGGAGCAATGCCTCCTGGGATACTGCAGGACTGCATATTGGTGGTTTTATCTCAGGTGAATATCCATAAGTTAATTTAACACATGATGGGTGCATCTACATGATGCGCTAAATGTGTAGTAGATTAATTCTACTGTACATTAGCATATCATGTCAAAAGTTGTGCTAATGTACTAATATTCACTAGAATTAGTCTAATGCACATTAGCATCACTAAAAAGGCATGCACCAGTCCTATTTACTGTGCAGTAGTGCCGCTTACTGCACATTGAGTTAGTACCTGTTATTACAGGTACTAAGCTTAATGTTCAGTAACTACAGTGCTTTAATGCACATGTAAATGTGCCCGCTATGTAGCATAGCTCAAAGATAATTCTTGCGTGAAGTGGTATAATTTTAAAATGCTGGAAGGGAATTTAGCATGTGTTAATGAGCCTTAATGGGTGATCATTCCAGTTTTAAGTGTGTTTAAAATAATCTAATTGTAATGTATAATCTCACCCTAAATTAGTATAGTCTGTAGACTCTGTGGAATTATTTGATTTCAAACCCAATCAATCTTTTTTTTTCCGTTAAAAGCAAGGAAGGTAGAAAAGAATAGCATTTTTGTAACCCTTTTTATAAGTCTGGTGTTATAAAACTGTAAAACCTAATCTAGACAAAGGAAATATGCCCAAAATGGCAGAGTTGCCTCATTTTTAAATTGTAGATTAATTTATCCTTACTGGATTATATGTAGATTGCACGTTCTAAATGTCTACTTTGAAAAATTACTTTCTGTTCTCTTTTGCTCCTCAGTGTTGAAAAATGATCCATTCCTTTATTTTAGCTTGCAGAAGTAAATTAATTATTCTACATAACCTCTGTGCAAGCATGTACTTTATATAATGTCTTTGACTATAACAACCAATACTATAATTATATTGGCAGAGCTGTATTACATGATTGGGTGGGGGTTAGTGTTCTCACTTTTTCCCGTTTATCAAAAGCCTTACATTATTTGGTATATTTCTGAAAGCTGGGTCCTGGAATCATAGGATTTTGGTAACATATATGTGCTTTCATTTTTAAAAATTGTTTAAATTGTTTCGTTATAAATAAAAGCTTGAAATTCTAAACCTATGAAGGCTCAAAAAGAAGGCACACAAAATGTCTCAGCTGTTGACAATTGTTTCTTTATATATCTGATGTGGACCTAATTTGCTATATCTGTATATATAGCTTCCATATTCAGTTCTTCAAAGCATTCTACAAATCCTCAGCATGTTATAGGGTTGTTGATTGTAGCCTTGTTGGTCTAAGGACATAGGCAAACAAGGTTCTTTAGGTAGATGCGATATCCTTTATTAAACCTCCAAATACTTGGAAAAATTGTTCTTTGCAAGCTTTCAGGCACAAACACCCAACTTCAGGCAAGGAGGTGACTCTCGTTATGTCTGAAGGAGGGTATCTGTGCCCACAAGCTTTCAAAGAACAAATTTTCCAGCTTGTTGTTGTTGGCTTGAAAATGGTACTTAAAGGTCTGTTTTTTGGGAATGGCTTATAGGTGTAGATATATGCATTATAAGGGTTCAAGATGGGCAGCAGGGGTTAACTAATTTGTAAAAGCCTGTGTTTCACACATAGAGTTGCACATAGCCCTGGAAGCAGGCAGGCTGGCTCTCTAGCACAACAAGGCCAACGGATGGACACAGCCTGAGAATTGTGGGGGGCATGCCATAACATAAGATCACAGCCTTCAAGGCAGACAGGTTGTCTAGCACAAGGACACAATGCCTGGGAACCAAGGAAGTATGTACCATATTGTCCCATAATACAAGATAAGTGACACCAGCTACAAGGCCCCAGAGAACCGGAGGAGGGGCTGAGTCCCGCTTTTGGGGATCAAAACTGATCAAATTAGGAGAAAGCCCAAAAGGTTACGTGGATATGTGACCAGAGAGAGACAACTGACCAGAGATAGCCACAAATAAAGAGTCATCAGGAGTCATCAAGGGGGAAGGGGCATACCAAAGCAGAGACTTGAGATTACCAAAAGGTCCCTCCCTATTTCTTTGTCTCATCCCTCATTCTATTCCTCCTTGCCCCTCCCAGTCTTGCTCCCTGAGAGGGGTCCCTATCCCCATCCCCATCCCTGTCTCCCTGCCCCAGGAAGGGTCTTTGAGGCCACCATAGACAGAGGGCTAGGTCCAAATCCAGTGTCAACAGTTGTAGGCACTTAAAATAAATATTAAGGTATTCATATTACCTTATATAAGTAAAGCGTTTGGTTTTCCTGAATGACAAAAAAAATAGCCATGCTCTCTGGTCAGTGAAGCCTGAAAAAAGCAGTCCAATACCCATAAATCTTACGATCTAATTCTGTATGAAAAATAAGAGTCAGCTAAAATTATGGCAGATTATATAAATTATCATAAACTATATAAAACTCTGTCTTTAAAGACAGAAGCTTTATTACAAGGAATTCAGGCTCTGTTGCAAGGTCATGGTTGCCCAGTCCTATGTCACTTATACTGTAATGTCCTCCAGTTCATAATTGCTTTAAATCTATTAAGAAATGGTATACAGTGGCATTTAAAGAAGTGATTCATTCATGTTGGGGGTGACCCTGACATTACATGTCAAGAATCTTTATGAAAAGCATGATCCCTTGTATTTTTTTTTCACAAATATATGTTAATTTCCATTCTCCAGGTTATACACTGCTGCTGTGTTGTCAAGTTATATCAGTCACATTGCATTGCATTTCATATCATCCTGTAAAATTACCCTTTTACAATTCCATTTGGATGCTAGACAAACAGAAGATAAGAGAACCGTGGCCTCCAAGCACATGGAATCTCCAGTGATTAGCCAGGGAGGTGTCACCGCTTTTCATTTAAATAGCCATAATTCAAAACTTGTATTGCCCCTTGGGTCCATTTGATACCGAATTTCAAATGTTAGCCTAGAAACTTATCTTGACAATTTTGATTGAATATTTATCTTACCTAGGAGAAGGATATACAATGTTCTATTATTCTACCACTACCTCCTTTGGAGCTGGGAAAGACAAAACTAATTGAGAGGAGATAAAAAAAACCTCCAACAAAAGAGTGCAGTGCTAGATATGAAGGCATTTTGGCTCAAGAAAAGTGGACATGGATGCCTTCAAAATCTCCCAAGTACACTTGCTATTAGATGCAGCATTGTGATGTTTTAACATCTTGCTGCTTGTTAATTATAAATTTGATCTACATCTTAGCCAGCCATTGTTTGAATATTGCACCAACCATGACAGATCCAGGACTGACTGTACAGTTAAAATAAATTTCATAATTAATGTTAATTTTTTTCCTAATAAATAGTGTGGAATGCTCAAGAGCAGTCAATTTTGCTTTCACACAAGAGAGCAATTCCTTCTCATGTCTTTAATCCATGGTAATCCATAAAATAAATATTCCAGAGAAACAAATAATTTTGGAAGTGTTAGAAGACATCTACATCATAAACTGGCAGATTTTATATCTACAAAGGACCATTTTATTACGAAATCTGACTTCCTGCATAACACAGACCATGTAATTTTACCTGTACTCTAAGTGAGATATAATTTACTATATCCCTTGACAATATATTCCAATGATTAATTATTCTCATTTCAAAACACTGGCATCCAATTTCCAGTTCATATCTGCTGACTTAACACTCTAACTTCTGGTCTTGTGTTTGGTAAAGTAAATAGCTTGTAAACATCAGATTTCATCTCCCGGTGTAAAAAGCTGCGGTCAAATCATCTCTTTGAATTCCTTCAGTCCCTCATTATAAGTGGTGCTTAACAGACTACAGCTGACATCAGTGTGACTACCTTATGGAGCAAGGTATATCAGCATGAACAAAAGGTGCCAAAATCAAAGAAGAGTTCAGAAAAGAAGGATGTATGGATTAAATGTATCGTTCACAGTATAACCATATTTCCACTGAATGCACCAGTGAAATCTGCATATGTGAATTGAGGATGTGATATAGTCTCAAGCTTGTTCTGTCATGAAAAGAAGATAAGAAATTCCCCTGCAATAAGTTTTTTAAACCCATCATATGCACAAAACTAATCACAGCACAATAATGCATCCAGCTGAGTACCCCCAAGCAAGCTGTCATAAATATGAAACATGGTACGTTGTTCGCCCTTTATAATAAGGTTGGTGCTTTATTTTTTTTGTGTGTGTGTATTGCAATTCACTGACATGCCAACAAGTCTTATCTATTTAATTGCTATATAGAAATGGTTCTTATATTAAATGTAAAACACAGAAAATGCTGTTATAATGTGCTATTAATGTGAACATCTTTGGTCCTAACGTATATTGTCCTTACCACTTCTAGTTATTTGTTTTAATTGTGCTGGATCTCTCTACAGTGCTAGTATTAATACTGCACTATTGTCAATATGCCTTACAAGCATTACTTGATCCTCTTAATTGCCCTGGAAGGTAAGAAAATGTTATCTCAGTTTTCCCCAAAGGAGAAAATAAGACTGAAGTTAAATGCTATCCCAATGTCACACAGTGGGTCACTCAGGACGGAAAGGAGACCACACCTCTCTTTCATACAGTACTGTATTTGGCATATGTTTTATATAATTTTAGCACAAAATCTGAAGCAAGAAAACTTTGTTACATCAGAAAGGTTTATGCATGTATGCGGTCCTGTGTGTTTCTGAGTGCATGAGTGTGATTTAAGGAAGAAAGTTTAAAATTTAAAGCGTATATAAAACAAGCAAATGTCAGTGCCTGTATAACAGATGGTCACATCAAACAATTACATAATAAATTGCCAGGCACAAAAATAGAATAGTATTAAAAAAAATGTTTCAGATGTGTGACAGCACAGGATTTCTCTCCAACCAGCTACATGGTAGGGATGCTAAAAGTAGCCTGGAGGAACTTAAAATTTTTCTGCCACAGGACTTCCTTTGGCTCTTGTCTTCTTCCCCAGTCTCTTGCTTAATTTCCTTTATCAGTTACAATAAATACAAATTAAAAACATACCTTAATTGTACTGGTGTGAGCTCCTGGATATTCTTTTTCCTCTAGGGTTGACCAGCGCTGTATAAATTTTGACACCAAGGGATCATCATAGTCTACTATCTGAAATCCTGAGACATTAGCTCCTCCAAACTGAATTTTTGATAGATCTCCATCAGTAAACCCCTGGGCACAGAAAACATTTATGCCATTTTTCAGTACTATTATTACTATTGTCAATATTACACACAAGTAAGAAGTCACCATACAATTTCTACTGCAGAAATGTAAGGCAACATTTTCCTCACATAGGGTTTTCAATTTATGGCTGGAAATGCCGGGAAGTGATCATGTTGCTTTCTTGATATTTCCATTTACTAATGTGCTGAAGTGAGAGATCTTTGTAATAGTGAACACTTATTCTTGTGTGCAATCTGCTTTCTTCCAGTGGGAGTACTCATATGGGTAACCTGCCTTATTATCATGAAAAGTGGCTATATATATGGTTTAGCCCTGAGCAGGGACAGTGAGTATGCCAAATCACTTTCTTACTGTAGAGACCATTGCAGACAAGATATGAGAAGACTCTTACAACCCACCCTGAAACAAAAATATTTCGGTGACTTCAACTTTCTTATTCTCTCATAGAATAAAAGATCTTCTAACATTCTGGAAGAGTCAAATCATTTAAAGATATTAGAAGAGACAAATCCATTGACAGATTAATGAGGACAGACCTCCACTAATACATGAAACTGAATGCTTCTCTGCTTCACATATAAGGAATATATAAAAAGAGAAAATAGATGACAATGAAACATCACTTATTCAAATTCAAAGAGACATGTTAAATTAGTTTTGATAAAGGAGGTAATCTACAAGGAAGTGACTTTCAGTTTACTTGGAATCTGGTACAACCAGGCATGTCCTTTGTTTCATTTGGAAAAACAATAGCTCTTTTTGTAAATTTATTTACTCTTCTCTAAGAAAAGACTGGAGCAGGCAACAGAGAGGGGCAGAGTTGTGAAAGAGCCTGGAAGTAAATGACTTTATATGGATGAAAAGGCTAATGAAAGGATTCAAAGAAGTGGCCAGAATGACAGGCAGGGAACAGAGGATGATCTCAGCAGCTGCACTTTGAATGGACCAACAGGGAGAGTAGGGTGATGTGAGTATCAGAAAGAGAAGAGGAGGTTATAGTAACAAAGACAAAAGATGATGAGGTCTTGAATAAGTTTTCTCTGCCTTCAAAGGATGCTATTTACTATTCTTCAGGTATTATAACAAAGCAGAGATAAGGTAGATTGGGCACATTACTGGTGAATTTCCATATATTCCATATACATTTTAATTTCTCATAAACTGAACTCTGAGTGAATTCCACATGCATTTCATGTATGATTTTTGTAATCATAAATTAATCCTCAATTCATTTTATAGATGTTTACCTTCAACTTAATTTTTCCTTAACTGCTTTCTAGAGGAAACTCCTAACATGGATCTGCCTCCCTAAAAGCCATAGAGTTGTTCAGAGTTCACAAGGGAGTCTCTAACAGAGTAAGAATAACTGTCCCATTCTTATTCTTAGGAACTTGACAGCCGCCCACAAGCCTTAGGCAGTGACATCCTTTCAGGCCTTGCTGGCTTTTCAAACCTTGACAAGCCTAAGGAGTTCCATCAAAGAAGGATGAACCTATGAAGACCATGAGAAGACAGGGAAGATAATGAGCCTTGCAAAATTCACTGTGCATTCTCTTCCCCTATTGAGCTCAGGAGAATCATAAGATCGGGGATATTGCTTAACATCTCCTTTCTCCCAATCCCTCAGCACTTTCTTGAATACTCAATATTATTTTAGTAATTTCTGTACATTGTAACTTTTGTGTGTGTTTGCAGAATGAAATCTATTGATTTCAACAGGCGTTTGTAGAGTGAGAACTGAGATTTGACCCTGCTCCCTCTGAGCCCATGGAAATAAGGCCAGTTCTAAGGTTAATACTGAAGGACTTCGCCACACCTGATGAAAAAGATAATGTATGAGTATGTATTTATTATTCAGTTATTTGACTTCAATAAATCTGTTTTGCTTTTCATGATCCATTGCTGTCAAATCAACATAAATAACTATGCTAATTAATTTAAATTGAAACCCTGATTTGAGACACTTAACTTGAAGTATATCCAGAATGTTTTCATAATGAACAGACAAAGATGCAGCAACACTAGCCACTATGATCAAAAGCTGTCACAATTACTATGCTAATGCATTTTAGCTACTGCATATCACATAATAATATTGCTGCTCATTGAGGATAGCATTACTTACTGGTATGAGCATCACTATGGGAGTCATTCAACCTTACACATATTAGTATCAATATGCTGAAATGAACCTGTACCACTTTTTCATTTTCTTTCCTTTAAGCTCAAGAAGTGATTTGAAATGAAACATTAATATTTTATAGTTCTTCACATTTCCCAGCACATGGATTCTTTTATTCTTAAAAAATTGAAAATGAAGTTCATGTTATAAAACATATTTCCACATTTCTCTGCTTTCCAAGAAGTCTTAAATAGGTGACTCACTGTTAAACTAATGACATTTTAGATCATTCTAGACCACATTAAGGGTCCACTCAAAAACAAATCATGTGCAAGTATCTTCCTTCACTGGTATGTGTTCAGATAACAATATGGATTTTGGATGTTGGGGTAACGATATGAATTTTGGGAAGTACTGAGTGTGCAGCTGAATAAAGGCTTTTTCCTGTGCCTCAGCAAAAGGCTGCTGGTCACAAGATTGGATTATATATTAAAAGGTAACCTGAGCAAAAGTTGGTGGTCACAAGGTTAGCTGATATATTTAAAGCAACTAACCTAGCAAATGCTTAAGTAAGCAGATTCTTAACAAAAGGATAGGGTTCAAAGTGCATGATGTGTTAAGCAACCAGTGTCAAGAGACAAAAGCAAAGATACAGCCTTTGAGATGGAGAAGTCAGCAAGAAAACCAGCAAGAACCAGCAATAAACTGCAAAATGACCAAAAGAAGATAGGCGTCAAAAGTTTTATGCACGCGCTCTTAGCAAAGAGGAATGTAAATGAATGAAATATGTTGACAATGCCACGCTAAGGAAGCAAACAGTAAACAGAGGTGGAGCTTGAGATAGGAGGAGAAATGGAAGGAACCAAAGGAAGGTTATAGGCAGGTTAAATGTTAATATGTATGAACCAAGGTATAAATATTGGAAAGATTGGAAAGGGCTACTCCCCATATTCTGTCGGTGAGGGAGCTTACCCAAAGCTGTCTCCATTCTGAATAAAGCTGTTGCGAGCAATGTGTGCTGGTGTTTGTTCCCTACTCTGGCTAATGAGTAACGGGATCCATGGGTAATTGGACCATCATCTCCCTAGTCGTTGGGTGCTGCATGGAGTCAGGGTCTAACAGTATGAATCCTATAGGAGGTAGGTCAGGAATAGGAAATGAGCATGACTTCACAGAACCCTTATAGGATCATAGGGAACAGAGTGTAAGTTAGACCCCACTACAGCTCTGCTGTAACTTACCTTATTTATAAACAGCCACCAAAAAATCAGGAAATAATATTGATCCAGTCTTTCCTACCCACATGTAGTGGGGCTGGAGTCAATGATCTGTAAGGTCCCTTCCAGCCCCTAACAACTATGAAACTATGAAAATAATTTAAAGCTACCCCATCCCAAAGCTCTGTTTTGGCCCCATGCCAAGGGGTGAAGTAATTGCCTTTAGATTTACTTTCAAACCCTTTTTTCAACACCCTTGAGCCCATTAATCAGTTGGTGTAAATCAGGAAAGCATTACAGGCTTAAGATTTATGTACCCCAATGAGAATCTGGCCATTTGTCTTAAGGAATGAACAATAACAGTTATAATATTAATAACCTTGAAGTGGTTTCCAGGATTTGCTGAACTCTGCCTCTTAGCAACACAAATAATTATAGTTTCTGGCTCCCCATGTTCAAGGAAGATTAATTCAAACTGGAGCAGGCGCAGAGAATGACTACAAGCATGATCAGAAGAATGGACAACCTGCTCCCATCCTTACTAGAAGAAAATAAAAGAGCTTGGCTTGGTTCATCTACTACAGCAAAGGCAGAGAAGGAGCATGAATGTTTTCTATACATCTGAAGAAGGATAAGCATTCATGGACAGGAGCTTGCTTCAGCAGATGTTCAGAAAACAATCATGCTCCCTTCTCTGTCTTCACTGTAGTAGATGAGACAAGCCAAGCTCCTCTTGTAAGGTAGGAAGTCCATTGTCATCATGTAAGGTAGGTTGTCCATTCTCATCATGATAGCTATGTAGAAGTATATAAATATATACTTTGTTTAGTCTATAAGGTGCAAATCTACCCCATCATCTACTTAACTTCAGACTAACATGGCTTACTACGTCTGTTTTCTATACTTACTTTGGGAGATAAAGGAGAGGCTGAAGAGCTATTTAAGCTTATAGAGAATGTTGATACAAGAACAATGGTATATAAATTGGTCACAGATAAACTGAGGAACTTAATGATATGAAAATCACTTACCAGATTTGCAATGATGTAATGGTACCCTTTTACGTGCTTACCAATTGTAATAACCTACAAAAAAGAAGAGACAGCTCGTGGTTAATTGGAAACATACAAATACTACATGAGTTTACACTCAAAACTAATACATATGATCAGATTTAAATTCTATCCATGACGTTATATTCATCCATATTGAGGCTGTTTGGAGTATGGGCTTCCATTTACTACAAGTGTCCTGATCCTCAACTGGTATAAATTAGCTCCACTAAAGATAACGTTCTAAGATAAGCCAAGGTACATTGTACTTTAAAGGATTAGACTATCCTTCTAGACTCCCAGTCAGGGGTCAGTCTACACCAGAAGTAGCTGGTCACCAGCTGGAGTGACATGGGCAAAATCTGGCCCATGGGCTGGATCAGGCCTATGATGGACTCCATTTCCCAGCAGTCCCTGCCCAGGTCACTCCGGCTGCTTTCCATGGAAACCACCTGATTGACAGGGCCATAGCAGGGTCTCCATGGAGACCAGCCCAAGAGGTGGTTTCAGGGCTCCTGGCTGGGCAGGGAGCTGCTCCAGGGCTGGGGCTGGGATCTTGCAGTGATGACAGCATGGGCCAGAGCCAAGGCAGAGTTGCAATCAGCTGCCTGCCCCATCTCTGACCCACACTGTCACTGTTGCAAAATCCCAGCCCTGGCCCTGGAGCAGCTCCTCACCCAGCCTTGACCTCTGCCAGTGCTGCTTGGGCTGGTCTCCATGAAGGCCCTGGTTCCACGCTGTCACAGCCCCATTGTTCCTGAGGTCTCCACGGAAACTGGCCGGAACAACATATGCAGGTGCTCCAGGGAAATGGAGCCCAGTCACTGGCCAGATCCACCATTTTGCCCACCCCTTGTCTACACCCTGCACTGTTTTAACAGTATCCCCCCCCCCACCCCCCAACATATGCCATGCTTTGAAACCATCTGTCCTATATTATTTCCTGGCTTCCCCCTCAAATCATTGCTTTTCAATACTAATAATAAATATGTGCCACCCTCCCCCAAAGCTCTGTTCTGAGCTGGTTCAGATGTCCTGGACAGCTGAATAGTGTGGAAAGTGAAAGTGGAGCAAAAATTCTGCCCATCTTCTGTTATTCTGCCCACCTCCTAACTACCTACTCTGCAGAGAAACTGGCTTTGTATACACCCACTCCTTCACCCTGCCTCACACATCACTGAACCAAAAGCAAAGAATCTACTTCTTTGCCTCGGACTCCAGTGGTTTATTAAACCTGAATTAACCTTAATCAGCTAGTCATCCAGAGAAGTAAATTCTCATATTTTCTATAGATGCACAGTCATTACTGCAATCCATTGTATAAGCACACATTGTACTGACAAAAGGACACAAAATAGAGCATGGAATTGGTAATACCATTCTCTGTTCAAAAATTGTGCTGTATGTGGTGTTGAAGAAATATTCACAATTACTGTCCCAAAATAACAGACCATACAGTCAGATCTCTTCTTCTGAGAAAAAGAACAAATAGTTTCACAGACCCACATTGACTTCTAATCTAGTAAGATAAAATGTAGGTTTCTAATATTTAGAATGGCTGGAGCCCTCCTGTCTTTTTATGAATTTGAAGGACATTTAGACTAAAACCACTTTCCTTTGCAATCACTCAAATGCTTAATACTTGAGATCATCTGAAATGTTTTTGCTAACAGTTTCATGGTTTGAAGCAATATGGCTGAAAGCAAGATATTCAAAATGCAGCCTTCAGATCTAGAATTCACTTTCCTTACTAGCATGACACAGCCTCAATCTCTTGGCAACAAGAGCATAGTAATTATAGGCTTATATCTTCAGATCTTTTTTGTGATTATGCATGCACATACACATGTGTGGGTGAGCATTAATGTAAGAAATGCTTTTGTCGACAATGGCCTGTATGAATACTGTAACACTTTCAAAAAATCTCTACATATGCTAGGAATCCTTGTGTTAGACACTTTTATAAATAAAGTAAAATAAATGTCATATGTTATTCTTTTGAATATTGTATTTTAAACAAAAATCCCTTGCTCATAACATACTTAAACAGGTAAATATAAAATGTTATGTTTTCTTGAACTTGATAATGGTAAATACTTAAGATATTCTATGAAAAATACATTATTTTTGCATTTTAGTGTGTGTAATTTAAATGATTAGTGCTTAATTGTCACTATATGTATATTTGTTCATAGTGCTTTTAGATTGTACAGATTAATGTACCGTACAAATTGTATATTTTTTCTTTAATTAATTGAATTGTGAACTACCTGGAATAGCAGACGACAAATTAAAGTTTGGATATTGATAATAATCAAAATTGTATATAAAAATTATAAGGGGAAAAAAACACAGGAAAAATGATACTGCCCAAAGCTGTCATATCTGTTCCAAATGTGAAACAAATTATCATAGAATAAGAGATTTGGAAAGGACTTTCAGATCATCTGGTCAAATCCCCTGCACATGCAGGATTCAGTATTTCTGATCCTTAATTACAGAACATTCTTAAACCTAAACTATAGAACATGAAGTAGATTTATATGAATAGGACTTTTTGTTTGTTTTGGAGGCAATTTTTTAAAGGATTTCTTTTCTAAATCTAAGGATTCATGAATAGCTAATTAAATTAAACCAGAAAATCTCATGGCTTTTGGATATTGTATATTCGTGGTATTTATATCTTTTACTTGATTTGTTTTCCACTGTAACTGTCATGATATCTGCATCACTGCAAGTAATGAAGTCACTTAATGTAATGCCTTGTCAGCCTGCAGCAGTGACTTCAATGGGCATAGTCAGGGGTTTCAAATTAGATGTGGCCTATAATCGGGATATATCCTTGAGACCTATTCTGGAGCCAAGGACTATTCACAGAAATAACTGGTGCATTTGGATGGAAATATTTGCCATATCAGAGCCTTCAAAGTGATATCAACATGTTCTAGCACACTGGTTTTTACTGAAGTAATCTGATCTGTAGTAAAGGCACCCAAACCCTCCTGTTGAAACTGGTAGCCCTCCTCTCCATTCCTGCTTCTGGCAGGTATGTATGTATGTGGGATGATTCAATTTTGCCACAGGACAAAACAGAATTTCAAACTGTATTCAAGCTACTAGTCGTAGATTTTAAGACTAAAAATTAATTTATAAAACAAGTGGTAGGGCTGGAGTGTTGTTGTAGCCATGACAGTCCTGAAGAAAGTGTTTGTGCACAAACGCTTGTTCAGTGTTTAACTCTGTATAAAGTCATATAATTTAATTCAGTTGGTCCTGTTTTGAGCCCTATACATGAACACTTAACTACATTGAGACAGCTACTTGTCTTAGACTATTTAAAATTATTTAAACCCATTTCTTATTAAATATTTTATGCAATGAAATAGCAACTGGTAATAATAAATGGTAGGTGCATTTATTCTGTAATTGCTGCTCTAAGGAAATTCTATAAGGAATTTCATTTAGACTGAATGTATTCATTATTCTATATTACCATATTTACCTAGATCCAAAATGACTTTGAATTTAAAATGACTCCCACAATAATTAGATTCTAAACATGGAAAAATACAAGATTATTATAATTTACCAGGTCTCAAATCTAATTCATAGATTCATAGATGATTGTGTCAGAAGCGACCTCAATAGATTGAGTCCAGCTCCCTTCCCTGGGTCAGATGACCCCAGCCAGGTACATGTCTAGCCTCCTTTTAAAGACCCCCAAGATAGGAGAGAGCACCACTTCCCTTGGAAGCTCATTCCAGATTCTGGCAACCCTTATTGTTCTAAAGAAGCTCTTCCAACCTAAATCTGCTCTCTGTCAGTTTGTGGCTATTGTTCCTAGCTACTCCAAGGGGTGACCTGGTAAACAGCATCTTCTATTCCTTTCCTTCTTCTATTCTATTCCTTGTTCTATTCACCCTTATGCATTTGTGGGCAGCCACAAGATCACCTCGCAGTCTTCTCTTGTGGACCCTGAAGAGATCCAGGTCTCTCAATTATTACAATAAATTATGGAAGGCTCATTTATATGCATTGCTTCCACCACTGCAGTGAAAAAGCAGCAGCAGCAGCAGAAGCAAGTGCATAAGCAATAGGAGAGGGGCAAGCAGTTGGGGTACAAATGGCACAGGGAACAGGCAGCCTCACCCCTACCCCTGCCTCCCCTGTACCTTGCCTCCACATGCCTGTGCCCCCCAACACCTGCCACCGCATCACTTACTTCCTCATTCCTGCCTCCTGGCCAGTAGACACCCCACCTATCCCCAACCCCTTGGCACCTGTGCCCCCGATGCCTCCCCTCCCCCACTTGGCACCATGCCTGCTCCTCTTTCTGCTGCTGTCCCCAGCTGATCTAGGTGCAGGGACAGCCCTAGAGCTGCTCCTAACCCACTTCTGCCCCATGGAGAATGGAGCAGCTGTGCAAGGAGCTAAGCTCAGCCAGGGACCATAGGGGCAGTATACAGGCTCCTTCTTTCAGCTCCTGCTCATTGCCCATGTCCCCTTCCCCTCAACTCCATCTCTCCTGCTGGCTTAGACCAAATGCTAGAAGGAGAAACTGGTGTACTGTCACAGCTGCTCCTTACAGTGCAGAGCAGGAGTAGGTCAAGAGTGCCTCTGGGGTTCCCCACATGCTGGTATCAGCTGGGAATCAGACTGCTCCAGCTGGGAGCAGTGGGGAGCAGCTGTGCAGGGAGCCTAGCTGTGCTAAGGTCAGCAGCAGCATCATGTAGATTCCACCTTCCAGAGTCTGGTCCCTGTCCCCGTCTCCCTCTGTAGCAAGAAGGCAGGCAGGGAGAAAGGAACTTGCATGCCACTGCTGTTATTCTCAGCCAAGACAGGCTCCCTGCACAGTCATTCCTCATAGGTCCCAGGTAGAGTGATCTGACTAGCAGTTGACAGATACAGAGAGCACCCCAGAACTGCTTCTGCTCTGAGCTGCAAGGAGCAGCTGTGGCAGCACCCAGATACCACCTTCCAGCCTGCTCCCAGCAAAGGGCTTGGAGAAGAGTGGAGCTGGGCAGCGAAGGGAACCTGCATGCCACTACAGCTGCCCCTAGCCAAGTCAGGCTTTCTGCACTGCTGCTCCCCACAACGACTCCCCACAGCTCCCAGCTGGCTCAAGTAAAGATGGAAAATGCTCATCAATTATTGGGATTCTATCATTTCAAATCTATTCATTCATGATTCGCAAATCTGGTAATGAATTTACATAAAAACACACACAAAAAGTAATGGGAAAGAGGATTTTTTTTCAATAATCAAAGTTTGCATTTGATACATCATTGTATATCAGAGGCTTATCCAGCCTCCTGACCACTATCTAGTGCTGTTGAGGAAGTGGTCATTTCAAGAAGGGGAGAGGTGTAGTAGGACATTAGCCTACCAGTCTAGTTGAATGGATTTAAACTAGGTTTGAAGGTAGCTGCTTACAAAAGCATGCAGATGGGTAAACAAGATTACCTGGTAGAATGGCTGGAATCTCAGGGAAAGAAGGGAAACTGCATTAGATCAAAGGAGAGAGAAAAGAGAGAGAGGCAACCTATCAAACTTCTTAGATGGCTTTGCAAAGAGTATGGGAAAAATAAAAGAATGGGACCAAAATGTTGGTCTAAGAAGACTCCCATTCATTTGGCATACAAGAGGAGAGGAAAGAGGGACAGAGTTGTTGCACTGTATATCAAAAATGTATGTCCTTGCTCTGAAGTCCAAAAAGAAGTGAGGGGAAGATTTGTTCAATGTTTCTGAGTAAATACAAAAGCAGAAAAGAATAGTGGTCATCTCAGATGAGTGTCTATAATCAGAAGAAAGAAGCAGATGGAGGTTTTTTTGAGAGAAGCCTCCAAATCTGGTGGAAATGGGGGCTTGAATGTATTGGAGGACACTGACAGTACAACTGTGTGAAATGTGTTGAGGACATTTTGTTTCAAAAGGTGGAGGGAAGTACTAGGGAAGCAGCTATTTTAGATTTCTGACTAATACGGATGATCTGGTTGAAAATCTGAAAGTGGAAAGTAATTGGGTGTGAATGATCATGAAATGAAAGAGTTCACTATTTTAAGGAAAGGAAGGAGTAAGAGCAGCAGATTAAAAATAGCAGACTTCAGAAAAGAAAACTTCAGCAAACTCAGGGACCCAGTTGGCTACATCTCTCTGTGACAGATAATCTTCTAGAAGAGTGCATAACTTACAGAACTGACAGTTGCTGAAAGAGTCACTGTCAAAGGTATTAAAGCAAACAATTCAGAATGTAAAATAAAGATAAGAAGCATGTTAGAGCTATGAAGAGATGAACCTTTATCTTGGAATAGGTTGTTCGTCTTTTCATACCTTTAGTGAAGTTAAGAAGAGATGAACAATGAAGGAGGACTTACCATGTGTTAGCTGCTTCACTAAAATTTACAGTGGTATAGAAGCAGACACACAAAACACTTATTATGGAGCAGCTGATACTTTGTAAATCCCCTTTGTCTGTAGTCTAAGATACAAGTGATGTCTGAAATGAGCTGCAAAATGGAAAAGTGATAACGCAGAAAGTGAAAACATGGATACCCAACATGGGGAATATAAAATAATAGCACAAGCATGAAAGGGTAAAATCAGAAAGACAAAACTGAAAACCAAGCTAAAATTCCTGAGTTTGAAAGCAAAGAGAATAAAAAGAAATTATAAAAGATTATATTAGTACTTCAAAAAAATGGTTAATTGCAATCAGATATTTAGCACATTTAATTTTACCAAGGGCCTAGCATCTCAGGTCATAGTAGGATTTTACAGGCTAAAATATATTTAGTGAACTTATATGCATTTAAGTCAGCAGGCTCTGATTAAAATCACCTTAGAGTACTTAAGGAAACAATCTTGGAACCACTAGCAGTTATCTTCAAGAAATTATGGAGGATAAGTGACATCCCAGGGGCCTGAAGAAATGAAAATATAGTACATAAAAGGAGGACCCAGGGGATTATATACAAGTAAACCTTAATTCTGAAACCTGAAAAGATGCTAGAAAAAATTATTAAACAAACCACTTCTAAGCATCTAAAGGGTAATAAAGTGATAACCAGCCAATATGGATTTATCAGGAACAAATCATAGAAACTTCTTTATGGGATGATTCTAATATGGACTAGTAGAAAAGGGGAAAACATTAAATATGATATATCTTGACTATAGTAAGCCTTGACATTGTCACATAGGACAATGTATTTTTCTCATATGTAAATCATAAAAAAAAGAGGTCTAGACCAGGGGTTATTGTCAACTAGGGGTACTTGGAAAGGTCCTAGGGTGGAGCACTACCACCCACCAACCCACACCACCACCTCCCAGGAGCAGGTCTGGGGGGAGGGGCAAAGGCAGCAGCGCCCCTTTGTGGGCTGCACAGGTGCCACCCAGCTGGCCAGAGTGGGGGCGGGGGAGCTTGCCCATGGCAGCCACTACCACCTTCCACCATGCTGCCACTGCTACCCATCAATGCCACCAGGTGCCACTTCCCCATGGCCAGTCGCATGTGCTGTTCCATGGGCTGCTAATGGGCAGTGCCCAATTGGCCAAGTGCGAGGCCTGTAGCAGCCTGCAGAGCTGCACATGTGACTAGCTGTGGTAAAGTGGAGAGCAGTGGTGGAGGCATGGGGCAGTGGATGGTAGCAGTGCTATTGGGTGCAAGCCCCCCCACACCCTGCCCAACATCTGGCTGCTGCCACCCAAAGGGGTACACTACTTTAAAATGGTTGAAAACCTCTGGTCTAGACTATCACAAAATGGATGAAAGATACTTTGATCTTCTTGAAAATCATTTGAAAAACTGCACTCAGACAGTTATCAGTGTCAAAATAAGAGGGCATTTCAATGAGGGCCCTCCTGATGTATGTGCTTGGGTATGATTCTGTTCATTAACAATTAGGAATAGTAAGTAAACTTTATAAAGATGGAATGTAACATGATTCTAGAACAGGCCCAACTACTTTGGAGGATGGGATCAAAATAAAAAAAGAATCTTGATAAGTTGAAGAAATGAAATTCTACAAGACGGAATTGAATGGAGGCAAGTACAGAGGCAAACCAGTATGGAAAGGAAAAACAAAACACTCCAAATGATAAAACACCGGTAATGTAGCAACACAGCAGACAAGGACTGGGGGTGGGGTCATGAGTCATCAGTGTGCTGTCCTTCCAAAAAATATGGAAAATCTAATTCTGGAGTATATAAACAGTGATGTACATAAAACATGGGAGGTAATTATGTTATTCTACTTGTGGTAAGCCCTAAACTGTAGAGAAGTATGTCTAATTTTTGACAAAACATATTAAGGAACAAATAAAAATTGGAGAGAACCTAAGTAGGGAAGCAACCAGAATCCTAAGAGGTATAAATAAAATAAGAAATTTGATGAGAGGAATTCTATTACCCTTCGTGCATCTTATCCAGCTGTGTAAGTGGTATTTTTGCCACTTACACAGTTTGCTATTTTAACACCCTACAGTATGGACTCATAAGCATACACGTATACAACAAACTTGTGTAGTAGGTTATATACTGGCCAAAATACATAGATGCATGCCAGTGGGTAAGTCCTGGGAAAAAAATAGGAAGAAAGGACTAACCCCAACGACTAAGTGGTGTGGACACTTATCCAGGAAACAAGCAATCCATGTTCTAGGGCCCTTTCACCCAGAGAGAGACTGACCTTTCATTTTTCTACTTCCCATTACTTTATTCTAGCCACCACAAATTAGGCATTCCCTCTCACCAAAGCTCTTTTTGAAACTGAGCCATTGCACCTCACATTTAATAGTTATTGGATTAAGTGGATAGAGAGCAGTAAAGAAGTTGCCCCATTGGAAGCAAGGGTAGAACCCAGATCCCTCCCCCATCTTTTTTTAAGAGCAATAACCATTTCAATCACACAGGATGCAAACAGATGTTGATTTGTACCACAATAAAAATGTTTATGGCCATATAAAACTGAGCAAACAGATGTCTTGGTTCTTTCTTGCTGCACTAATGCTTACATTTTGTGACAGACATGAGCCTAGTCCTAACTTGTGTCACTTTTTTTACTGCAGATGTTTGTTCATTTGTGATGGGACAGTGAGGGCAGACTGTGGCTGCCTGCACTCTCTAGCCACCCCAGGCAAAAGCTTCCATGGTTTCAAGAGGCCTATCCTGTGAAACAATGGCTACAGGTGCCTCACCTCAATATGGAGTACATGTCTTTCAGCAGGGCTGTGTTCCCACAGAATCAGGCCCCTGAAGCCCCAGGAGGGGCAGGAGCCCAATCCTGCAGAACAATAGTCCCAGCAATAGCTGTAGACATGGCAGATCATCTGTGCCATGACACACTGCGGCACAGTTGATCATGCTGCAAAGATAATGTCTGTTTCCAGGCACACATTCTAGCTTCTGCTCTTCCTCCTGGCTTTATATATCTCCTCTCTTGGCTGCCAGTTGAGCCAGCTTCAGAAAGTGCTGTCAGAGGGTCTGCATAATGCCTAACTTGCAGCCTGATGGTTAAAGAACTATACTAAGAAGTTTTAGAATTCAGGTTAAAATCCCTACGGGGCAGGGGAGCCCTAGAATCTGGGTGCCCAAGTTACTCAGATACAGGTTTCCCTCACTTTATGCAGGTCCTGTATGTGCAAATTCGCTCTTATGCAATGATCTTTATTATACCAAAAATTCGTTATGTGTGAGGTAAATTCACTCTTGTGCAATCGATGTAGTTGAAGCCCACAGAGGCTGCTTTGTGTGGTTCATTGTTGGAGTGACGCTCACCAAAATATAGTCTCCTGTGTGGATCTATGCTCCTCGCTCATTTGCAATGTGTTTCTGTAGGTTGCCTTACCCATTATGATAATGCCCTGTGCTTGTGTATTGTTTGTGAGTACCAAAATTATCTTGCAAAAGTGGTAGAAATAGATCTGGGGTTCAGTACACTTGAAGTCTTGGAAAGTATTCCTATTTGTTACATTGTAAAGTGGGTTCCCTTTATGCGAATTCAAGTTAAATGCCATTTTCCAGGAACACATGTACAGCATAAAGCGAGGGAAACTTGTATTGGGGCTAAAGCATACTAAAGCCTTCCTCCTCTCTTCCCCAGTCACTAGTCAAATTTTCTTGTTCAGCTAAAGTGTTGCTACTTCTGTACATGTAGCTGCCCAATCAGAACATATGTTAACACTTACACACTCATACTGCATGGGTAATAGAGATTAAGAGAATCACAAACTGTACCTCAGTGCCCAGCTGGAAAGCTTTTGTTTCAGTGCACAGCATGTACTAGAATTCTACCCAGCAAGGCTCACAATATGTCAAAATTGATATATGAAACATGATAGATCACCTATTCTCTTTCATGTCTAGAGAGGCCATGGAATCTCCTTCACTGGAGGTCTTTAAAAATAGGTTAGAAAAACTTTAGTCTACATATGCTCATCCTGCATCAGTACAGGGAATGAACCAAATGATGTCTTTAGGTCCCTTCCAGTACTATATATTTTAGAACAAATGTTTTATTACTAAATGATGTAAAGGAAAGGGTAAAGGATCACCAAAATAGGTTCATCATATAAAAATAAAAACTGCTAGTACAATAGAACCATATGAACAGTCTATTCTACTTATGCAGCTTAGCCATCTTCCATATCTGTTGACATTGAAAACTCAAGAATAACAAACCTGATCAACTATGTCATTGACTTTATCCCTCTCACAGTCCAGAATCACTCGTCTTTCCTTTTTCACCTCCAGATCTTGAAACAGGGAACGGTAAGTCTCATCTTTTCTGTCATTGTTAATATTTCCTACATTGATAGCAGTTACTTGCCATTTCTTTTCAGCTGCAGAATCCAGTACAGCTTGCAGGGTTGATAAGCCTAGCAAGGCAAAAAAAGAGGAATGATAAAGTGGCAAAAATAACACAGGCACATGAAATGTGACCTACAAGGCAATTTATTTTAAACTCTTCATGAGTTTGGCTATCAAACAGCTGTAGGATAGAACTCCCTAAGATGATGATGAACACAAGTCTCATTTTGCATTCCTGGCACATGCAAAACTTCTGTTTAAGTAACTGCAGTGAATATAGAATTGGGGCCTATAATGACAACATTTTGTTTTTGCTTCAATTTGATTCAGGAAGAGATTATATCACCCTTCAATAAAAGCTTTCAATGGATTTTTGAGGTACCTATTTTGAAAAAGAGTCCGTTTAAGAGAAAAATGATCTAATTACAGTAACAGAATCAGTTGTTTATCACCAAATGCTATTGAGTTGTTTATGTCCCTGGTACTTGAGTAGCAACGTCTTTAAAACTTGATCCAGTCCTGATGAAGTCAATAGCAAAATTCCCCTGTACTAATTGAGCCTCGATTTCTTTTGACTCCAATGGTATCTTGTTACAGAAGTTATTTCTTCCTAAACCTAAATATCCTTCACATCCATACATGCAAACATAATAGCAGTCTGTTGCCATTTTATTCTTTTGGGAGGACATGGAGAAATGAATGCCTGTACAACTGTAGTAGCTCATAATACAATTCAAGTCCAGTGGAAATTTTACTGGGCTTCTTTCCCCATTCAGGAAGTAAATGTGAACAGAATATGGAAACATGATTCAGTGGCAGGAGTATATCTGCCCTATAAAAAAATATGTCTTCAACAATTTCCAGCAATTCCAACAATGAAAGTTATATCTAAATTCTGTCCAGAGAATCCTAAGAAAAAGATTAAAAAGAGAATGTAATATTCCAAGATAATTGTCCACACAATCACTGATAACTACATCATTCATCTCACTTGAAACTGTAAAATATAACAAGTCATTTCTGATTTGTGTCAATAAATTGAGCTTTACATTTTCGTTAAGAAAAATCTCTCTCTCAAATATAAAGGAAGCTTCATGCATAACTTAAAATAGCAAGAGCTATGTGCATAATTTTATAAGAAACACATTAAGAATGAAACCTGAATTATAATTTGTAAATGGATAATTAAACTGAGACTAGTATGCACTTAGCAATTTAATCTTATCTGTAAAAATGGTAATGTTATGTAATGTTATAAAAGACTGGTAACCAGCAATATAAGGACATGGCAGATTTCACAAACCTATACAATTCTGTCAAACAGTTGCATGCAGAGTCTACATGTGAACACCTGTATTTTGATGGATGTTAGATTTTTTTTAAATAGAAATAACTAAATTCCAGTTGATAATCTAAGTTATTTATGACATGTTATGGTACAAGGATGAAAAAGAGTTTTACCAAAGAAAAAGGTAGTTCCTATAAGCAAAAAAGATTCAGAAAGTTAGAATGTGCTATGAGCAGTAGCAGGTTAACAGTTAATAACCTCTCTAACATGTACTGTTCGGACCTGCTGCTAGAGAGCTGGTGAGCAGGGTTTGAGTAGAAGCTGCAAAACTGTTCCATGCCTGCCCTGCTTTCTGGTTCTCTGGCCACAGTATAGGCCCAGAGGGATGAAGGAAGGAGCTACCCCCCAGCCCCTCATGCTGCTTTGATTGCTTCCTCATCTCCAATTTCCCCTCCACTCCCTGGAATCACCCCCCCAATCACCCCCCTGCCCCAATCACCCCATTCCCCCAAAATCAATTTTCCATTCCCCCAAGGTTACTCCTTGTACCCCATCCTTGCACCCTCCACCCCAGAATCATTGCCCTGCTTCCAGATCAGCCAGAGAGCAGTAGTAGTAGCAGTGGCTGGGGTTTCTCTCCCTGTCTGCTTCTTAGCTTCCTGCAACCTGTGCCATGCCCATACACCAGGATCCAGTACACACTGAGCCCTGAAGTTGCTTGGCAGCTCCTTTCCTCCTGCCTCTCTCTTCCCGCCTCCTCCCTTTCAGCCGCAGGACATGGAATGGCCTGGATCCAGGCACATAGGAGCTGCGGGGAGCCTGGGAGCATTTAGGGAGGGGGAAACCAACAGGTTTCTTCTACTCTCAGGCTCTACTCTCTGCTGCCTCTACTCTCTCTCTCTCTACTAACTGCTGCCTCTTCTCTCAGGCTGATCATGGCAGTGATCAAAGAGGAAAGAAGGGGGGGTTGATCATTGGAGGTGTAGTGTAGAGGTGGTAGAGGACAGTGGGGAGAAGAAAGGGGCAGTTCCTAGCCTAGATGTTCCCCTCTGCGTCTGCCCCTCCCTCTTTCCCACTTCACTTCTGCTCCCCCATATCCTGTAACCCTGGCTCCCCCTCCCTCCCTCCCCTCTCCAGCTGCCTATAGATGTCAGTTCAGGGCCATAAAGTGCTAGATGATAGATACTCTACCTGGGAGAAGTGCCTCCTGGAGTTAGAGTGGTCATCATAGAGGACATTCTGGTTTTCTGCTACTCTGTCTTCTATTGATACAAAACCCGATGCTGTGATGTCCTCTATTTTTCTCTTAAAGAGAGTAATAGGACATAAAGGCATCTGGTTTTGTATCAATAAAGCATAGAGGACAACTGGACTGTCCTCTATGATGGCCACTCTACCTGGGGTACTAGAAGACCACAAATTCATGGTTTTATTTCAGGTGAAGAGCCAGAAGTTAACTTAACTCAAAATACATAGGACAACTGAAAAAAATCCTCTCACAAAGTGGTACATCTTTCAGATACCTAGCAGGCACTTAGCTTTTGTTAACGACCCTGAATGTGAGTTCATTCAAGTTTTAGGTGCTCTTAACCTGGTCTAACATTAATGTGTAATTGTACCCTGGTGCTAGGAGTGGACCTTTGTAGCACACCAGAAGATTGAAAATACACGCAGCAATAGTTGTAGCACACCAGAAGATTCCAAACTAATGCTATTTAAGAGGAAAAGGAAAGAGCTTTGAAGAGAAAGACTTAATGAAGACAATTTCATAAAATGTCTGGTTGGCATTTTCCTGCAGAATTAGTAATTTGGCTGCAAATTGAATCCTCTACCACTGTCACCCTTCCCTCCACAATTAATCATAAACCTAGATGCCACCCGCTGTGTATAGAGACAATGCAAATAAGGCTATAGACATACAAAAGGTCTGAAGCCCACATTATAATAAAGCTGAGAACAAGTGCTGGACTAAGCAGTGGGCTGATTCTGCAAGGGCTGAACATCCTCACCTCTGAGTGACCGGAATGAGACATATGAATGGTCAGCACCTTGCAAGATCAGTATACTAAGGCACAGGAGCTGTAGTAGTAAAATGACTCTTCTGGAGTAATTCATCATACGTTAATGGCTATTAGCTTTAACTGTTTCCATTTTATTACTGTTCTCTCCCAAGAGAATAAGTCTGTCTCGTGCACTCTCTCTCCTCTCTCTTTTCCTCCAAAGAAAAGTTTAAAACAACATGCTAAATCATATATTCATTTTACATACGTTTCACTGCTGTTGGTTAAGTGTTGAGATAAAGGTGTTTTGAGCTGCAAATTAGAAGCTACTTACTTAGGGTGCAATTGTATTACCTTATTACCTATTTATACAACCAGCAGACATGCCACACTAGCTCTGCAAGGACTGAATCTGGAACTAGAAGCAGTGCAGCTGCATTTCTCTGCAGAGTATGTTAGCTCAGGCACAGAACCCCACGAACGCTGTTCTGCTTTTTCCAGTTCCAGTGGTGGTGCACTCAGAGCAATCTTGGATATTTCTACCTTGCAGTGTATAGCCATACCCTTATTGACACTGCACAGTACTCAACTGCAGGAAGTCAATGTGGGTTCTCCAGGATTAAAGCATTACTCAGTGTGAGTGAGGATTGCAGATTCATGTCCCTAGAGATTTACAAATGTTGCCTATCAACTTCACCAATTGGGTGCCTCACAAAAATTAAAGCAAACAAAACTGGCAAAACCAAAGCTACAAGATACAACTCTTTCACTTTATTGTGTGTTTTCAGGTTCACTGCAGCTGGCAGGAAGATGTATTGTAGACACAGATGATTTGAAGAATTTTCCTAAATAAAGAATCAAATGCAGGGTAATGGCATATACAGCACAATGCTAGCTGATTGATGGAACATCAAATAAGCAACTTCATAGTTGCCCTCTCTAAAAGACAAAGAGTGTCTGATTCTTATGCGAACTCAAAGAGAACCTGGAAGAGAACCAAGCCCAGGATTCAGCACACTGGGTAATATCAAGTCTTCTTTAGGGGTTATATGGATTATCTAATATCGAGGCTTAAAACAACAAAGGAAACTTAGTTGGAACAGGTTTCTTTTGATTTTTATGATTATATAAAGCATCCAGACAATGGATTATAGTAACATCTAAAGACAAATGAAGACAAAACTCACTGTATTTCATCATGAAACCTGGTTTAACATGGCAAAATATAACCTACTGTTAAAACTTCATGACATCTTGCTGAATTTCCCTACATTTATTTAAAGGTAGGCAACATTTTTTACCAATAACTTTGCTAAAAAGCCATGTGCAATTGTTTTGAAAGAAATTTAATTAGTTTAGATGGGAAGATAAATTATTTTGAAAATGATTAATAAGAAAAAAATAATTAGAAACTGGGGTCCTTTTAAGCCCTGGAGCCCTTTTAAGCCCTTTAAGCCCTGGTGCTAGTGATCAGGGAGCCAATGAACAGGGGCTGCAAACAGAATAAGCAGTGTGCAGGCAGTTCACATGCTTCAGTTCATGCCGCACCCTGCTTTATTGAGGGGGAAACCTTTCAGCTTATCATGAGGAAACAGGAAGAAATGGAGCCCCTCTTGTCCAATGAGCAATAAACATGTCAGCTTCAGGATGAGTTTGCTAGGGAAAGAGTGCTTAGAAGAAAAGCAGCATGAGAGAGAAGGCAAATTAAGAAGCCCAGGGAAATGACTGGAGGATATTGCAAAGTTAGAGCCACTGCCACTGCCTCTTCTTGCCCCTGTGAGGTTTCTGTCCAGGCAAGACTTCTGACCACTGGCACTTCCACCCAGGTCCAGGTGTGGTGCTGTGGGGACTGCAGCTTGCAGGTTCCTTCCAGTAATGGTGAGGTCAGGGAGCAGTGTGTGAGCAGTGGTGTGAACAGTGCATCCTTGTGGTGTCTCTCAGGGAACAGGCAGGAAAACTACAGGAGGAGATGGTGAGGCGCTGAAGCATTCTCCATCATGAGGAGCTCATTGATTCAATGCTGGAGGAGACCTCCAGGACTGTGGAGGGAGAAATGCCTGATGCAGTGCTAGAAAAGAGAGAGGACATGGACACTCAAGGGGATGAAAGCTGCCAGCTTGTCAGTGCTGGCAGCAAGCAGAGATCTTCACCTTCACCTGTAGTGGTTCATCTGGAGAACACATATGCAGCCCTAGCAGCAGAAAGGGAGGAGTATGATCTATTGGTGGAAGATGAAAGGACAGGTCTCACCAAGGTGGGAAGGATCGAGATGACGGCCACCAAGAAGAAACAATAGGTGGTGGTGGTGGTTGGAGATTACCTTCTGCTGGGGACAGAGGAAACCATCTTCTGACCTGATGTGTTGTCTCAAGAAATCTGTTACTTGCCCAGAGCCCAGATCCAAGATGTCACAGAGGGACTACCAAGGCTTATCTGGCCCTCATGCTGCTCATTCATGATACTGCCAGGAGAGGCCCTGAGCATATCAAAAGTGACTATAGGACTCTGGGTGTAAGTGTGAAGGAGTCTGAGGCTCAGATTGTGTTCTGGTCAAAAGAAAGGACCTTGGCAGGAGCAGGTGCATCTGGCAGATCATCATCTGGCTGCACAGGTGGTGTCACCAGCAGAGCTTTGTTTTCTTCAACCATGGGATGTTCTTCCAAGAAGAAGGAAAGATGGAAAGAGATGGGATCCATCTGACAAAGACAGGCAGAGTGTCTTCTCTCTGACAGACAGGCTCACTAACCTAACAAGCAGGGCTTTAAATTAGGTTCACTGGGGGATGGACGCTAAAGCCTTGGGGAAGTGTGTGACTAGGAGGAAGAGCAAACAGGGCAACAGGGGAGGTGTTCTTATACTTCCTGAGAAATCAGGGCAATCCCCTAGTTACCTCAAGAGCCTGGGAAACAAGCAGGAAGAATTGGAAGCCCTTGCACAATCCAGCAACTATGACATGATTGGAATGACAGAGACTTGGTTGGATAGCTTGTGTGACTGGAGGATTGTCATGGAGTGGTACAAACTGTTCAGGAAGGACAGGCAAGGGAGAAGATGGGACATTGCACTTTATGTAAAAGAGCCATATGATAGCTCAGAGCTCCAGTATGAAACTGGAGATAGGCCTGTTGATGGTCTTTGGGTTAGGGCCAGAAGGAAAAGCAACAAGAGTGATGTCATAGTGGGGGTCTTCTACAGACCACCAAACTAGGAGGAAGTGGTGGATGAGGTTTTCTTCAAACAGTTAGTGGGAGTTTCCCAATCGCAGACCTTGGTTCTCATGGGGGACTTCAATAACCCTGACATCTCCTGGGAGGGCAATACAGCAGTGACAAAACAATCCAGGAAGTTTTTGGAGAGTGTTGGGGACAATTTTCTGGTGCAAATGCTGGGGCAGCCAACTAGGGGCCATGCTTTTCTTGACCTGCTTCTCACAAACAGGGAAGAACTGGTGGGGTATGTAGTAGTGCATGGCAACTTGGGCAGCAATGACCACAAGATTATTGAGTTGAGGCTCATGGGGAAAGAAAGGATGGAGAGCAGCAGAGTATGGACCCTGAACTTCAGAAAATGAGACTTTGACTTGCTCAGGGAACTCATGGACAGGATTCCCTGGGAAGCCAGACCAAGGGGAAGAGGGGTCCAGGAGAGCTGGCTGTACTTTAAAGAAGCCTTACTGAGAGTGCAGGAACAAACCATCCCAATGGAAATGCTTATAAGAAACTTGGACAAAGAACTAGGGAAGAATATAAGAGCATTTCATGGGCATGCAGGAATGAAGTCAGGAAGGCCAAAGCACAACTGGAGTTGCAGCTAGCAAGGGATGTGAAAGGTAACAAGAAGGGTTTCTACAAGTATGTTGGTAGCAAAAGGAGGATCAGGGTAAGTGTGGGTCCCTTACTGAATGGGAAAGGCAACCTTATGATGGAGTTTGCAGAAAAAGCCAAAGTGCTCAATGCCTTTTTGCTTCCATCTTCACAGACAAGGTCAGCTGCCAGACTACTGTATCAGATAACACAGTTTGGGAAGGAGGTGAGCAGCCCTCAGTGATGAAAGAACAGGTTAGAGAAGTCCATGGGACTGGATGGGATGCAACTGAGGGTGTTAAGGGAGATGGCTGATGTGCTTGCAGAGCCACTGGCCATCATCTTTGAAAACTCCTGGTGATCATGAGAGGCCCTGGATGATTGGAAAAGGGCAAGCATAATGCCCTTATTTAAGAAAAGGAAAAAAGAAGGATCCAGAAAACTATAGACCAGTCAGCCTCACCTCAGTCCCTGTTATGGAGCAGATCCTACAGGAATCCATTCCTAAGCATTTGGAGGATAAGAAGGTGATTAGGAACAGTCAGCATGGATTCACCAGGGGCACGTCATGGCTGACCAAGCTGATTGCCTTCTATGATGAGATGAATGACTGTGATTTTGATTCAGGAAATACAGCCACATGCCTACAATGGCTCAGCCCAGAAGCTGGGGGTACTAAAGAATGGCTTTCTGGCACTTAGCCAGCATGTGTGTGTTTACTTCCTTTTCCTGCTGCCCTTCAGGTCCCTGAAATTTGCAGTCCAGAACCACAGCAGCAGGACTCTGCTGGGTTGCTCATCACTTCCTCTTCCTGCTTCCACGTACCTCTGGGATTTGTAGTCCACAGTCACAGTCAGGAGTAATTTTCAGTAAGTTCAGTAGCAAGGCAGCTCTGTACTTGGGGGAAGGTGGGTTTAACTCACCTCCCTGGCCCCAGAACTCACGCAGGGTTTGCCTTGTTGAGATACTTTCTCTGCTGGAGCAGACAGCCCAGAACAGGGCTGCAAAGCATGCTGGGATGCTGGAGGACACCAATTTAACTTGAACCAGGAAGGGGTCTTCGACAGAAGTTTCATAACCCTGTTTGACCCAAATTATTCAAGTCTGATT
>JAGPOW010000290.1:22080882-22106050 GCA_030014935.1 Caiman crocodilus
TTCTGTTACAGATTTAAACCTGTTTCTGATGACTTAACTGGTTTATGTGTAACATCTGTCCCTAGCCCAAATAACTGGCAGGTGACTCAAAATCTGTGTGTGTGAATTTATGAATGCTCTAAATTAAAGAGTGAGAGACAGAGATGCTAAAAATGTGAAGATATATTTTCCCCTCTACAATATGTCTATTTTTAAAGAGCCTTTTTATTGAAACAATTTTCCAAAGACATATTTTATCTTCCATCTATGCTTATCAGTGCACTTCCTGAATTTTTAACTTATGTTGGAATTACTTCATTCTCGGTTAAGCTTCTTTTCACTTTGACTACATACAACAATCAGATAAGCTTCTTTTTGTCAAAATTGATATTTAATTTTTCAAAAGGATGCTCCTTGTTTGCCTTGTAATACTGCCTGAGCATTTTGGTAATATAAGTATAGCAAAAAATTATACTGATAAGTTTCTGCTGTATCTTACCTCTGTCACTGTCATATAAATATGCAAACTTGTTCCATTGATAGTATTCAATCAAACTAAGAAGAGCTCCCTTGAGGTCAGGTCTCATCTGAATGACAAATGGGTGTGTTCCATCTGTTGGGAAACTTGGAGTTATGAAGGAGACGTGAAGAGTCCCACAAAATGAGGTTATGGTATTTACAGACTTCTTGTCATAGAATCCAAAAATAGCAAAGACTCCTCTTGAAAACTGGGAGCAGACTAGGAGAAAGAAAAATAAAGTGAGATCAAATACTAAGAAACAAAATTTATTTTAAAAAGTTCTGAAATCTATTACCTGTTTATTTCATATAAATAGTCATACTCACACACTTATTAGTGATATCAATTCTTCATTAGAAAAAATAATCAGCATAATTAATTACTAACTAAAAGTCAGTAATGCATGCCAAACATTAACTTTAACACCAGAGATTAAGTTTATGCTCATGAAAGAATGAAATCAGAAAGAAAAATAAAGAATAGATTATCTTTAGTTTCTTTTGTCCTGAAAGAATAGTGCCTAAGCCAAAAAAAAAAAGTCAGGTAGAATTATTTTTTTAAATATTTCTTTATCCTCTGAGCATAATGCAATAATCATAACTACTAACTTTTTATTCAGTTGAAAATAATATAACTTGGGTACAAGGTGACTTGAAATTTTTGTGAGATATTTAAATGAGTGAATCTTCCATCTCTACTTTTTGAAGTTAAAACAAACAGTGAATACACATAAATGAAGGGAAGAGATAATGTACTATATATCTCTGAGTTCTGGCTTTTGTTTAATTAAATTTTAATATCATTTTTTTTACGACTCAGCAAACGCAGGTCCTTCTGGATGATGCTTGAGGTCACATAGCAGAAAAAATAATCTCTTGGGTTTAAATAACATGCTGATTATTCAGTTTTTATCACCACCACAGACAATTCAAGGCAATGACAATGCTGATCACTGTAGCCTGGATAAAACATCTATTTCTTTTCAGTCATTCTAATCATTGACACTAAAAATATAGTATGTTCAGAAAGCTTAGAGAATTCATATTTCTGTTTACTGAAACTGGAAAGAAAAAGAACAAATTAGTTAAAATATTCAATCTGTTTATACTCTGCTATCCCTGACTCATTTCTCTCCTGAGTTCTTCTTGTTATGCTCGTCTTCTTAAACCTGAAATAATAGGCAAGTCCCACAAGCAGAAATGCACATTAATTCTGATTACCATCTCCTCAAAGCCATATACCAAGACCTGCTGTCTCAGTTGCCCTAAGTAAATCTGGAATATAACAAATTACAATTTCCCCAAATATTTATTATACCAATAACCAACCATACGCTAGATCATATATATAAGAATAGAATTAAGCGCAAGATCATATTGAAACTTTTTACTCAGATTTTATCTAATATTATTCCAGCTTCTCTTTTTAACTTACTTGTTATTTAATGTAATATATATTGAGCATCACGCATGTCTTTCTTTGATAGGATGATTTACTGAAGCTAAAAGCAAATCTAGTAGGGAATTCCTTGTACCTGTATTTTATTCATATAAGGAGTGAGAAAGAGTGGAACAGTCACTGTTCCCCTTGCCTTTCCTAGATTGGGATCACCCCAACCTATGTAAGGCATGGAGAACAGGGCAGAAGGGGAAGCTGCAGGCTGCACACCTGCACTGTTCCCTCTCCCAGAAAGATATCTACTCATGGAAATTTTTTGGAAATTTCTACTGCTAGAAATGAATGCCTGTTCAAGACCATAAATTAACTGGAAAACCTATTTAAAGGTTAAATTCACATGTCCAGTAGGGCTGTGCGAAGCTTCAGTCACTTATTCAATTCAGCGGTGATTAGGCCCAATTCAGTGGCTGAATCTCTGAATCAGAATTGAATCAGGAGAACCGTTTGTCTCTCTGAATTGAACTGGAACATTTCAAATCGATTTGGAGAGGTTTGGAGAGTTTTGATGATTCAAACATATACATAGCTTTAAATGTCTTTTCTACATTCTTCAAGGTACCAGGCAGCTTATGAATGCTGAGATGCTGGGGCGGATGAAGTGTCCCATGGGAACACGGGGTGGGGGGAGGGGTGGCAGCACACTCAGAAGCAGACCTGGAAGTGGACCAGAAGCACTTCTGGTCCACTTCTGGGTCCTCCGTGGAACATCCAGGGGACCCCTCCTTCACCACCAGCTCGGCGACTGGTGCCTCCTGGGTGTGGAGGGTACCTGGGGTTCCCCACAGCTGATTACTGAGCTAGGGAGATGCAGGGGAGGAGGCCCTGAATGCTTGGTGGTAGACCCAAAATACCATAAGTACTTCTGGTTCACTTCTGGGTCCATTGCTGAGCATGCAGATCCCCTCTCTCCCGTGCTCCTGTGGGATGCTCCATCTGCCCCACCATCTCAGTTTTCATGAGCCATGCTTGGTACCTCAGGGTATGTAGAAAAAACATTTAAAGCTGTTTCTGTGGCCAAATCACTGATTCTCTGAATCAGCATCTAATCTTCAGATCAGTGATTGAATCAGCAAATCAAACCATTATCCCCTGATTCAATTAATATCATTAGATAAAAGTATAAAGCAACAACTCTTATCATTAGTGATGCAATGTAAATGAAATATGTTAAATATATAGTCTATTATATTTACTTAGTAACATGAATCCAGTCCTTGAAACAGCTACTTTCAAAGAGTTATTGCACACATAGAACATAAATATTAAAATTCAGAATATGAAGTCATTAAAAAATGTGTATATTTTTTACTTGATAAAATTGTCTCAATTTGTAGACAGTTGAAGTTTGTTTTGCTAAGGATGGAATAAATCAATCAATAGAAGCATACTTTGGGTTAGAAAGAGTTGCCTTTAAGTACATACACTGGGCAGATTTCTAATAACATCTTTCTAAGCTAAGATTTTCTTCTAGCATATGAGTTATATATCCAGATGTCATTTAGAGACAATGTAGTTAGAAAAAAATACTTATACTCTATTAACAAATATTCAGTGAAGTTGTCGTAGTAGATACTTAGTAATGTCTGTGTATACTGCTGTATGTATTGTGCTTTTTTTTTTCAGAATACCCAAACATTTTTTGGAAGATTCACTTTTTGTTGTGAAAGTTTGGTGTCTCCCCAAACATTAATATTATGACTATTTATACAAAATCCCAAAAACTAATTTTTAGCTTGAAAAAAATTGCCTGTTAATGCTTATGTTTTGATTACTGTAAGTATTAATCTACTCTGGTCTCATTAGTTTAGCTTTTTATGCTAACTAACTCGTACCTGTGTGTGTGTGTATGTGTGTATGTGTTTATGCCGATGGCACTGATTGCCGGTCAAATCTGAGTCAATTCCAAGATTAACATAGGGAAATATATTTTCAGAGCACATTGTTTAATCACATCCAATACAGTAATCATTCTCGCACTTCTAAAGAAAAGAAAACATGGTACAAGAGTAGGGAAACAGCCAAGCAGAACCTCTGTAAAAAAGGACAAGAAGATACAGGGAAATGCATGTTGGACTGAAAAACTGATAGATGAAAAGGAAGCTGCTAGGAAATGAGAGACAAAAATTGAATACCCAGTTGGTAATTTCAACAATCACTCAGCTTCTGTAATAGGCCAAGTTGAAAACAAATCGTCATTAGAAGAGAATTATAAACAACAACATATTGAACAAAAGTAGTAAAGAAACAGCAAGAGCCACAGCTGCCAAATGAACTTCCAAATGATTAAAGCTACATTAGAAAAATATTATGAGAACAAAGGACCAGTATGGAGTGTTTTCAAAAGAAACCTCACTATAGCACACCTTATGCAGAATGCAAGACATTTTTATAATATGTTTATATGTTTTGATTTTTTCTTTGTGTGACTCAGTTTACTCAGTCAGGCTGCGTGACAACCTTCAAGTGTGATGGAACAGTTTTCTTGTCAGGACAGGGAAACAAAACATAAGATGCTTGTGGCATATAAGTTTCTGAAGCCCTATGAATTTATTATCAGGAACCATCATGGAAACACCTGGGATTGAATGGAATAATGGGTCTTGAATGGAATGGAGTAGAATGGAACACACTGGTCTTTTCAAGAGCTAAGGATGAATTGAATGGATCTGGGAGAAAAAGGATTCTTCAAACAGGTCTGCAGGTTTATACCCCAATAAATAATAATGCCCCAATCACTCATTGCTAGTTATGATAGTGCTGACATTGTTAGGCACATCTACAAGTGCATTAATGTGCTTTACTTAATGTACATTAGATCTAGTACTTCCAGGGGCCTATACATGAGCACACAGGCTTCTCCAGTGCACTGGAATTCCAGCATAACAGAGCAGACTTAATTAACAGTGTCTACTGGAGCTTGGCAATTTCCATGCTCCAGCAGCCTCCTGTGTCTCATCTATCAGCCTCCCTGCACTTAAAAAAGGTGCTGGGGCACTTAAACTAAAACTCATCAAATGAGCTATAGTTCAAGCACCCCATCACCATTTTTAAGCATGCAGATGCTGATACAGATGTGGCAACACTTTAATTAGAGTGGTCTTGGAGCCACTCTAATTAAAGTATTGCTCCCCCTCCCCAACCCCAGAGCATGTATAAAAGTGCCCTTCCTTGTGAGATACTAGGAAAATGCACATTAGCTTTAAAGTGCATTAACTAAAAAGCACAGTTCTCAGTGATGCTTAATGCACATTAACCTATTATAATATGCATTAACTAAATAGCATGGGATTTTTTAGTGATATTTTTATCTGCATTAAAATGGATTGTTCATTAAATTGCATGAGTAAATGCATCCTCTGTAATTAATACAGGTTGCATTACTACTTTCCAATATGGGTAACCCTCAAAAGTTTATCTAACTTGGCCTAACTGTGGGGATCATGGAAAAAAGGATGCTGCAAAAAAAAAAAGGATGCTGCAACTCCAAGACTCAGTGTTGGAGTTGAATGGGCTAAGTGGCTTATCTTAGATGTTTAAGGTTCATTTATACCCTCTAAATAATGTAAAGAAGCCTTATGGTGACTAAAAACTAAGCCCCTCACTATTTCTCATCTCACAGGTTTTTGTATAGTCATCTTGCACATATCAGAGATGCTAAAATGGGCAAGTAGCTTAGCATTATTCCCTTAAATACTGTAAACATGCTTGAGAACTTAACGTTTAAAACTGATGTCAACTATAGCAAGACAATGACAAAATATCAAATAAAATAAACCCCAAAGCCAAACAAAATCATAAGAAGGAACCATCATATAACCTACCTAAAAACATTTTATTATTTATGATTATGTCAAATTGCCATCCTAAGACTTAAATTCAGGAAAGTGAAATGGGCTTGAAAAAGACAATGGACAGCAGTGCCTGTGTAGGATTTGGCAGGGGGTGGAGCAACAGTGAAGGTTGTGGGTTGGGTGCAAGGACAGGAAATGGGACACAGGTGGGAGGACAAGCGATTAAAGAACAAGGTGTGAGGGGCCTCCCCCCATGCTTGGGGAAAAAATTTAAAATGACCCTCCAATAACTGGATCCTTGACATGGAGAATTGTAAGAAATGTATAATTTTCCGTGTCCAGAATCCAATTATTGTGGGGGGTCATTTAAAATGTGAAGTTGTTTTAGATTCAGGTAAACAAGATAGTTATAATGAAAATAATGGAAATGTCAAGTATAGAAGTGAATAACATATGAAAATTAGAGTCAAATAACATATGTAAGTGATAACTAAAAGAGCCAGTAAAATGTTAGGCATCATGAAGCATAAAAAGTTTGACATCATTAAGAAAGAAATTGAAAATGGAAAACATAATCTTGCCATTATGCTAATCAATAGTACATCCACATGTTGAAAAATGGGCATGTCTAAACGTGCAAATAATCTGGAAGCAGTTTACTCTATAGTAAATTATAGTAAACTCTCCAGGGCATATGTCTACACGGGCAGGGATGCAGGAGCTGATTTGCTGCTTACAGCACCCGCCTCCTCCAGCAGCCAGGGGGGAGTTCTAGCCCAGAGGGTTGCTAGCCCAGGAGCTGGCAGGGAGCATGGGGCCAGGAGACAGTCCCCCATGAGCTCCCTGCTGCCGAGGTAGGCTCCACCACTGGAGCTTGGGAAGGAACGACGTCCCCTTACCTCAGCAGCACAGAGCTTGCAGCCCCAACTCTGGTCCATGATCATGATCATGGAACCAGGAATGGGAGATCCATATCTCCCAGCTCTAGCTCTGCTTTCATGGGACCTAAGCTGGGAGATCCTTATTTCTCATTTCTGACCCCGTGATTACAGAGTTGACACTGGAAGAGAATCTCCCAGCACCAGCTCTGTGGCTGTGGGGCTTGGACTAGGAGATAAAGATCTCCTAGCCCCCGTTCCATGATCATGAAGGGCTAGGAGGTCCCTTCTGCCAGGACAGGGAGAGATGGTCCCTGCCTGGGCTGTGGTGGTAGAGCCTGGCCCAGCAGCAGGCAGCTCCTGAGGGCAGGAAGCAATCTCCTGACCCCTGCTGCTGAGCTGATTGGGAGCACATTTGCTCCCAGTCAGGCATCGACAAATCAGGCATCAACAAGTGTGCTACTGCGCAGTAAGTAATAGAGAGTTAATTTACTAATTGCATTTGCAGATACCAAATTTACTTGTGATTAGAGCCAATTACTGTACAGTAAATGTCTGCACATGTGATGCTTATGGTACAGTAATTAGCTCTAATCTCTAGTAAAGCATCTCATGTACATGCGCCCACTGTGTACAGCTCTGGTGTCTGCATCTCAAAAAGGGTGTAGTAAAATTGGGAAAGGAACAGAGAAAGACAAGCAAAATGATCAGGGGTATGGAGCAGGTGCCATAGCAGCACAGACTAAAAAGGTTAGGACTCTTCAGTTTGGAAAGGAAAAGGCAGAATGGAGATATGATAGAGATCTATAAAATCATGAAGGGCATGGACAAAGTGAACATACAGTCCCCAAATACTAGAACTAGGGGGGCTCACTGAAATCAATAAAAGCCAGGTTTTAAACTAACAAGAGAAAGTATTTTTAATGAAACTTGAAGAATTCTTTGCCACACAAGGTGGTAGTAGCTGATAACCTAGCCAGGTTCAAAAAGGAACTAGAGAAATTCATGGATGATATAGATCTATTAATAGCCTTTGAACAGAATGGTTGGAAATGTTTCCTCTGGCATTTCTAAACCAACAATGGTGGATGTCAGGGAGGATAATAGGGGGCAGATCACTCTAGAAATATACAATGCTTTTCCTCTAAAGCATCCATCCATTCCTGGAGAGAGGATGCAGGGCTAGATGGATATGGCACTTATTTTCTTAAGGCAATTTAAAATATATGAGTACTCTTACATGGGTGTTCTATTCTTCTCTTTCAAATAATATAGTAACATAATCCCATGGGATGCAAACAAGATCAGTCAGTTTTGAAATATATTCTATTTAAATTTTTGCATGATGGCTGTGAGGCTGATAATTCTCTTCCCAAGAAACAAAGCTTAAATTGTGTGGTAGGGTTCTGTATAGAAGATATTATTGGTGGTAGAGCAACTAAAGATGCATCTGCACTTTCTGTGGTATAGATAATATATAGAGTTGCAGCAGGCAACTTCTGGTCCATAAGATTTGCAATTAAGTGGCTGTATTGGCTTTTATATATCATGCATACAAACAGAACAAAGGGACTGTAGCCAGTGTTCAAAACTGGAGATATAATTCTGAGAGACTGTAGTCCACAAATTCATCTTGGAACAGGGCTGGGTAAAGTGGACATTTTAATCAGCACATAACATTTTATCTCGATAAAAGAAACTAAGTGTTGGTATTGCAGATTTTAAGCACGTGAAAGAAAGGTTTCATAAACTATAGACAGATAAGTTTCTTTGGGTGAGTCTGGTATCAGATGTACCCAAAGAACCTTGCCTGCCTATGTTCTTAGACCAACATGGCTACAACCTACATTCATAAACTATATGCACCTACAACAGTTTAATGATAATATGTGACAGCTTATTACTAAAACTGCTGTAATGAGAATGGAAAATAAATACATTTTTAAAATGGCCTATAAAAACACCTTATTAGTTGATTAGAATTCAATATTATTAAATCATGCTGAAGAATGATAAAATTTGTAATAATAAATTAAGATCTCGAAAAAAAATCTCATCAAGAAACTCTATATGATTTTATTGAGTTGTCAAGTTGCTACTATGCCTACAGTCTCAGATTGCTAAAACAGTCATGGAAACCAAGCTGTCTGAATCAGGCATTTTTTGAATTGGTAGCTCTTTTGAATAGTGAAAATACAACACATCCAGCCTTCCAAAACTAGCTGAAACCATCAAATCAAAGCTTGGTTCTCACTAATATTGAATACATCTACATAAATGACACAAACTAATAGTTGTTGAACCAGATTTTCCTATCCACTTTTTTGAAACTTCAGTTCACATAAAACAAAGCATGTGTATTTAAGTTTTGAGACTGTTTGATACCATTGATGAAGGCCAGGTTATACTTTAATTTCAGCTGCCTCCTGTAGCTCTTACCTCCTGGATACTCCGCACATTAACAACTGAAACTAGTTTTAAGCACACTTTAAGCAGCTTAAATTTATGCCACTCCAGAGCAGGTTTCTCTCTGATCCATGCTACCCAGATCGTGTTCCATTAATGTGTGGCCACTCCCCACAGATAAGCCACTCAAGTTGCAGTCCTCCAGCATCCCAAGATGCAGTGTTCCCTCTCCCTCCCTCCTGTTCTTTGTGGACAAACTTTCCACTCCTGAACTTTACTGCTGAGGGGGTAGTTATGGCACCAAACCAACTCCCCCTCAACTCCATGCAAACAACCTGCAGAGTTCATGCCTTCTAGCCAAGTCACAGAGCACGGACAAGGTAGTGGGATCTCATAGGAGTGGGACCTAGGGATGGTGTGGGGGACAAGATAGGTATCTGGATCAGGTACCTATGTGCTGGGGCTTCTTTCCAGGGGCAGGAGCAGTAGCACACAAGCACACATTCCTTCACTGCTCTCACCTCCCAGCCACCCCAGAAAGCAAAACCAGCACCGTCCATAGCCCAATCCCAAAACCCAATTTATTAAAACATGACAGCTTCTTTAATTTACTTAATATTTAGTTCTTTTAACATTCTTTATCTTCTTTTTATTTTATCCTCCAGTGGCTGACTTGTTTCGTTTCACCATCCTTCCTGTACCCCCATTTCTGTCCATTTCATTACCCACTATGACAGTATGATCCCATTAACCCCTTGCTCCCCAGCTTCATGTTTCTGTGCCACCCCAAACCCATCTCTCATACCTTCCCCCACCCTGCAGAACAGCAATTGCAGCCAGTCCTGGCTCACCAACTCTGTAGTGGCAACTCACATCTGTGCAGGTACGGGATGGTCAGAGAAGGCTTTTAGCCTTAAGGTGTGAATGCTTCAAACTTGAACTAGCACCAACACTGATCAACATTTGAACAGCTCAAAATGCAACATATAACAAGATCCTGTGAAAGAAGCATTGCCCATAGGAGTAAATTGTTAAAGGAGTTCATTCTATATATGAAAAACAATGTTTCTTCATAGTAATATGGATGACTGTTATGTATTTAGAATCGAATCATTAATCTAAATCAAATTAACAGCAAAAAGTATTTAGTATGTATTTGCATTTAAATTGTTGTTAGATGTACTGGCATTTTTAAGGAGTTAGTGCAAATGAGATGATATTAAACAAGATAATGTCTTGTCTAAAAGGTATAATATTGATTCTTCAAGTAATGAATGTATATTTGGAATATTTAAAAAAAAAAACCTTTCTAGAAAAACTAACCTGAAAAGATGTTAATAATTTCTTTAAAATACTACCAATTTGCATTTGGTATTAAATATGAACAATGAATCATATTGCTACAACATAACTAGAAGGTAAAACAAATCTATTTTCATTGTCCAGGATGAGAAATGCAAAAGTAAATAAGCAGTTTCTTATTGCCCAGTCTCTGGTTATTCCATCAATACCCTGAGTTTGAAAATAATGTACAACTACTATGGCAGCATAATTGTTGCCTATAAATCAACTACTGGGAAATTTGTTTTAAATTATTATATTGTGCAAGCAATATCTGCTTTTTGTTTTGCTATTGTTGTTTACTTTCTTATGCTAGATACATACCTAATAATTTATTGCCTTAAATAATTAGTTCTTGCACAATTATAGCTCTATTATATTTTAAGAACTTCAATAATAATTATTATATAATTATTTAAGTATATATTAAATGGCTAACTCACTGTGAAATTGATTTAATATGTGGCTGACTAGAAATAGATCTAATATGTACAATACAATTTTTCTGTCATTAAAATTTTATTATTGATCTTATGGCTAGTGACAGCCTGTATTTGGTATAATGACAAGCACAAAAGAGTTCTTTTTGGCTTCTATATAGTTTTTTAAAGTTCTATTAATAAAACATGGCATAGGAAAGACAAATTCTGTGAACCAGCCACCTGAGATGTATTTGATTATAAAATACATAATGAGCATGTCTACATGTGCCCCTAACTGCGCATTTGGTATTGTGCAGTAATACCAAAAGGCCTATGTAAATAGGGAAGTATTCAATTTGGATTTGGGTTCAGCCAATTAGGAGGACAGTGATTCAATTCAGAGATTCAGATCACTGTTCTGAATCAATTTGACCAAATCAGCTTCGGAAGATTCGGTGCTGTTTCAGAGAGATTTGGTGATTTGGATCAGCCAGGGAGAGGTAGTCACCACCAGGCAGCTGCAGGTTCTCCTGCAGCTCCTCAGGCAGTGCCTACCTCTCCCTGGGCAGGGGGAGTCACAGGAGAAGCCCCCATAGCTGCCCTATCTGGCCCCAGCCTCCTGACACGTAAAAAAAAAGCCTCACACTCACCGGTTGCAGGACTGGCACTTGCAGCCTCTGGGCTGTCATGGCAGAACCCCCTCATCCAGCGTGGGGCAATGGAGGGTAGCAGGGATTGCGCCCCCAGTGTGGCACTCACATGGCAGCTGCTGCATGGTGCAGGTGCAACGCAGCTTGGCAGGGTGCTGTGCACAGTCTGAGAGCTGAGGGCACTGAAGCTAAGCACTGCTGGGCTCTGAATGACTGCCGGAGCCACCCCAGCTCCCAGACAGTGTATGGCGCCTGGCTGAGCTGCGTTGCACCCGCTACATGAGGCGGCTGCCATGTGGGTACCAAGCAGGGGGGGCAATCCATGATGCCCTCCATTGCCCCATGCTACATGGGTTGGCTCTGCCATGAGCCCACAGAGGCCCTGAGCCTCACTGTCAGAGCTGGTGAGTGTGGGGCTTTTTTTTTTAAAGTGTGGGGAAGCTGGGGCCTGGCAGGGGATGGGGCCGGGCAAGGCAGCCATGGAGGCTTCTCCCATGGCTCTTCCAGGCATTCCTGCCTCTGCAACTGTGTGGGGGACTGTGGAGGCTATGCCCTGCTGCCACTTGCCCAGCTGGCATGGTGGGGGGACCATGCAGGTATGACTCACTCCAGGTGGCAGCAGGGCATAGCCCCCACTCCCAGTACTGCCACACCTGTATCAGCACTGGGAGCAGAGGCTCTGTCCTGCCACCACTTGCCAGCTGTTATGGGGGGGAGGCGGGATGTGAGCACAACAACACTGTGAGCAGGGGCTATGCCCTGCTGCCACTTGTCCCCTTCTACCTGGAGTGAGCTGCACCTGCCTTCCACGTCCTCCACCCACATCTGAGCAGCTTGTCCCAGAACCAGCCCCAGTCCCAATCCTCCTTCCCCTATGCCTCTTCTCTCCCCCTTCCCCAATCCCAACAGATTTACCATCTAGAGGCAGCTGTGTCAGCTGTCTGTTTAGTCTAATTGGATGCTTCAAATTGATTCAGAGTTTTTAATTGGTCTCCTGATTCGAACTGGATTCAGAGATTCATTCCCTGAATCGGGTTGCATCTCCTCTGAATCAAATCAGCTACTGAAGGATCACACAGCCCTACTGTGCAGTCATTTATTCCTAAAACAAGTACTAAATGACTGGTCAGTACCAGTTGGTACTGCACAGTCCCAGCAGCAGACAGGTATTTTTAGATACTACGTTGCCATAGCAATAAACTACAGTGACATAGCTCGTCACTACAGTGATGAAGCATGGGTGTTACAGTTTCTGCCTGCTGATGCTACATCACTGTAGCAATGAGCTATGTCTCCACAGCTCATCACTATGGTGATGTAGCATCTCATATAGACGCACCCAATGAAGATAAGAGCAGCCTGAAGTAGTATTTGGGTAAAATGGAATTTATGTTTTTATGAATGTCAGTGAGAGCTCAGCATAAAAATATTTCTTTTGCGTCAAATTTTCAGTGGGTATAATTCAACAAAGTTAATATTAAAGTTAATGGATCCTGGGTGATTTACTCCAGATGAAAATGTCTCTCTGCATTTTTAACATGCCCATTTTTACAAACTCTTACAGCCAGCTTAAATATACTGTATTTAACAGAAGGTTTATCACTTCCCATTTCACCTCATTTAGTGCTGCTAAAAGCAACCTCTTTTCTGTATTTCAGTAAACCAGCTATATTAGGCAGTACCTTAGGAATAATCACAGAGAGAAGAAACATATTGCCAACTATGAGTTCTGGGTAGAAACAGAGTTTAATTTATGAAACCAGTCCCCCCGGCCTGCTCCTGCAGCCATGGGACCATTAGCATGCAGTGTGCAGCAGTTTAAACTGTAGAATATACCTCAAGCACAATTCAGGTCAACGAAAAGGAACCAGCCTACACTGCCATTTTCCAAACAGCATGGCAGAATGGTACATGTGACCTAACATACTTCTGCGGGGTCACAAAAAAAACCCATTATTTTTACCAAAAGTAAAATTTTTAGATGTGTTAGTTTCAGGGAAGTTTCTCAGACAAGAAGCCACCAGAAGCAAATTTTATACACCTAATAATACTGTAGGCCTGTGCAAAGCAGCAAGTATTCCCTTCAGATTCAGATTTGACCAATTCAGAGGGACAGTGATTCGATTCAGAGATTTGAATCACTGTCCTGACTGAATCTGGTGAAGTCAGATCCTAAGATTTGATGCTGCTTCAGAATTTAGCCATCAACTAAACAGGCAGCAATCTTTACCATGCTGGACACAGCCATCTCCAGCTAGTAAGTCTATTGTGGTTGGCAGAGGGGGGAGAGAAAGGGCATGTGGGAGGGAGAGATTGGGACTAGGTCTGGGAGAAGTGCTCAGCTGGGGTGGGAGGTGGGACTCAGGGAGGGGGGCAGGGGCTATGCCCTGCTGCTACTTGCCCAGCCAGGATGGCGGGCGGCACAATGCAGGTGCAGCTCACTCTGGGTGGAAGCGGGCAAGAGGCAGCAGGGCATAGCCCCTGCTCCGAGTGCTGCTGTGCCTGCATCCTGTGCCCCCCCTGCTCTGACTGGGCAAGTGGCGGCAGCACCCATATCCCATGCACCCCTGCCCTGACTGGGCCTACATCCTGCACCTCCCCACCCTGGCTGGGGAAGTGGCAGAAGCACCTGCATCAAGTGCCCCCCCCCTTCACTCTGTCTGGGCAAGTGATGGCAGCACCCCCTATTTCATCACAAGCACTGGTGAATGTATCCTTTTAATCAAAATTAATACGGTCCAGGCACACATTCATTTAAAGTTGTCATGGAATCTGAAATTGGGGATCAGATCCCAATCCCCACCTTTTTACTTGCTGGTGCATGTGGTGCCTGGGATCACAATCCTGGGATCTGCCTGCACATGCAAGTTAAAGGCAAGGTGCCTGCAGGTCCAGGACTAGGTCCAACAGTCAGCTGAGTTTTTACTTCAATCCTTCACCAAGGCCAGTTTGACATCCCAGAGCCATCATTTGAAAGACCCGCTCCTGGGTTTGCCTCACCCTCAAAGTAAGATGTCATGCAAACCAGCCGTAACAATGATCTAGATTACGGGCGTATTTATATGTGATGTTATGTCACTGCAGCAACACACTATGGTGCCATAGCATCTGCAAGCAAAAAATATGATTTTCACTATATCACTACATCGCCTCTGCAACATGCTCCCTTGGTATAGCGCATTGCTGCAGCAACATAGCAGCTAAAAATAACTGTGCTTCTGGCATGGCACAGTATGGTTATTAATGCACTGTCATTGACAACGACGGTGCCATACAGGGCACATGTAGAAGTACCCAATATTGCTACATTTTATGACACCTTCAATTGGATGCATGTGCAGCACTTTGCCATTTATCCTGCCAGTAAGTCTGGAGAGGGCCCAATACTTTTTCCATGTGATTGGTAAAAGCTCAGCTGACTGTTGGACCTAGCCCTGAACCTGTAGGCGCCTGACCTTTAACTTGCAGCTGTAGGAGGAGCCCAGGAGGACCCTACCAACACAGAGGAAAGAACCTTTGAAGAACCCAAAATCTTTCTGTCAGAGGATTTCAGCAAAAGAGGAAATGATATGGCATTATATAATTTTAATTAAAATGAACAACATTGTACTTTAACTCAGGACAGTGAACAGAAATGGGGAATGGGCTTTCCCTTTTCATTCAAACACCTATGGACATTCTTCCTTTCCATGACCTGTTATAAATCTACTGTAGGCATGATGTATCTGAAAAATACATTTCCATTGGGCTAAAACCTTCAGTTCAGATTTGGAACTCTGTTTCTGTAAAACTGGGTGGTATTTGGAAGCCTTCTCTATTTTCAACATTGATTGACTGTTTCAGCTTTTTAGTAATAATTTACTAAAATAAGAATTCATTCCAAGAACAGAATCATTAAACTCTAAGGCTAAATATCTCACATTCTAAAGCACTGTGTAATTTTTCATGTTAAAATATGTATAGAAGAAGATGCCACAGAAAAAAAATCACCATGTAGAGACTCGTGTAAATTGCATAGTGTTGCCAGCTCTTGCAAGGGTGTTATTAGACTAATAAATATTGTTTTTTTTCCTAAACTCTCAGCTGATGGGACCAAGTTAGTAAATGAAAAATGTCAGCTTTCAAGGCTTATTTTTTAAGTGGAGTTTTTAGCATGTATTAGAACAGATAAAACCTTGTAAAGATGAACCTTAAATGTTCCAACACCAGAAAGCAAAATGTCCTTCCCTATTTTTTTAGAGTATTTGTTTTTCAATTAATATCATTCTGGAGACTTGATTCCGGATTCTGGAGCACTAAATGTAGATAATATTATGATTTAAACCAAGTGCTTCAGACCTTGAAGGTAAACTGTAACTTTTAAGTGGAAACTGGAGAAAGAGATGATGCATGCATTGTATGAAGAACTGAGCCTGCAAGAGACTCTGCCATGAGCCAGTTGGAATATTATGCAGAGGCTCACATTATGCATTGTTGAACAGACAAAAATTTAATGCCAAATGAAGCATGTCTCCTTGGCTGTGAATGATTTGAACCATGTACATTTCTCCACCCAGGAGGAACTTAACATTTCCTCCCCTGTTCCTAGTTTAATGGGGAAGTTCCCTGCTAATGGCCAATACTGTCATTAAATTAAATGCTCTCTATTCTGGGTCTAATCATGCTGGGTAAGTAGAACCAAAACAGTGTTGATCCCCTGAACACTTCTGCTCGGGATGGGTAGGGGCATGCATATACCTTCTTATTCCTATATGACCAGGTTCAGAGCCCAAGATAATGGAAGAATACATTTTATGAAATAAAGGTCATTCAGGCAGCAAAATACATTGTAATAACTGACAAAAGAGAGGAAAATATGGTCTGAGGTATCACATGTACACATTGTCATAGAATGTTTTTCTATGAGATTCTGGGAAGAAATTGCTCTTAGTTCTTAAAATAACTTAGAAAAAGACACAGAGGCAAGCCACGGAAAGTTTTCAGCATCTGGAATATTCAAGCTTTTAGTTGAAACTGTCATTTCAAACACTACAGAAAAGACAAAGTTCCAATTTGAAATGACTTAGGCAAAAGATATTGTTAGGGTGACAATATTTGGATCTTAGCAAGTACCATTGTCCCAGTTCCTAGCTTAGTCCCAGGCTCAAAAATAAGCAGCCTAAGCACTCTCTCACTCATTTCCAATGATAGACAAAAGGTCAGTCCTCTGTCTGAGCAACACAATATTACTATCTACCTTGCCTGGCCCAAGGGGTGTGTTGTGCAGAGAAAGTGATGACCTCCAGAGAATCAGCTGGGTTTCTCTTTTGGTGCCTATACTAATTCTGTGAGGGAGTGTTAGGGTGACAATTTTGGGATCTTAGCACTGGATTGCAGCTGAATACAAGGCATGACCTGTGGCCTAGCAGAGCTGCTGACCACAAGACAGAATGATATCTAAGCCAGCCATATGCTTATGCTAAGTAGCCATTTTAACTGTGTCAACCATTTACTGAGGAAAAAGCAGCAAGTGAATCTGTGTCAGTCTGTGTACTGTGAACCACCTACAGTAAGGAATGAGATAAGATAAAGGGCCCAAAAAAGGTGGAAGATGGTACAAGCTAAGACAGAAAAACAGATTGGGAATGTGGAAAACAACACGTAAGTGTAACAGAATCCAAGATGAACATATGCAAAAAGGTGAATGGTGATTGGTGAAGAAGCCGCCAGAAACTTCCAGGTTTTGATCAAAGTCCATTGACCAAAGAAGAGAAGTCAAGGTGTTAGACAACCTACACCCCTGTAAGGTCTTAGACATGCACATATAGCAAAAAGACATGTAAATGAGTAAAATGCATAGGCAATCACATGCTAATGAATCAAACTGTAAACAGAGGCAGAGCTTGAAATGGAAGGACAAATGGGTGGAACTAGAGGTGGAACAAGGCAGGGTAAATGTTAATAAGCATAAACCAAAGTATATACATATGGGAAAAAAACTATTGTTCGTTGCGGCTCCCCATATTCCATCGATGTGGGAGCTAGTCCAAAGCTGTCTCCATTCTGAATAAAGCTGTTGCAAGCAATGTGTGCTTGTGTTTGCTCTCTGCTCTGCTCTGGCTAATGAGTAACAGGATCCATGGGTAATTGGACTGTCGTCTCCCTAGTTGTTGGGTGCTGCATGGAGTCGGGATCGAACAAAGGCATGGACTGAATTTTGCTCATTTTTGCATGGATTGATTTGTGTTACTATTGAACAGTTAAAATTCCACTCCACCTATAGCCCTTAGTACTCTGCATCTGTTTGTTGGAATTTCTTTTGTATTTGTGGGCAATTTACCTGAGAAGTTGGCCATAATATTAAAGGGAGCTTTAACTGCAAACATGCTAGACAATGAAGAAAAAAGTAATCTCTGTGCAGCATTCAGGTTCAAGAATCATGCACAAATTAAGATTCTGTAAGTATATAAGCCTTTATGCCAGTACTTTGCACAGAGGTGGTTCCATAGTAAGTAGAATATATGCCTAAGCGCATATGTATGGCTTAGAAACTATTTTTTAAGATTTAAAAGCAAGAATAATAGACTATATTTAAAATACTTGTTATGTTCTAATCAGTCTGTTTCACATCACTGTGAAGAAGTATATTTGCAGAGCAGTGTTTAATAAATGCACTGTTTTCTGTTTAGTCCCATGAAAGGTTTCCTGGGTATGTTTCATTTGGCTGAGTAACATCAATCAGCAACTTCCCTGAAGCAATGGCCGTACTGAAATCCAGCTCTGATTTTCATGTTAAGATTTTTTTTTCTTTTAGTAACAATTAAAATGTCATAGACAAGACAAATCTGTACAGTTTTCCTAGGATAGCCAAGGTATTCATTTCTTACCCTATTCACTGTGCCATGCTAACTAAAGTTCTGCACTATAGAGTCTTTCATTTCTTCTACTGTTTTTTTTCCTATTCCATTTCTTATATCATATGGGAGATTATATATACTATAGAAAACAAACATATACAAGTCTTTGCTTCTGTTTAGCATAGTGCTTAGCCAGTCAGAAGTTTTGCTGACCCAGAACAGGAATTTTGCATTTGGAAATCTGTTGGGACTAGAGGTTTTAGAACTGGAGAAGTTAATGGAAGCCTAAGTAGACTTTTCTGTGAGGGCTGTGGCTCTTGCCTTTCTGGTCTTTTCTACACTCTTAGAGAGTAATAATTTTCTATACTCCCATAGTAATACACAAGATAAATTTCTTCAATAATTTTTTACAGTCATCCAAACCACTACAGTGAGAACCACTACTACAAGTGTATTTGGGACCACTACCATGGATTTTTCTTGCTTGTATTTAATAGAGGTTGATCTGCCGTCTTTGCTTGATAATTTAGTGCATATATGCTATATACATAACTTCATACAACATAATATATATGACACACGTTTTCTATAAACATACAGGATCAGATGCTAGCTTTTCGAATAAAAAGCTAAAAGTACTAAAATTTAGGTACCAGAACTTCCATCAAATTGTGGTCTTCATTGTTCAAATCTCTTTTTCTGGATCTGCTTTTGGGAGAGCTTTGGAGAGTTTCATTTCAGGAACACAACCTTCTCTCTGTTAAGTACCCTATCCATGCCTCAGTACAATGAGAATACAGTCAGTCCTCGACTTAAGACATTTTGAGTTACAATGAATGGCACTGAAGACGTTTATAAATTGATGATCTGTTTCAACTTTCTGAGGTCAGTTTCAACTTTCTGATGCTTGATCTGATGCCAGGCAATGCCAGCAAACAAGTTTGCTGCATCACCCATCTCCCTGGAGAACATCTGTCCAAACTTCCTTAGGCACTTCCTTTAAGAAAGCAGACAGAACTCCAGAAAAACCTGCAGTCAAGACTCCTGAAAAGACTCCAGCCAAGAGCCCTTCAAAAAGTCCAGCAAAGTCACCTCAAAGAAGTCCTTCCAAATCAATATGATTGCTATTTACAATATTAATACATGAATGTAGCTATATTACTCATCTATAATTGATTGAGTACAAAATTCTGGGTTATTTATGGTGAAAATAGGGTCTCAGGCTTTGGTTCAGGAGCCAATCCTCCATTTATAATATTGTTTCTATGGGGAAATCAGTTTTGACTTAAGACGCAGTTTTCAGGAACCAATTGTGGCATAAGTCTGAGAACTGCCTGCAACACTCTACCTCATAGAAATGTTGCTGGGGTAAATGCTTTAATGATTTAGAGGCCCTTCAATACTGCAGTGATGTAGGCCACAAAAGTGCATACAAGATAGGGAAACAATAGTTTGCCCAGATGCCTGGACTAGAACTAAACGTTTTTAATTCTTTTTTTAGATATTCCGTTTCAGACATGGAAACAGAGAATGTAATGGCTTTGCAGTATTTTCCTTACATGATAGCCTCCAGATTTATTTGAAATTCAGAGTAATACTACCTGAAATAAAGACATGCCTGGACTAAAGCAGTCAGAAATCAGGTTATTTCAAATGATACTTACAGAAAAATACCGTGTCATAATAATGAGCCAATACTAGTTATCTCTATCACAATATTGTTCAAGGCAAACCAATACTGCACACAAACACTGCCAGCACCTGGACTGTAAGAGATTACACAGATTTTGACCATGTGGCATTTTAATATTTTTGGCATCAGATAATTAAAGGATTTCTATAAATGTATCCAATCAGCAGGTAACGCAACAAAATGCAGCATTTTGTAGCATATGGAATGCATATAAGTGAAGTGAAGGGCATGTCTGGCTCTCAGCTGTGGTTTACCACCTAGTTTATTCCATAACACTTATCTTACCATATGGTGCTTCTTGGGTGGCCTGCTACCCCTGAAGTGCAGGTATATGCTATTCCACTTAAATTAATGACCTGTGCAACAAAAGGCTGCAGCTACCTCTCCACTTTGCATAAGCAATGTCAGTTCCTTTGCATCTTTGTATACATAGATTCTACAAGAGTCAAAAGGAAAAAAGAAACTGAATTATGCCTGGGTGCCAGAGATACAATCCCTGTGAACATAGGTTCAAAAGGCTCAGCTTTTAGATGAGAGGGACACATCCAAGGCCAACTGATGTCAATGGGAACCTAAAAACATGAATAGTGCATTTCAAAAAGTAGTTTTTACTCTTGCAAGGATAGAGAACTGACAAGAACTACAAGCTAGTGAGTTTTCCTGCTTACATTCTGTCTATGTCTGGCTCGAGGCAGAAAAACATAGGTCATGATACAGAGTTAAAAGAGAGTGAAGACCTACTGTGTGTCAAAATACTGTATATGCCTTACATGTTTACTCCAATTTTGAAGCAAGTGGAAGTAAAACTGGTGTACCCTATTCCTGAATGAAAAACTACTAGCCTACTGTGGGATAAAGCAACCACCACAGAAATGACCATGGATCATCTGACAGTCAGTAAATCATTTTTTCCCCAATCCCTTTTTACTTAGCATAATTTGTTCATCTGTCAATACCCAGACTTCATTTTACTTTCATGGTACAGATAGTAACTCCTGGAAAGACAGATGAAGGAACTTGCTCGTTTCAGCTTTTTTCTACTGACTTGTATCTTAATATCATTATGACCTTACCTCCATCCATTTCACTAATCATGAAAGCATGATGTATTTACACAAAATGGAATTAACTTTCATGCATTTTTTCAAGTGCATTTATGATAAGAAGTGCTTTCAGACTCATAGTTTTAGGAAATTAAAAGAGAATGAAGATATTTTCTAATGGAGAGAGTGGTAGCTAAAAGCTACCACTTGAGAAAAGACCATATGGTTTGTGTTTTATGTGCTAAAAAGTCACATAGTATATGGAAATGCACCATTTAGTTAATATGTCCTGTACAGTAAGTATATTTCACCTGTAAGACATTCATTTGTGTTACATTAGGCTTGAATCTTACTGAATTATAACATACTTATAACAAAGTGAAAATACTCTATATGTTCAATGGCAAATGACCTTCTGAGATATCTCTAATAAAAACTATACAACAGTTTTCATTAGATTAGTAATCTGCAGTATCTGAGTGAAGGCAGATGCTTTTCCCAACTTGTTCTAAAGCAAAATTCATATACTATATGGAATCAATACTCCCCAATTATCATGGGCTTTGGCTTTTCCCACAAACAGATTAACAATATAATTATAACTTAGCCCTTTTTCCCACAATTGGCTTTTCTCAGATTCCTACATTAAGGATTGCTCTGTGTATAATTGAGATCCCCTTTAGACAGCTGCTCCCACTTCACATCAGGAAGAATGAGTCATATGCTTCAAGAAGTCATCAGAATCTACTTAACCTTTTCATCAAAAGAATTGATATCTAGTAAGGGAGTGCAGTACTTCAGGTGAATGCTGGCTTGCTGTAGTCATGTTGATGCAAAATTATGAGTAGTTAGACCAACATCTTATTGTTCACACTTGAGAAGACACAAGTATATAGCTATTTTTACATGCTCTATTTACTGCTGTCTCCATTAGCATACACTAAAGTAATCCTTCAAAATCTGCCTGTTTCAACTGTTATAAAAAACTACTTTGAGATTTTTTTTTTACTTCTATCCACTTTTCTTTAAACTATTTATTCTTGGTGAGGTTGAGGGGGCTTTGCAATGTAGTCCTAGAGGTCCTTGTTCTTTGAGGAGAAACAGTGCAGGGGTTCATCCTCAGTTAAGTACACAGACCAAACAAAGGCAAATTTCCTATGTCAATTTGGTATCAAAATACACAAAATGATCACTAGAAATATATGACAAAATTCAAAGAGCCTGATCCCATTCTTATTTAAGTCAAAGGTAGATTTAACATTGGGTGCAATAGGGTAGCATCAGGAACAAAATGTTTGACCCTACAAATTCTTGATTACACAAGTTTGCTTAAGTCAAGGAGTGTAGGTTGTAGCCGTGTTGGTCCAAACACATAGGCTGACAAGGTTCCTTGGATGAACCTGATATCTTTTATTAGACCAACCCAAATAGTTGGAAAATAATTATTAATCAAGCTGTCGGGTTCAAAAACCCTTCATCAAAAACTTCCTTAGCCTGATGACGGGTTTTTAAACCTGAAAGCTTGCTTCATGATTATTTTCCAACTATTTGGGTTGGTCTAATAAAAGATATCAGATTCACCCAAGGAACCTTGTTTGCTTAAGTCAAGGCACAATTATTATACCTATTTAGAATAGGTCTTTGTGAGAGAGTGATAAGCCACACTACCCAGAAGAGATTTTTTTTTTCTGCCAACAGAATAGCTTCTGATGCTTTCTGGCACACTAAAGGAGCATGACCTCACTGGTATTACACACCTATAAGTGGGAATGTGATGACACTTCCCTACTCCAGCTCTACATTCCAGACCTCTGGAATCTATAGTGGAAAGGGTTAGTGCCAGTGTCACTATCTTCCATGTCCTCTCTGGGGTTATATGCACCATCAAAGCAGCATGGAGAGAGCACCTCAGTACTCCTCCGTGGCCACATTTACACAAGATGCTGACTGAACAGTCATTACTGTGCAGTCATTTAGTACTAGTATACACAAGTGCTAAAGTATAACACAAGTACTAAATGACTGCACAGTAGTTTGAGTTACACCTGCAGTAGCATTGCTGAATGGCTTTTAGGTGATGCTGACTGTGCAGTAGCTCATTACTACTGTGCATAGCGTTGTGTCACACTTCCTGCCACATCATGCTGCTGCACAATAGTAACAAGTTATGGCATAGTCAGCATCACGTGAAGATGTGGCTTGTGGGCATGTCTACACACGATGCTTAATGCCCGTTAGATTAATTCTACTGTGCATTAGCACAGCTGGCTAAAACTGTGCTAATGCATGGTAGATTAGTCCAATGAGCATTAAGTATCACCAAAAAAGGATTAGTTTACACTAATTCACAGTAGACTCAGTCCAATGAGCATTAGATGTCACCAAAAAAAGCATTAGTTTGTGCTAATGTGCAATAGCACTGATTATGGAACATTATGTTTAGTACCTGTTGTTACAGGTACTAAATTTAATGTTCTGTAATCATTGGCAATGCATAGGGGGTGCACACAGGTGCTCCCCCTGTGTACAGACACTGCTGACACTGCCGGTGGTGCCTGCAGACAGTCACTGCTTGCCATTCCCGCCCTTGCTGCCAACACTGTCATCAGCATCTACAAGGGATCCGTAATCACTGTTGGCCGCTACCAATGCTGCTGGCGGCATCTGCAGGTGGTTGCTGACTGTTGATCAGCACTCACCAACCCGTCCCCACTTGCTGACAGCGCCATGGCTGCCTGTGGGAGCTCCCCACTTGCCATCGCCATGCTCCTGCAGCTGACAGCGCTGCTGCCACCTGTGGTTGCTTGCTGTGCCCCCAAGCCTCCAGGGGCACACGGCATTCATGGCTGTAATTATGGAGCATTAATGAATGTGTAGGTTTGTGATTATTATGATTAATGAATTGTTTGTGATTATTGTGACTGACTTTTCTGTAAGGCACAGAAGTATTGCAAATGTTCTTTGTATGATCCCCCTATGCATATCTGTGCAAATTCCATGCATACTCTGGCTCTTGAACAGTTTTCATGACATTATAGACAGTCTTGACTATAGTTTTATTAGATCAAGCTCTGAAATTCTTTGCACATATACAATTTTAAAGGGATGAAAATGTTGCATTTTTATAGTTTTAAGCTTTACTAAGATATTGCAAATAATACCAGTGAGTATGTGTATTTAAGCAATGAGAAATGAACAGAATAGATAATAAATATTCCACCCGTTTTCTGTCAATAAATGCTAATAAAATACCCCATTGGCACTTACATAGGCTGGGTGGCAGAACAATACAGAATACTGTGAACCTTTACAAGACATTTTAACCATATGGCTTGCTCAGTTTATATGCAGATCTCTTCCCTCAGCAAAACATTTTTTGCATTAATTGTTAGTCCAAATTATTGATGTAAATCCAATGACAGAAGAGAATTAAAAAATCGGCCTTTCTTCTTTAAAAACCAATGGGAATGCAATTCAATGTATGATTCAAAATGTCCAAGGTGATGCAATATCATACCTCCCAAGAGGTACTGATAACCTCAGGCTATTGAGTTCAATGGGAAATGAGGGTGTACAGTATCTCATAGACTTGGACTTTCACTAAACATAAGACAAAATGATTTTATGATGTGCAATAACAACCATTGTTTTGCCCTTTGTCATTTATATCTGCAGAAAACAATTGGATAATTGTATCAGCATGTGAATTTTAGTAAAATCTGGTGTCCAACTTGCACAGAGGTAAATGATGCAAAAGTAGGAGGTCAGTTTCTATCTCTTTGCATTTGGGATATATGTATAATTATATATGCTACAAAATTACTAGTCATTTTTTCTCACCTTGTATGGCACATAAGTGTGTGTGTGTGTGTGTATGCATCATATTTAGTTATACATATTATTAATAATAAATATCTATAGATATATACTACTTCTAATATACATTATTAGCATTGATATATGTTAAATGTTCATATTTAATATGCATATATCATATATATGGATATATAATCCATACTTATAGGTTATTAGAATGTATATATACATAAATATAGCCTCCACAAGAGAAGGCTGAGGGGGGATCTTGTGGCCTGCTACAAACTGGTCAGGGGGGATCAGCAGGTGTTGGGGGAGTCCCTATTCCCCCGTGC
>JAGPOW010000290.1:22106150-22124918 GCA_030014935.1 Caiman crocodilus
ACCCCGGTGCTCTTTCCTGCCAAGGCAGGGGGTCGGACTAGATGATCTGCCCAGGTCCCTTCCGACTCTAGCTACTATGATACTATGATACTATGATATATATGCGTATATGTACATATATATATTTAAATGTCACATGCGAGTGAGACCAGCATTTCAAAAGTGTAAATAATCTCTTCAAATCATCAAGGATTAAAATGTACATGGGACACATTACTCTTCTGCTACTGCGCAGCCACAATTATTCATCACAGTATCATTTTAGTTGGTTTCCATGACCATAAATACTCAATGAAATGCTAATGCAGGATCTATTTTGTGTATTTTATGTATTATACAAACAGTCAGTCCAAAGATCTTCTCTAAGCATCTTCTTCCACCTCTATAAAATACTTTTAACAAGTTAAACTACCACAGTACAGTAAATTCAGTTCGTTTTTTTTGTTTAATCTGAAGGCTGTATGATCAGCCACATAAATTATTTAAACTGAGTTAGTCTAACTATGTGAGCTATTAGAAAAAAATAGCATAATCTGTACATGTATATTGAAAGAGATACTAATATCAGAATATATGAATAGAAACTAGGTAAGCAACAGTAACAGGCATTTATAAGCACTTTTAGAGAGAGGCTAAGCAACACCCATGCTAGAAAAAAATTTAGTGGGGCTCATATTTTCTTTTTGCCACTCCTAACACACAAATATGGAAGATGTATGACCTTGTTTGTGTAAATATAACTATACACAGTCTTCTTTGACAAATTCGAATGACAGCCATGAAAATCTAATTTTGAGTAAACATATCCTAGCTACCTTAGGCAAAAAATATCATCAAACATTATTTATCTTGTATGTAAAAATGTAACTTGATCAGTGTTTATCTCTCAGTTTGCATTGTAAAGCTTTCTTTGTCTTAGATTTTGTTTTGGAGATATTAACTTGGAATGAGCAACTACATTTAAAGATACATTTGGGAATGATTGGGGTTTTTTTTAAACTTTCTTCCACTGTTCCCTTTGCTCTGCTGGATCCTTGTGTTCTTTTTACAGTTACCATGGTAGCACTTTACATTTAACCAGGTTAAATGTTCATTTCTAGTTCAGCTGCCAGAAAGCCAACCTTGTAAGCAGTCTACTGGCACTTTTGCACAGTCACAGACATTTGAAATGGAAAACAATAGTAGGTTATCTAGTCCACCTCAGCCAACACAAGATTGTACCTTTGACCAGAGTTATTGCTGTCACCATGCGCATGACTAATCTGAAGAATTTCTCATCCAAAACTCTGGTAGTCCCTCAATTACTAACACTCAGTTAAAAAACATGCCTATATGGGAAATTAAAACCAATTAGATTAGAAGATAATAGTGCATAAATGCATAAGCCCCCTCTTTGAATGCCATTACACAGAAGTGGCCTGAGTTCCTGGCAACTTAAATCTTCTGGAAGTCATTAATATGCTCTAATTTATTAACATTAACATCTTTATTTAATTCATATTCAATTTCCTGAGCACCCCACGTAGACAACCTCACAGCTCCCACTGGGAATAGTGCTTTAACCTACCCAATGTCCTTGATGAATCTCTGTGTGTGGTTACTTGATAGTATCCACATCTTCGCAAGTCAGTATAAGCTGCATACATTGAACCAATAAGCAAGTGAATAGAGACACTTTTGATTCTGGAAATGCATCCACATGCCTGCAATGGCCCAGGCCAGAAGCTGCAGAGTGCTGAAGCATGTCTTCCTGCTCAGTTGGACCAGATAGCTTGGGCCAAGGTTAGCCCAACCACACTGCAAAGCAAGCGAGCAGCTCATGGGGAAGGTGCAAAGCATCCTGGGATGGTGAGGGACCGTGAGTTAACTTGAATCTGGAGGGGATCTGAGACAGAAGGTCAATAAACCGATTTGACTTATTTCACATAAGCCTGATACTACTGCAATCCAGGTTGATCTTAAATAAGTTTCAGCCATTTTGAAAGTAGTTTATGTGCATTGAACTTTTGTTGTGCTACCGATTTAAACTGGTTTCTGATCACTTATACTGGTATATGTATAATTTCTGACCTTAGCCCTTAAGGCTAAAAACCTTCTCTGACTGTTCCCTACCTGTGCAGCTTTGACTTGCCATTGAAGAGCAGGTGAGCAGAGGCCTGGCTAGAAGCAGGGGCCTGGCTAGGCTGTGAGTTGCCAATACAGTGAGCCAGGACAAGCTTCTGTTCCTGCTCTAGGTTGGGATGTGAGAGAAATGGGTTGTGAGGAGTTGTAGGAACATGAAGCTGGGAGGTGGACAGTTAACGGGACAGGAATGGGTAATGAAATGGGAGGTAGAAAGGAAATGGGGGTGCATGAGGGAATGGTGGTGAAATGAAGTTAGCCAGTCAATGAAGGATAAAATAAAAATAAGTTAAAAAAAAAGAATTAAAAAAGAAATACAGAGGAAGTGAATTAAAGTAGGTCTCATGTTTTAATAAATTGGGATTTAGGATTGAGGTGCTGGTCATGCTTCCCAGGGTGCCTGAGAGTTAGGAGCAGTGAAGAAAGGTGTTTTGGGGGCAACTACTGTCCCTGCCCTGAGAAGGAAGCCCCAGTTCATGGGGACCTGATCTGATTCCTTAACTTGTTCCTCCCATAGCATCCCTAGACCTCACTTCTAGACCCATCCATGCCCTGCAACTTGACATATGCTCTTCAGGTTGTTTGCATATGGTTACCACCCTTCGGGTGGGAAGGTCATGCCCCCAGGGGAAGGAGGGGAAGTTGGCTTTGTGTCAGAACCATAACCTGGGCATTAGAGATCAGGGGGTGGAAAGTCTGTCCCCAAAAAATAAGAGGGTGGAGTAGGGGAAATTGTATCCCAGGAAACTGAGGACTGCAACTTGGGTGGCTCATCTGTGGGGAATGCTTCACTTCTCTGAACATTAATAGAACATGAGCTGGGTAACACAGGTCAAAGACAAAGCTGCCCTGGAGTGGCATAACTTTAAGCTGCCTAAAGTGTGCTGCAACTAGTTTCAGGTGTTAATATGTGGACAATCCAGGATTTAAGATCTCCATGAGCTGCCTAAAATTAATGTGTGAAAAGGTCCTTATTCTGGAATTCTCCACAAAGGAAGTTCTGCCAGCTGATGGTCTGAAGAAGGTTTTTTTTTTTTAGCTGAAATGTTGTATATGCTTTCTAAAGCTGAAATAAACCCCCCATACATTCAGTCACGATCTCATTCATCCTTTCCATGTACTCCAAATCAGTTAAACCCCTGCTTTCCTTTTAATTTATTATTTTTCCTTTTACCTAAAGAGATTTAAATCTTTATCTGACTTATGATTTTGCATAGCTACATCAGTGGCAAGTCATATCATAATCCTTAACTGATTCCTTATGATTTTTTTAACCAGACTGTCAAAAAAATCTAAGTAATTTTCTTATTTCCCTAAGGTTATGTTGTTACAGTCCCTATAATGTAAATCATAACCATGCAACTGCATCGGATTCTACTGGAATTCTACGAACAATTATCTGTTGTCAAGATAGTAGCACAGAATGCTTATGCAATATTAAAGAAACCTAGTGGCATCATGTTTTAAGTTGCGGACACATATATAGTCTAAGTCAGAGACAATCATAAAAGATGCATCTGCCTTCAGACACTGCATTTTTATGCCTAAAATATAACTTTGAAATGGTTTCACCATAACAGTTATTGCTGCAGTAGAAGGAGATGATTATTTACATACACTGAACACAGGAGTTAAGTCCAGAATTTTCAAGCCCCTTTTATTCTTTGCCTCTGTCCCTCAGGTATGTACCCCACACTAAATATATACACATACACAGATTTGGAAGCAAGCCCTTGTAGCCTTGTCACTGGGACACTATCCTAGGAGAAGGGACTTAAAGGTCATATGTAACAATTTTCACAGGTACAGGAGAAATAACCGTACAATTCCAAATTGATACAGAAGTGCAAATAAATTACATTCCTGATATAGAATGTGGAAAAAGTCTTGTCTATACCCTGACACTAGCATTGTTTTGGTGACTTTAGCATGTTACTAAAAGCAGAAATATGGAATATTAAATACAGGCACAAGGAAAATGTCAGAATTGAGATTTTTGTATTATGCACACACCAGAAAAACCAGCACTGGAATGGGAAAACTTTACAACCATTACATTTAATAAAAATACTAATGTCAGTGCAGCCCATAGAAAAAAAAACTCAACTCATAACAGAAGAAATTAAGAAAGATTCCTTGACTGAAGACAGGCTATATAGGAAGATATACTATTTAAAAAGTGTATGAGATGCTAGAAGAACCAACAGGAACTGAATCATTATCACTGACTTTCTATTTTATGACTGCAAAAGACAGGAACACAGCATGAACTTTACAGCATGAAGCACAGGAAATGCAACTTAAAACTGAATCCTGGGAAAATTAACCTAAAATTGAATTATAGTCAGAGAAAGCAAGTAGGTTGCTTTGGTCACATATGTAAAAAAGGAGTAATAAAAATAGAGCAAAGGTCATTAGTTAAAAGAAAATTAATTGGAACTTAAAACCTCCTGTCATGTTTTAAACGAAGATTAGCAGAAATCATACCAAAATTGCATTTTGGACAAGATTTTCCAGAACATGAAGGATGCCTTGAAACAAAATTTAAATATAACAAAGCAGCAGCAGATCTAGCAGCATTGCTGAAGCAAGGTCCAGTGACGTGGACTGAGAATGCTAATACCAGCTGAAAAATTATGATCCAATAGAAAAGAGAAATAGTGATTTTTTTTCTGGATATCAGAAATTTCATCAGTTCAAACACAGTGGGTGTGTCTACATGTGCCAATTTAAGGCTTTTTTGCCATTTTTAAAGTGCATTAAGGGTGCAGGTCTACAGGTGCACACCCTTAATGTGCCCTAAAAATGGTCATTTTAGCCTAATCACGCCTAGATTTGATACCTGCATTAAGCAAATTTAGGTGCAAATAGTTAAGGTGCCTTAAGGGATGTGTAGATGCCTTAAGGCACCTTAACAGCACTCCAACTCCAGCATCTGCCCGTTGGAGAACAGCACCCACCACTTCTTCTTCTTGGCAGTGCCCAGTGGCAGCATGGGGCCCCATGGGCTCAGCTCTGGCCCACTCTCAACCAAGGCTGGGGAGGCAGGACAATGGGGAAGGGGTTTAAGCTGGGACTAGGGTCAGGCTAATCACATCCTGGGAGACTGGAGGCTCCCACCCACTCAGCCAGCACTGCGCTGCACCATCCGGCTACTCTGCCATAGGCTTTAGGTGACAGTGGGAACCTCAGTACCCCACAGCCAGGCCCAGTGCTGGGTGCAGCTGCCTCAAGTCACTAGATTGCCTGGGGGCTTGGGTATGCCCTCTGCTCACTTGGAGCTAAGCCACCTCTGGTTGTGGTACAGTGGTCTCAGCTCCACATGTGCCACTGACAGACTCCATGGACTCTGGGCATGTTCCATACCTTTTTCTGTGCTCCCTGGCCATTAATGCATTCATTGTTCATGCTGCTCCTGGCCACTTTCCCAGTGTGGCATCCACCTATCACCCACACACCCTAGCACAGCTGTGCATGCAGTGGGCTATCTAGGGTTCTGTCCAGAGCAGGCTGAAAATACGTTCACCCAGCTAGTAGTGCTAGGGCACCTTAAGGCATATATGTGTAGATGCACATTTAAATCACATTAATGCACCTTAGGCTAAGGTGCATTAAGTTTAGGCACAAGTAAATTCATGTGTAGACATGCCCAGTGGCATAGGAAGAGTTGAAACAGATCACTAACATAGAATTATAGAGAAGTAGGGCTTGTGATCTCCAGAGGTCATCTAATCTAACACTCTGCCTGAGGCAGGATCATCTTTATTCATACTATCTTATACAGGCATGTCTACATGTGTATTGAGGCACACCTACATTTAATATGCATTATCTTAATGCACATTAAGGTGATTTAGGCACACGTCTGCATGTGCACATATTAAAGAACATTAACATTGTGTGTGAAGACTGACTTGGGACCCAAGTTAATCCCAAATCAGTCCATACACAACGTTAATGTGCCTTAACATGTCTACTCATGTCTTAATGCACTTCAGCTATTTGCATCTAAATTTAATACTTGCTTTAGCAGGTATCAAATTAAGGCATAAATAGCCTAGAATCACCATTTTTAAGGTGCATTAAGGGTGTGCGTGTATAGATATGTGCTCTTTGTGCACCTTAAATTGGGCTTAAGTGCCATAAATTGGCATGGGGAGATGCGCCCCATGATCCATAATCTAAACTCTACATAAGACTACCATCAACCCTGACACAACACAGACCTAACACCCAAACACAGACTTAACCTAGCCATTAGTGTGTTTTTAATTAGCCTTTAGATTTTTAGTTTCCAAGACGTTGGTGCATGATCTTAAAGCTATAAAGGTATGACTTGAAGGTGAACTGCAAATGTGTAAGTCTTTTGTGCAGTTTTAAAGGGCACAATACAAATGAGGAGGAATATTTGGAGAAATAGGTGCTTGTGTTACTGTAACTCTTACACATGTCTAAACTTAAATAGCAGAAATAGCCAGAGAAACAAAGTGATGGTGCAATGAATATTATAAATGTTATAAATTAAGTCAGGATATCCTGCACAAAATAGTGCAATCAGAGACTTTTGGGATGTAGAAGAACAGCTGAATATAGACAGTAAACTAAAACTGAAAGGGTTGAAATTAATTATTTAAAAGAAAATGTGTCTAGGAATTCTGAGAAAAATTCATGGGAGGTACCTCTGTATGGCATTATAAAAAGATAGATAATACAGCTCAATTTTTTAGCAATGAAGGAATGCATAAAAAGAAGAAACCGTCATAGATTGTTGTATTTACGCAAAACACTAAAGGCAGAACTGCAAGGATTTTCTGAAAAGTTGAAATGCACTTAGCAGGGTCTGACAGCAATTGACAACTGATCTATCTGAACAGAGAGGAAACCACTACCTGCTGACAGTTTGTTATTACAATCCTATTATGGTTGCACCATCAGTATAAGACATCAGCAGAGTTTAACCATAAGACTGTAGAATCAATAGCTGTAGTACAGAACTGTAAATCAGAATGTCTAGGCTGTGTTCCTGGCTCTAGATGGAAAATGCATTTCACTTAAAGCATCAGAGCACTGGTTACAGATAGCATTACAAAACACAGATTTGACACATTTATTTCAAATGGCAGTTTGACTGAGTGGATGAGACTTGACTGTGCCATATCCTTGCATGGTTTTTGTGGCCTGTTCTGCCGTCAGAGATCTTCTGCATCCTCTCAATTATCTTATCAGTAAAATGGGTGAATGTTTTGGATAGGCTTCTGAGGCTTCTTTCCTAATAATGAGAGTTTTGAACTCTCTGGTAATATTAACAGTAGAATGTAGAAAAGACTTGAATTTATTGGCTCATAGTTTCCTGTTAAATCCACCTACCCACTAGGATAAAATGTATTTTTTCCTTCCCCTCATCTCTCTGCCTCTTTGTATACAGGTATCACAGCCAATCCAAGCATCACTGCAGCATAAGAAATAAAAACTTACAATTTTATTGTTGGTTCCAGATAATATATCCCATCAAGAATAATTGTGGCCTTATATGTTGTTTCTTCTGTATGGAAAAAAAACATGTATTAACTGAAACTTCTAACTAAGTCCTTTTGGAGGAAGTGGTTTCTTGGAAATCCCCTGATCAAGTGTGTTTTAATTTGCATAACAAATTGAATTGGCATGCCACTTTTCAAGCTGATTTGAGTATATATGCATATTTTAGAGAGGACAGAAAGTCAGCAGTAAATAGTAAAAATCATGTTGTAACCTTAGAACATCATTTCCTAAACTTTCAATAAATGGGGCATGCTTTTTTTCTGAATTAAAAGTGGTGGCACAGTTCACTCTTAAACCTGAAAAGGTATGTGTGTGTGTGTGTGTGTCAAAATATATAACACATTTCATTCCTTTGCCAGAGAAAATTATACCAATGTTGCGATGCACTGTTAAATGATGACATGAAATACTTCTTTCTTTAAGCAAAGGATTAGTTTCTCTACGAGGCCTTCTAACCTAAAAGTAGCTGAAAGATAAGGTTACTGACAGGAACTAGCTGAGATAACCATATATAATAAGGCTTCCATGTAGTTTAATCTATAACCTATATTTGAAAATAGGTTTAATATGTGGCTAGAAATGCATTTCTAAGTGATAAATTTTGCTGTGTTTCTTTATCTTGTTTAATATTTTCCTTGTCTTAGATTCATCTTTATTTTCTGTGTTTTCTATACAAAGTATTTACTTTAGCTTTTGGCTGACACAACTGGAACTATGGATATATTGTTGGTAATGCTGCTGTGTACCTTAGAACTTAAGAAACCAAATTCTGACTTTCTGGGAGATGGAAACAGAAATGAGGCATCACTTGGTCAAGGGCAAAAGGGAATTGCAGTTCCCCTCCTGAGAAAGAAGAGTCAAATGACCTGAGGGGTAAACATTTGTTTGCATAAACACTACAATTTCATTGTGTTTGTCATTGAACAGCTGTGAGCCCTCTATATCTCCTTATTTATCAAGATGCACTTAGCTATATTTCTGCTTATGGTATAATATTTAGTCTATTTTTAATCTGCTTGGTTGACTGCCTAAAAAGGCCTTAAAGATATGTGCTAACTGTAAAATAAACTACTCCCACTTTAATGGACTGGTTTTTTTAGCACCTTAAACTCTCTTAGTTTAATGAGCCACATTTGCTAGTATCTAAAAATGTTCTTAATTTCCAAATTCCTGATCACCAATATGAAATGCCTTATCTAACATCAAATGCACAGTGAAGTACAAAAATAAATAAATCACAAACATGACCAACGGCATATACAGACTGACCAATAGTGAATAAAATCACCATGCACCCAATGCACCTTGTTAACTTCCATTTTTTCTCACATGCAATACATACCTTTCCTCAAAAATTAGCTTCTGATAACTGGGATGTGTTAGAAGTGAGGAAATATGGTAATATTTGTTTCTGTCTCTTCTGCAAATGGGTGGAGGGAAGGAGAAGTAATGCTGCAGTGCTGCACCTGGGGCTCACTAGCTGCTGACTATAGATATTTGTTTTCTCCCTCGCAGAAGCTTTTGGTGTGGAAGCTGTTATTTAGCAGGCACAGCTACACAACATGTTTACTACACAGTTGATTAATTGGCTGCACAGTAAACATTTCAGCATCTCTACATGTGCCCCTATTAGGCTGGAGTAAACTAATTTACTCCTCTGCAGGATAATACTTACAAAATGCAACAACTATCTTTTGTGGAGTAAAAAACTCTGCAGCATTGCATGTGTAAATACTGCCCCTGCTGGTTGGGTCACAAGGGTGCTTCAGTGCAGGGGCACCCTTGTGCCCCAGCCAGCCCCTCCACAGCACACTGAGCTGGGGGGAGCAGCCCCAGACTGGCAGGCTGATAGCCCCCTCCCCCCGATCTCTTGCCAGCCAGGGCTGCTTTGCCCCAGCTCAATGTGCTGTCCATAAATAAACTGTGGAGCTTATTGTTCCAAAGATAATTGCTCCTGGGTGCACACTCAAACCGCACACCCAGGAACAATAAACTCTGGAGCAATAAGCTCCACAGTTTATTCATGTACAGTAATTGCATATGCAGATGTGCCCAGATACCGCTGTTTACCAGCTTCTTCAAGGAGAGAATTTTTCTTCATTCCCCTCTTCAAAAACAAGGTGCATATTTTATTCAGTGTCATGTTGTATGCAAGAAAACACAGGATTATCCAGTCTCAGACTTCTTGTTTCTTGGCAGGCTCATTCAGAATCTAACCAAAGGAAGCCTTCAAGTTAATTTAGCCAAAGTCAATACTAGATGCTTCCCAACTTGGCTAAAGACTTGGACACAGAGTGGAAGCTGCTTTAGTGTCTCTATTAGATTGTCTCCTCCTATCAATGGAAAACAGACAATCATTTTCCTATTCCTGGACCTCTCTTAAGGTTTTGACATAATCAATAAAGAGATATTTCTGTCCCACCTACAGTAGATAGCAAAAGTTCAGGGGAATGAATTAAAATGATCTAAGCTCCTTCTAGAGAGATACAACCAGAGGCTAGTAATGAGGAACTACATCTGCAACACCAAACTCCTCATTTCCAATATCCCACAACAACCAGTTTTTTCTTGGTCATATTCACAAGTAATGAAAATGATTAGTAACGGAAACTAATCATGGACTCATGTGTCCATAATATATAGCTGGTACAAAGCTCTAGTTCTCTTTCACAATGTAGATAGCACAGTTGTCATTAAACTGACTCATGATCAGCTTATGGACAAGGAACAGCTGCTTAAAGATGAATTCAGTCCAAACAAATGTCATAACAGTTGGCAGAGAAAAACTCTTTGAAGAGTTTATAACTACAATGAATTGTCTTTGATTGGAGATGAAAACCAAGTAGCCAAATCAGTTTGGAGCTAGGGAGGCTTCTGGATTGATTCTTTATGCTATTTTCTAACATGGCAACATTAAAACATTCTGTCATCTATAGCTGGTTAAGAAGCTATACCCCACTGTGACTGGTGATGAGCTTTTAATAATCTATATGACAGTCACTATGAAACCTAGCCATTTTCCTTTGACTAATACAAAATGCAATAATGTACCTCTTCAGGAACACTGGCTGACACAAGAACATCATTAACTATTCTAAATGCAAGGCAAGTTCCATCCACATGTCTACCATTTAATAATCAAATAACACTGGATACAAAAATATAAAATCTTAAAATGTAATATCTTAAAATATAATATAGGTACAATTTTACCAACTGAATTATGTTAGAATACATTTTTGTACAGCATTATATTTTACTTCACTGATTAAAGAGTTCATTATTTCACAAATTGCCTGAATAAAGTCTCTGATGAAACTCCTGTGAGGTATGGTGCTCCTCAATGGACTAGAACGGCTTGATAATGTAAAAGGTTTGCAGTTTTTTACACTTATATTTATATTTCTTTAATTAGTATATGTCTGCTTTGTCTAAGAATATTCTGTTATAGGGAACTACTAGAAGTAGGTTATACTCATGGTTTGATTTGTTTCCTGATTTTTCAACTTTTTTGTTTATACAAATTAGAAATTGTCTTTAAAGTAATCAAAGCACTTTGTATTTCTTCAATTTATAATACAATAAAATAGTCCTAAAACATTTTCTATGTTTTCTAGTATTCTTATGCTTTAAAAGTATAGTAATAAAACAATTAGATTATTCTTTTGTATTCAGGATGAAGCCTTAACAACAAGCAAAAATAGTCTCCAATAAACTTGTTTATTGTACGTAATTACTATTAAACATAAAAAGCAACATAAATAAACTATGCAGGAGAGGGAAAACAGGCTTGTAACATGAATATTGGGCATAAGCTGCTAGAAGACCACTTCAGATTGGATGTAAGGAAAAACTTTATGGTTTAAGTGTCCAGAGTCTGGAACAGACTCGCCCCAGAGGTGGTGCAAGCACCTACCCTAGAGATCTTCAAAAGATGACTGGATGCCCATCTTGCTGGGGTCATTTGACTTCAGGTGTCTTTCCTGCCTAAGAACAGAGGGCTGGACCTGATGATCTCATTAGGTCCCTTCCAGCCCCTAACTTCTTCTATGAATCTTCTTTTTCTTCTACGGAGGGAGACTCAGCAGTAGAGACAGTCAGAAAATTTCTTTAGGAAAAATTGTAAGGTTCACAATGGAAGAGAACAGCAATAGCTCAATAGCTCAACATGTGGAAGAAAGGGACTTTATGAAGGGACTCCCACATTTCAGGTGAGTGTCCTAACCAATGCAGTTTTTTTTTAGGTTCCTCTTGCTTTCTACCCCTCCTCCAAACAGACTCACACACCACTTTTTCTCCCTCCTTCCCCTGCTCAAAAAATAAATTCCAAAACATACTACACTCAGTGTAGTGGAAACAAATGCCAAAATGTACAAGTATATGAAGTTAAACATGAAGTTGAATTTTGTTTTCGAGATGACCATACCTATAAGAACTGGATTCATTTCCCAGCCCTGGCAGAGCCATCCTTTGTGACCTTGAGCAAATAATTTAATCACATTGTACCTCGATTTCCCATTTGCACAATGAAAAAAATGGCACTGTCTTTGCCTATCTTGCACATTCAGACTGTAAGTTCTTTGAGGTAGAGACTAATAGTTAGTATGCATTTCTATTCTGCCCAGTACAGTGGGTTCCTAATTTCTATTGGGGTTTTTAGACACTACTGTGATACAAATAGCTGCTGAAAAACTCAGATAAATGGATTTACAGTTTATTCATGGTCTATCATGAAATTATTTGTTTAATCACCAAACATAGAGCAATCACTGATAGCAGGCTGCATATAACGTTTTGGAGACTTTTAGATCTCTCGACAAAAGAGTTCCCATTTGTGAAAAAGGCCTTGGAGCATCCCAAAATATAATAAAACTGTTGTCATAGGAAGAACAATACAAGTTGGTACCAAGAAGCTTCAGCCTGCATCTCCCAATTTTTACATCTTCCTGGGGGCGGGGGGGGGGGGGAATAATTAGTTCCAGACCACAATTTGAGATCCTTGTGTTAGTTAAAGCAACAGATCCTTTAAAAAAATGCTTTAAATCAAAAACAAAGAGGGAGGGAGGGAGGGGTTGCACCAAACATTTCATGTCTCCATCAATACAGTACAAGGTTGAAAACAGCAAAGCAAACAGAGAGGTCTTAAAATAGCAACACATTTTTTTCTCTTAGAAAAAGGATAATGTCTCTGTCTTACACATGGATTAAACTTGGCAGCATAAGCATCTGAAGCAGGCTCTGGGGTTTGTAATGCCACCTTAATTTATTGCTAGAAGGTAATACTAATACAGAGTCCAGAAAAGCACAGGAAAAACTGCATCCAGTTTCCCCAAAGGAACCCTCACAATGCTCTCAGAATTTTTTTGTCATAAGAAAGTATTGGATTTTCTCAATGACATGACATTTTTGTCCATGTTTGTGAATTTTCCATGTGTATTAGTAACACTGAAAACTGATGCAATAGAAAAGCATAGAGAATTGCAACCACAAAAAGATTTTAGTAAGCTATTCTAGAAGCGATAATATGTCTTCCTTTCCATTATGACTAATAGACAAATGAAAATGTTAAATAAGCATGCATTTTTCTGATTGAGTTTTTATATACATAAGTGGAAACTTGCTAACACATACTGGGGCATATTTTCAAACATTCTTGTTCAATGGTCAATGCATATAACACATGAGGAAAGACATAGTTTTCTGACAATGTTTTTAAACTTTTGGTCTCTAGGGTAGGTGGAAATCAGTTTGGTTACTGACGCATCTTTTCAGATCAGTTCTTAATTGCAATGGGTTGTATGAGGTTGGCAGCATAGGGGCTACATATGACAACAAGAATTGCTAGAGATGAGAGTGTTCTTATAATGTGTCGCCTTCTCCCTCCTACATTGGACAACCCCCGAACAAGCTCCCTTTGCTGGGGGAGGTATTGGAAAAAGAGAGGAGAAGGAAACAGATCAGGAGACATAAAAGCCAGCTAAACTACATTAAAGGAATAACTAGTATACCCCAAGACCGAAAAATGGACAGCTATAGTACATCACTGTAGTGCAAACATGACTTAGTGTCACCTAGGATCTTGAATGCATATTTATATCTGCATGTTCACACAGTAGTGTGGCATAAAGATTTTTTGATGCTTATCAGGATGTATGCATAACAAGTAGAAAAGCAGGTAACAAAGAAAATTGCCTAAAAGTGGTATCACTTATGAGAAGCCAGACTCTACCAAATGAGTTATGATAAAACTTTTGTACAGCTCATCTTCTCATAGAATCCAGTGCATTCTTCTATAGATCATAGACCATAAAATATAGAGGGAGCCACACAATATTTCTAAATTATCTTTCAAATAGCTTCTTGATACCATTAAATATCATTTTAATATCCAAGAACTTAGGTTCTCCCATGTCTACAAACAGGCGCTGTATCCCATCAGAAAATGTGGGGCTTCCCCTTTCTAACCTTAGATGCACTTTTGATCTCATCCTGCAGTCACAAGATATGAGATCTTATGTTTTGCCAATTTAAATTAGCATAATTCTAAGAATTTACTTCTAAGTTCTAATTCATACTCATAATAACATCAAGATTTAATTATTGTAAACTCTAGCATAAAATTAATTCTTTTTAGTAGCCTTTCCTGTACAGTTGTCAAAATATTCACAGAAGGTGAAAAAAGAATAATAAATAATGAGTAAAGAACTAGCTCTGATGATAAGGCAAATTGGTGTTACTGCAGGTTTTCCAAACCAAGCACATCTATTTAGGTATTTTGGCAAAAATGGCATTTCAGTAGATTTTTCCAAAATTGTGATATCTGGAATATTTACCTAAATTATGACCACATTTTTGTCCTCTCTCCTTTTTTTCTTTGGCCTTGAAAACCCTGACTGGCTGATCAAAATGAGAATAAAACTTCCAGGAGGTTTTCAGGCACAATTGGGTCAGTGGGCAGATTACTCTTGGATGTTTATTTGGGTGAGCCTTTTTCAGTAAATATGTTCCCTGTAATTCTTCCATGAATATAGGTTGACTGGCTTCCATATATGCCACTATTCTAATCAGAAGTAAAACAGATCTCTACATTTAATCCCAATGTAGACCTTATCTGCTTCAATTTTTATAGGGTTCAGGAATCTCCTGTTTGTTAATAGACCTCCACCTGAAGAGTGAAAGAAAAATACCACATAGCATGCTTTTCCTGAGTCAAAATAGAAATTTTACAAGGAGATTAGCATTTAGACTCCCAAACCATTGAAACCATTAAAACAGATGTTCTTCCTTATCTTTACTAGGCTGGGGATGGATTAGTATTTTTTTATAATGTGATATGAGAGGGTTTCCTTCTTAGAGGACATGATGAATAAAATTATAAAATGTTATTAGTGAAAAAAAAAATCCTACAAGCACTACTAATGTTCTAATGGAAATCACCCTCTTGGAATAGATCTTATCTTCTACAGAATAAGAAAACAATGCAATCACATTACTGGTCAATTGATTGAAATTGTTCCATTAGAAGAAATAGAATTACAATTGGAAGCTGAACGACAGCTAGTGCTGGTCAAAATTTCAACTTTTTGATTAAATATTATTTTCATGAAAAATACCAGTTTGTTTTTATTCTGGGTGGCAAGCAGAAAAGGAAAAGAGGGAGCTGCAAATCCAGATTTCTTTCGTAGCTGTTTTTGTATCCAGAAAAGTATGGAAACAGATAGTCTCTGTGGCCCCAGGATACTTGGGATCCTGAAGCGAAAGGTCAGGAGAAAGCAAGAAAGTAATGAGGAAGCGAGAGAAAGAGACTGGAAACAGACATTGAAATCTCATTTGTGCCATCATAATTTTTTTTACAAATGCTGAGCAAATCGACATTGTTACCCTTTCTTATCCCACATGAAAGACAATCAGAGTGGTACAACAAAAGGTACCAATAGACTCTGTCGCTATATTAAGGTGGACACCTATTACATCTGTGGTGCTTTCCCCACTCAGTCAGACCATGCCCTGGATCTGACTGAGCAGGGAAAAATGCTCTCCTATTCAGCCACTCGCAGCTCTGGCTGGGTTAGGGGAAAGCCCTGATCTCACCTGCTCAGCCAGACCAGGAGCTCAGGTCAGATTGAGTATGGAAAGTGAGGTCATCACATCACATCTTATCCTGCACCATCAAGTGCAGGACAAGAGGCAACATTTTTTGCACCCAGTGAAGTGGATCTGCTGTGTCACGGCACATCCCAGCACAGCCAGTCCGCTTCATTCAGCAACATCTATTTCTAGCCTCAGAGGTAGGGAAGACAGAAAACAAGAGACACTGTGGAAGCATGGATGAATATTTTTAGAGGTAGAAGTATGTGTGTATGAGAAATACTGAGACAAATCTCTGGGGAACAGACACAGGTATAGAAATAAAGAGATTAAACAGGTAGAGATAACAGATTCAGAGTGGGGAATCTATGTGTAAGAAACAGTTCTGAGATGCAGAAAGAACCAGAAAAATATGTCTGTATTTTCCCTGTCTGTCAGATAGGTTAGATGGGGTTATGCTTGATTGAACCACTCTCCTATGACTTCAGAGAATTTTCTTAGGGCTATGGGGGAGGGGAAGGCAGACTGCAGAAAGAGCAATGGTTCAAGGAAATTTGTACTGAATATTTAGACAGACCATATCACACATGCCTAATTATAATAAAGTACTGTATAATACATTGTCCTGGACCAAATATTTTTCCTCTGAATAAACTTAATTAGTATGTTTATCTGCTATAGTTCCAATCAAACCATCTATGTGAACTCCCCAAAGTCTCCCTCATGCAACTTCTAAGCTAAAGCATATTTTTAATAAGCAAAATGTTTTCTATCTGTTGTTTTTAATATTTGAACATAGAGTTCAAAATGAGGCACAGTGTTTTGTAATATAAGAAACTGCCAAACACTGGGAAGTGCTGAACATATACTGAGCCTTTTCCATTCTTACAAACTGCAATAGGAGTTGCTGGCATTCTTCATCCTTCCCAATTTGATTTTGTGTTAGCTGTCAGGAAGACTTAGATCAACCAAAATGATGCTTTGAGGGAAAAATTAGTAAACTGCTCCGGAGGGTTTTACATAATTCTCTGATCACTGCATTTTCATTGTCAGTTAAAAATCAAAATCTATGGTTATCTATTCTATTTTGGGTCTTTTTCATTTCATATTCAATGACCTGTAGATACAGTTATTCACACAAATGTTCCAGTTCCCAGTTTTAAAGTGCTGCTTTTTTATGCTAGGGAAGAAGAAGATACATTGTATAGGGAGGTTAGGTCATAACCCTATTACAGTTTTGTTGTAAACCATGCTCGCTTTTACTATATAACACATTAAAATGAGCATATTGAATGCATGTATATGTAGTATCCTTTACAGAAAGTGTACAAGAGGAAAAAGTAATACCCTTATGCAATTAACCTTACTATAACATATAACTTCCATCCCTTGTTTGCAGTCCTCTCAGGTCTACTAAAAAGAACTGCACACAAAAAAAAAATGTTCTCAACATTTCTTAATTTCATTCCCAATAATGAAGCATTTACATGTGAGCACAACCAGGTCAGGGAAAACTGTACATGTTTGTTGAGCAATTTATTACATGAACTGTCCTTATATAAGACAAACTATAAATAACAACAACTTTCAATTCATCCAATAAATAAAAGAAAAGGATATCCCACTATAGCGATTCCTCCTGTTCCGCCAACCACCTCCCTAAGAAGATACTTAAGACAAAATTGACTTTGAAAAAAATCTCTGGGCTCCATCAAACCAATGGGAATTGTATAAACAGTGTTGAGTACCCTTCACAAAAAGATGTCTTGTTACCAGTCTGCTGACATTTAGGACCCCTTTACATATTACACTTAGGCATAATTAACCAGGTAATCACACCTTAAGTTGTGACTCAGCTACATGTTCAACCAATGAATTGCGCGATAAACCAAGCAATGTGCTACAAAGATATTCCACAAAAAATGTGTAATACCATTGTAGCTTGTTGTAATCATGCCATTAATTGAACATGTAGTCAAGTGCTTCCCTGTAGCTGGAAGCACCATCAACTCAGGGCTGCACCACCTGCAGCCAGCCCCACAGCCATGCTGCCAGTGCTGCCTGTACTGTGAGCCTTGTCAAGTTCAGGTCTTGTAGTGGGGAGGAGCCTGTCGCTGCTGTGAGCCTCATCAGCTGCAGGACTCAAGGACAATATCATTGGCTGTGGGGCTCACAGTGGAGGCACTGTTCTCCCCACTGCCCCCACTGCAAGCCTCACAGCTGATGAGCAATGAGGAGAGTGTGGGGAATGCTGCCTTTGCTGCAAGCCCTACTGAGCCCCATCAGTTGCAGGGCTTGCAGCCATGGGACCCAGTGCAGAGGGAACCCAGGGGAACCAGAAAGAATGTGCAATGGTGTCTAATGCACAATCCCATAGTCATACCTCCTACCATTCAGGTGTGATACACCAGGAATTGTGATTGTGTGGATTTTGCAATAGATCTGCATGTATAGAGGGGCCCTTAGATATAGGGCCTATTAACTTAAAATATAAGTACTGTGAGGACAAGTGTTTTTTTGCAGGTCTGAGAAACAACTTTACAGATCTAACTCAGACCTTTGAACTGTATTTTATAATGACTAGAAAGCCAGTGCAGCTATCTGAAAAAAGGTTACCTATTGCTAATATTGCGTTATCTATTTCTAATACTACCTGTTGTGCCTGGCTGAGATTTTTTTTTCTTTTTAGTGAAGCAGCTAGGCACAAGGTTGCGCATGGCTTAGCTTCATTACCCGCGTACCCAGCTGACAGTAAAATAAGAGTAATGGTCGTAAATTACTTACTCAGAGCTTTGCTGTGTAGCGTAGATAAAATTTATTGAATTACAATGGTTACAACGTGGAAGAGGCATTAGGAAGATGTAATCGGTGGAGAGCGGGAGAGAAAACGGTGGGTCAAGAAGGTCACGGGGGTTCGGAGCACTATAAATCGTACAGGGGCCCTTCAGCAGCTGATAGGTTGAGGTACATAAATAACTGGCTTGTTATTTAAGAAAACCTCTTCCCGTTTGTTTGTGTTAC
>JAGPOW010000290.1:22125018-22140476 GCA_030014935.1 Caiman crocodilus
AAGTTTGTTGCCCTTTTATGTCCTCGGTAACATGTTTATGGCCAATTAAATTGTTTGTTTGTTTTCACTTCCATATAAGGAAGACTCTTTGTCTGTGCCGTGAGCACTTGTTCATTTAGATGGTGCTAAATTCACACACTACCTAAAACATACAGTGTTATATCACATACCCACTAGAGGTTCTGAGAGGTGTCAAGAATAGTGGTAACACTACTTACAGTACACTACAACTGTGCATCCTAAAAATTAAGAAGACATTCCTATAACAAGGACTGGCTCAAAGTGAAAAAAATTGCAAATGTAAGATGCAGATGAAGAGAAGTATTCTTGGCCACTGGCATCATTTGGTTTCTTATGAAGATAGAGTAGAGAAGTCCAAGAATTTTCCTGAAATACCAACCTCTTAGAAAAAGGTAGACACAACTCAATAATGAGGAGAAAATGTACCTGCTATACCATAAAATTCTATTCTAGCCATCAAGGGCACTTACACCTTGTTGAAGGTTAAATCTAGTCTTTTCAGATTTTCATGTCTGTCCAAGTCAACCACAGATACTAAGCTGTCCACATATGGCAACAATGAGATCTAGGGCTATGTATCGTCTTCATATCTAGACCAATGCCTGACAAATTGCTTTACTGATGCCCCAAGTGACCCCTCATTGATGAAACTATGAAAATTTGAAACTACTATGAAACTATGAAACTATGATGTTGACTAGAAACTATCTTAAGACTAAAAATGTATACAATACAACACAGTTAAAATGGTCTCTGCTGTTAAAAATATGTTGCTGAAATGAAGAAGAGAAATCCACAAAAAAAATCTCTTTCAGTAGAAGAGGATGATTTGGTTTTGAGACTTAAAACTGAAACTGTTTTTTATGTTTCCTTCTCAATGTAACATGTAAGAATGAAATACCACATGCTGATCAATACCAGCTCTGAGACAACTTCTGGGTACAAACAACATAAATCCCACAAACAGAGGCAGAGAAGACTAGGATATGCCTAGCAAACTGCCTACACAATTAAATGTCAGTACAACTGATAATTACAACTGTATTCATAGGTCCAAATCTAAGCCAGAAATACATACTTCTCAGATTTGAAAACAAACTCTGAAACAAAAGAAATCTAGCATTTTTATATTACTACTTATGAAAAGACAAAGCTTCCTTTTCTCTTCTGCAGTCCTTCTGTAACTGAGTCTTCTATTTATTTATTTATTCACTTTTTTAAATGTTCCTTTCTATTCTAGTAGATAAATACTTGATATGCAAAAGCATAAGAGTTAGGATTCAGATGGTGCTTCAAATTGTAGCAAATGTAAAGCGTTCTTAAATACTTGGTACAATCAGAAAGGCTTTATGATTCTTTTGCTATTGCTAAGAGGAATTAGTCATGTCATGAAAGGAAAGCGATCTAAGAAATCTGCAGATTTTCCAAGAAGTCATGTTCTTATGTGTTTACAAAGATGCTATTTTTTTCATCATACCCATCATTCTGAAACCAATATCACCAGGCTTGACAAGTCTGTAACTTATGGTATATTTTCATACTTGCATCAGGCCAAATGCTAATTCAGTGGCTCCAGTTCAGTGCCAGGAAATGTTTTCAGTTCTATGGAAGCAGAATATTTTATCTAATTCAAAAATAACTTTTTACTACTAAAAACAGATGTGAATGTAAGCCAGAACAACAGAGACAAAACCTATGGATTCTGGGATTTTTTTTTATTTACTATTTTTTACTAGCAGGGGATTCTAAGTTCCAAAAGAACAAAATGGAAACCACTTAAGCATAAAAGGAGGACTGGTCTATGGTAGAGCAATCCTTCTGCAACTGAGTCTCTGTTATTTTAATTAATTTTATCTTATTTTATTTTTAAGATGTTCCTTTCTATTCCAGTACCTAAAGGCTTTATTTGTAATTCATTTTAAATACTTTATCATAATATTCAAGATATGTTTTGTGCTTTCTATTGTTCCACTGAATTTATTTCAGAGACATGCAAGAACCAAGGCATAATAATAGCCCATTATTTTACCTTTGATGGTTGTGCACACAAACCCTACAGCTTATTTTATACATTTTTTTCAACTGTGACACTAACCTTAAAAAGCAATTAAATTATTTGTATATCTCTTTGGGCTCTACTCGTGTATGATATTTTATATAACTCCTTGATTTGAGACTCCTATAACATCCTGCTTGATAGGAACTGAAAAAAAAGTCTTTTAAATTGCTTTGCTTTTTTTATAAGATTAGCGGTGATTCTTTCAGTTCAGAGCTTTAGTTTCTATTAGAAGTGTTGTGTTGACTATAGTTCAAAATAATTACACATAAGGATAGATCCAATATAGCTATGACCATTTACAACTCTTTACCATATATGCAACATAGCTAGAAGAAACTGTATCACATAGGTTCTTCTTTATTGTCATTCTGTAACATGATGGCCAAAATCTTCATAATGTCTAGTGATTGCAGATGCCCAATTTGAGACACCATCAGCCAACCTGTTTTTCAGCATTGATGTGGTCATCACCTTCTTAAGACATGAAACCTTTCACTTGTCTCAGGAGGGGGCTCAAAAACTCAGACAATTAAAAATTACCATCAGCTTTTGAAAAGGTTATGCTATTTATATGTAATATAGAGATAATATAATATGGTACAACACCCTATAAAAAAATCTGTACCAATTGCTCGTCACTATGAGCACATCTACACATTAATTAATGTGCTTTTGCTAATACACACTAAATGTAGTATCTCCAGGCATTTTTATACATACTCGGTTGAGGAGGAAGAGGAGAGGGAGCTTTAATTAGATCAGCTCCAACAGGTTATCTAATTAAAGCTCCCACAGCTTCTTGTGTATCAGCATCCTCATGCTTCAAAATGTAGGTGGGGGTGCTTTATCTAAAGCTTTGAACAAACTGTAGTGTGCTTTCCTGACTTTTACTCTATTCAAACATGGCCTTTTATTATTAAACTACATCTCTATAAAAATATGTGGAAGTAAAAGTGTGAAAAAATTGGTGTACTTTTATTAATGCAATGCAGTCCTATTGCAGTTCATAAGAGATACTAACACAGATTTCTTCTAATCCTTTATCTTTTATATTGGTCATTGTCTTCTATAATATTATAAAAAATGATAATATTAATAACTCTTAATCTTTATGAAAAGCACAAACTACTAAACACTACTAAAACATTATGTTGGAGGTAAGATTGGTTAATTAATATTTGGTATGGTGTCATCTTATATACTAACTTGTTCAGAGAAGACTGAGCTTCTGTAAGCTACAACCTACTTAGATTCATGCTAACACAGCTAACTACTTCTCTCTAATATTTGCTGGTTATTTATCTTATAAATTATATGATATTTCTTCAAGAAATTATTTGACTTACATTACTGTATTTTTAAGTATGTGAGATGATGAATAACGTTAAGCATTAAGTGGTGTTTCTTCTCCTGAAAAACTGTTTGAGATTTCAAATTTTTTCCTGTTCCACATTAGATAAAACCAAGATCTTCCACCAAAAAAAAAATTAAAAAATAAAAAAAATTCCTATTCTGTCTATAGTTACACTGGAAATAGTCTAATGCTTAGACCCTCTAAAACCTCGAAAGTGGCAGATCCTGGTTCATATCTGCCTGACTCAATCAGGTCCCATCAAAGTAACAACTTTCAACATGGATCCATTTGGAAAAATAGTTCTAATACTCCACAAAAATTGATACAGTCTGTCTTTTAAAGATGGTTTTGGAGAGTTTTTAAAACATGGTCTATTGATCAATTGTAACAGCTCCAAATTGTTTGAATTCTTATTTTGTGGGGTGACATACTTAGCAGCCTTTTGTTGCTATAGTATACACCAGAATTATAATAAATGCCAACTCTGGAGAGCAGTACTCAGAGCGTATGGGTAGGCTGTGAACTGGACACGTACAGGGACAGATATGGGAATGAGAAAATGAAAAAAAATCCTTTTTCAAAATCCACAGCAGCTGCAAAACCACTCTGCTCAAATGGTGGCAGTAACCTCTTAAAATCCTTGAAAAGACCTCACTTATGATGAGGTGGCGCTACCAATCCAAATCTCAGCCCTTCCCTCTCCCACCATGCCACTGCTCTTTCCCCATTCCTATCCATCTTCTGACTTACTACACAGGAAGCAGGGCTCTGCAGCACTTCCATATTCTGTTTAGAAAGCCACTCCCATCTCATTGCAAAGGGGTTTTCCTAATCCTTTGAGAATGAGTCAGAATATACCCCACAGTCCTCTGTTCAATATTTTCCTCTGGTTTGCCTGCTTGTGCAACAGCCACTTTTCTTCCCACATTAAAACACACAAACTGACAGTTGATGCCATGTACTGATGGACTATAAATGGGCAGCATTTGCATAATAGAGTAATTTAAATACCAGGCTTCTGAAAATACCAGTTGAAGCCATTACTTAATAAACTGCTTTACATTTTGCCTTCATCCTTAACACTTAGAGTCAAACACTTTTATTTTATATTTTATAGAAGGAAACAAAATCACATAACCTGAAATATCTTTAGGCCCCATTCCACCTTGGTTGATAGTTTTAAAAATGTGTACATTTCTATTTGTAAGAATGCTAGTGTGACATTCCTAACTATAGTAGCATGGTATAATGCAGTGTCCTATTAAACTAAATGCAGTATTATGTAACTGAAATCAAATCAGATCCTGAAATGAAAAGATAGGATAATATAGCAATTAGATTTTCTGAGATAATGGTTATTGTGGCATGCCATATATTCAATTAGAATATCTTTGTTTTTATTGGACTTGAAGCTCTAATTTAAGCCTAACCATGCTGTTTATGAAAGAAACTGTATTGATGAACTTTAAAGAATGACAGAATCAATTAGGACATAAAATTGACATTCTAGACAAGATTTTAAAAAAGATCTGATATAGGTACTAAGGTAAGAGACAGATTTTTTTCTCATGACTTCAGTGTGTTTGGTGAAGAGGCATTTTGAAGAATGGGCCAAAAGTCTGTCACTGGGGGAACAACTGAGGGCTGAGCAGTTTTGCAAATCTGGCCCTTATTTAGGTACTTAAATGAGAATTGAATTTGTTTGACAATTTAGCATCGGGTCTGTGGTCTGGACACTCAAAAATCTAGCCTTAAATGAACATGAATTTCCTCCTCCCCCACTCACGAAAAACAAATTCTATACTTTTAGTGTTTGCTTGTGGAGTTGGCCTTCCAAGTGGAAATGTTAAGACACACTGCAGTTACCTTATCAATTATCACTTTATGGTTGGAGAGACACTTGATATTTTTTCAAACTATGCAAAATTTCAAATATATTTTAGTGATAAATTAAAAAAATATATTGGCAATGGTTTCACTTGATCACAAAGCACTTGGGTGCCATAGGAAAAATAAAACATAAAGGAAAGTACAGTATTAGCAGTAGTATTTAACACAGCATAACCATAGCACTCTATTTGTAACTACACATTATAAATTACAAAAGTAGTGCTGTAAATAGTATCAATTCTACAGTGTACAACATACATTAACTCAGCATATGATTTTTTCATTATGCATTCACTCTTTGCCTGATTCTTTTAATCTTTCCATATCACTGAACTGTACTGCAAAGCATTCACCACTGAAATGGTGTTAATTTTCCATCAAATTACCTCTCCAGTTTTAAAATACTTATAATTCATAAGCATTTGTAACCAATGTAGATTTTGAATTAACTTTTTATAAGCAAAACCTGAAATTTTTAAGGCAAAATTATAGTACTCATGAGCACATTCTTTCCAAATAGCACAAGAAAAGTTTTCTATGATAACACTTCTTGCCTAAAATATTTCAGTAAACCATGTTACACAAAATAATAAAATTTCCATGAAGAGAAGCATTGTAGAAAACTATGAGTGAATCCTAATTCTTAATATTCTGAAAACATAATTTTTCATGATGCTGTGATGCAACTGTATGCCAAATAACTTGTAACAAATGTATTATTGGATAATGAAAAAGCTTTTGGCTTTGGAAATGTTTGTCCTTGTTATATCTCACAGGAGGCAAGGTACTAGGCTGTATGTACAGGATGAATACAGCTGAAAATGTTTACCTCTTCATAATCTCAATTCATTGGTACGCTGATCATGATCTGGCCTTTTCTGGTTTCAGTGTCCATTTCATCTATATATGAATGAAGTCATAAACTTTAAATGGAAATAATTGTTAAGTCTTTGTCTTAACTGATTTATGGAGAAGGGAACATAGACTTAAATGCTCAATCATATTACAAATACAACCTTTTCCAATAATACTACCTATACAATTCTGGTATGGTCTATTCAATTTCTTCTTTTCTTTTTTCTCTTTTTTCTTTATGTTGCTTACAAATATTTGATTAATAGCTATACTCAATGGAAGAGTCCCTGTTTCCCCAAGCACTACTAGGGGTAACAAGGAATAACAATAAGTTGAGTGAAAGTAGATTCAGGCTAGATATCAGGAGGCACTACTTCACTGTCAGGGTGGCTAGGATCTGGAACCAACTTCCAAGGAAAGTGGTGCTTAGGTTCAGAAGTTATTTAAGTAAAATGACAATTCTTTAATGAAAAGGTATATTGAGCCTAGTAAAGATTTAATTCATGTGTACTTAATAAATTGCTATTCAATATAATTCAGCAGAAATGTATTAAAACTATCTTTGTCAATGTAACTTCAATGTATACTCAAGATCCATGATGAGATCCATGCAGTAATCATGCAATGAAACTCTGGAAAGTTGAACTGTCAAGCCCTAACCACCATATATCTGGAACTGCCTGAGTTCCAGATCATGGCTCCATGTATGGAAATTTAAATATCAGCAAGAAGTAAAACAAGCACAGCAAGAAAAGCACAAGGAACAAGTGTCCAGAGTTTAGATTGCCTTCAGGTGTAGTACTGAAAGCAATACTTTAAACAGAGTTACTTTTGCTAAGTCTGCTGCAGAAAGGGAAAGTAGAAAAGATTTGGGGGCTTGAAGAGTTCACGTCATGCCATCCACAAATAAACAAGTCAAGGATACTGTTATATCACTTTAATGTCAGCTGCTATTTGGGACTTGCAGAGTCTAATTTTTGTGAGTACAGAAGCAACTCTGACATTTCTCATTGAACCTGTATACTAATTTGCAGGAGAAAAGAAATGGAAAAAGAATCAACAGAATAAATGGGAATGAGCCTTTAAAGCATTATTATGAGCTACACTAGCTTTTACACAAGAATCATATAAATACATTCCTTCTGACTTTCCTGGAAAAGTATATACTTTTTCTGTTTATTTTTTAATTTTTTAAAAAATGTTGTATTGGCAATGTTGTCGTAAATGTTATTCTTTTAAGAATTCAGTCAGTAGCATTATATTCCAGAATGGCTAGGAAAGCAAACATTACAATTTGGATATTGCAATGTTCTACATAGTCTTAGTTTTCAAAGCTGCTGGTTGAAGATATAATGAGAAGATCTGAGTTTTATGCATGAATCAGTAACCCCTTGTCATAATGTCATGGTGCGGTGATCCCTGCAGAGCTCTAAGACTTGATTTAAAATGGTAATGCTCAACACCCTCTTCAGCCAGCAGAATTACACTTCCAAGATCTTGCATATATTAGCTCAATACTGAGATTACTATATGAATAACTTGTTACTATTATTGAGTTCTTATAGTACCCTATGGGAAACCTCTCTGTATTCATAAAGTATCACTTACTCTTTGCTGGTCAAAAGATGAATAGGAAGGTATTTGTGTTGCCTCACTTTAGCGATTTTATCTTTTGATATCAATTTGCATCATGATACATTTCTGATATCATTGATTGTGGAAGATATCTTCAGTTAGACTCAGATTGCTTATGTTGTGCTAAAGGACTGTTTCATTTTTCTCAACCACCTCTGGTTTTACACTCACTTGCAATACTCTAACTTTATTCCATTTGTTAGAAGCCAAATGATGCCAAATATCAATCTGTGTTACATTGAAATGGTGAATTGATTTTCATCTTTCTTGTCTGTATTACCATCGTATGAATTGCTTTTGTGTATTAATTGGCTGAGTCTAGTCCATTTTTCTCATAAACATTTTTGTTAGTGAGAACCATTCATACTTACACTTTCTAAAATAAATGTTCATCCAATGAGTAAAAGTTGCAGCATCTCTATGAAAATCATAAACCAAATCCTCAGATGTTATCAATCAACATTAATTCAATGGTATTGCTGGATTAACACCAGACTGCTTGAAGATCTGGCCGCAAGCCTTTGCAGAGGCCAGAACTAACAATTTGCTGTGTGTCAGCACACTGCTAGTGTAACCACTATCACCCAGAATAGCACTACAAAAAGGCCTTCCCATTCTTTTAGCGTAGATATCCTTTAACCATCTTCAAATGAGGATGCGCTTATTGGGCTGTTGCCTGCTTTAACCCCTTATCATTGGTTCATAAGCTTTGCCTCCTTCCTTTTCATGAGGGCTTGGGACCTAGTTTAGAAGTAACACTTTATATAGTTTAAATTTGTGAATCAATTATTTAAACTACAATTTAACAACATTTAATAATAAATTGGATTTGGACTTAAATACATTTTGAGCAGAAGTGATCAGGTCCTGATTATCCTTTAACTTTTTCTTTTGAACGTGCTTTGCTTACACTGTCTTGTATTGTATCTAATGTGTTTGGGTTTTGTGATATATGTGAGTGTTAACTTCTGGTGTATATTTCTGCGGCAAAAGAATAATGCACGTCTACATTTAAAAATGTATATTATACGTAGAATAAAACTTCTAATCTACATACCTGTTTCAGGTAGTGCTGAACAAAGCGTTGTAAATACTGTTTGCTTGTTGGTTACCTGTTGTTAGGTATAGTCTGCCACCTGCTGGATGCTTGCTCTATGAAGTTTTTTGTGATATCTTTTATTGAACCAGCTATACAGTTGGGAGAGATGTTGTCCAAGGTTCCAGGCACAACGTGTCCTTCTTCAGCCTTGTCCAACATCTCCCCCAATTATACAGTCCATCTATTAAAAGATACCACTAAAAAACTTTGTATTTTGTACTTTTCCTAGACCATTATAGCTACAACCCACACCCCTACAACCCATGAGTGATATTTTTATCTTTGATTTGTGAAGCTATTCATAAAGGTTCAGAACTAAATGTTCAGAAGGGAGATATAGAGTTTCTAGCAGTTGGGTCAATATTTTATTTTCTCAATTTCTTGAATTATTATTCTTAACAGTAAGTGGCTTCTAAGTTTGCTTTAGGTATTTAGGTCACTGAATTACTTTTACTTGGTTAAGGTATGGCTTTAGCAGTCAGTGCTTCCAGCTGAACAATATTAATGAATTGGCTATGGTACATTTTCCAGAAAGAGTTTTCCATTTTAGTTCTATTTCACATATAAAATCCGTTGTGGGCCACTTTGAGAAAGAAAGCTAGGAATCAACCAGGTTCAGAACCTCGTTACTCAGTCAAGAACAAAATGCAGGAGACAAGAAAGTAAATTGTCCTGTTTGGCATGCCCAGTTCTAAAGGATCATTGCTGACATGAACTGGTGAATTATCTGATTCATCACATATTTGTCTTCAATACCATCAAACCTTCCTTGGAAAGATATTAAAGAAATACTAAACCTATTGCTGGCAACTGCTTCATGCATCAACATTGTTGCTACTCTAAATTGTTAATGGTGATACATTTAAGACATAGTACCCACTCTTGTTTTACTCAATGTATCCTGTAGGAGAAAGGGCTGTGCTGGCTTTAACACGGTGTTCTTCAAGCTGCTTGAAAATTCATTGGACATGATTCACACATAGAGATGAAAGAAAAAGGAAAACCTTCAGCATGGGCAATATTACTTGCCTAGTAAAAAACTATACTGATTTCAGTGCCTTTCATAAAATCTATACTGGTCATCTAAATATTGTAGGATTATAATGAAGGACAATGATGAATTTCAAGAATGAGTCAGGCAAAAACATGTAATGTGGTTCAAAGGAAGTATGATTCCCCTACTTTCTGAAGAAATTAGAAGTAGCCATGTTTGCAACTAGCAGTTGCTATCAGTAGGAAAAATCCCTGGTGCAATCTCAATGAAAGCACATTAAATTAAATGAACTCATGAGCATAGAGGAGTAAGAAAACATGGAAAGACCAGTCATTCAGGTCACACTTGACTTTTTCCATGACAAGAATTTTAAGGGACATCTCGATTCACTTGACTAACCCCCAACAAAATGTCATGCAAATACTATCCTGGCACAGTATAAAGTCCTTGGAGTCTCCTGTGCTATTTGATGACCTGAGAAATCATCAGTTAAACAAATGCAGGCATTTTCCCCACATTAGTGCAATAGCTAGTGTTCTGATTGGCTACTTGCTCCAACCATGCCTTTTCCTTGCTTGTGTATGATACCTCTTCTCCCACCCTCCCTCTTTTGTCTATTTAGATTTTAAGCTCCTAGGGGTAGGAGCCAGCCATCCTTTTTCAATGCTTAGCACAACTCGCTTCCAGTCTTTATTGGCCCTCAAATACTAACATACCAAACATGATTAAGAATTATGCAACATTATGGAAGAAGCTGGCTGTTAAAGGAAACCTGTGTCCCTGCCAGTCATTAACATCCTTATTCAAAGTATCTCAAAAATTTTACCCTTCTAAGGAAAGAAGAGTTTCCTTTCCATACTACTTTTTTTCTGGAATAGAAACTTCATTGTGGTAATATGTTGGATTTTTTTTGCTTGTTTGTTTGGGGGCCTTTTTGTCACATGTAATCAGGGCCATCAGTGTCCTGAGCTGACACAAGTGTTTGTTGCTTGGTTGTCCTTGTAAAGTGTGTCTCTGCAGAGTTTTCATTTTCACTGAGAGCAAGCCTCAAGGTCTGAGAATGTATAGGTTTTTTTTCTTCAGGTTTTCATTCTCTACATGGACAATACTCAGGTCACTTTGAGACCCCTGGATTTAACAGCTGATCATACAATTTGTTATTTAAAAATGCCAGCTTCCCCTCAAAGTTAGCATTACAAATTGTACCTCTACCAGCATGGGTCTGAGGGGATTTTTCAAGTTAGACCATCCCCTCACCTTTCTTCATTTTGAAGGTGTTGCGCCACAGTCAGGTGATGCCACGCCTTATCTCCCCAGCCAGGCTGAACACTCATAATTCATTCCCAGAACAAATTTTAAAAAGACTTTCTCTCTTTCAAGCCTCTGCAATGGCTTTTAGAAACCCTCCCATAGTAAAGCAATGAAAAATGTCGCCTTCCAAATACCCTTGGTAATTGGACAGCAGCATGTGTACATGGGCATGATCACCCTAGGTAAGGTTTGCTAATCAGTCTGGAGCATGCATAAATCATGGCAAAGGCCTTTATAAAAATGTTTCTCTCTTCCCACTGATCTGGGGCTGAAAGCTTGAGGCTAGCTTTTCTCACCTGCCCTAGTCCATTTGTTTTAGATGTTTCCCAGCCTCTTTTCTTTGGTTAAGGGGAAAAAAACCCAAAAGGAAACAAAACCAAAAAACCAAGCAAACAAAGGAAAGGAGCAGCGTCTTTTCCCCACCCCCTTCCCCAGGGATTTTCAAAAGAGGTTCGTGATGTCAGGCCTTGAATCTGGGAAGAGCAGTTCAAGAGGCTGCTCCAGAGGCATGCAGTGGGGCGGCTTGTAGGGGGGGACTCTCCCCACACGACTCTTCCTGCTGTGGATTCCCACCTGCCCCTCGCCTACCCCCTGTGCCCGCTGCAAACCTCACGGGATCGCTCCAGATGCAACCCGGGTTGCGAAAACGGAGGGTGGGAAAGAAACGGGGAGGGATCACGGTTGCCCTAGCCTTGCAGCGTGGGGGGAACGGGGTAGAGAAACCACGCAGCCTGCCGAAAGCAAGCAAGGCTGTTCTCCCGGGGGAAGCCAGAGGATGTCGGGCAGGGACCCAACGCGCTCCTTTTGTCCCGGCAGATACAATGCTTTCGACAGGCTCTTGGCCGAGCCGCGGCTCTCCCTGCAGATCTACGCTCCTCTCGCCGAGACTTGGGGGAGGGGGCGAAGGAAGGGAGGAAGGGGCAGGAATATGGAGAACCGGGGAAAATGGCTGATGCGCAGCCATCCAGCTACCGATGCTCGGATCCAGCCAGATCCACCCCCGGCTCCCCAAGCCCGGAGCCAGCGGGCAGCGGAGCCCCGCGGGGCGGTGCGCTGCGGCTGAGGAGCGCGGGGAGGGGGAGCTGGCGCGGATCGGGGCCGAGCAGCCGGGCTTATGTAATGGATGGAGAGGGCAGGGAAGGAACCATTTGCAACCTGGCCCGGCTGCACGACAGGCGCGGGGGAAAGGGGGAGGGAGGCAGGCAAGGCGATCGGCGCCTTCCCTGGCCCGGACACGGTACTCACAAGCGTTGGTGACGGCGAAACTGTTGGCCACCTCCAGGTTGTCGATGTGGGGCGTCAGCCTGAACTCCGAGGTGGAGAACTGGACCATGCCTACCCGGAATGCGCTGTACTCCTGATCGGCGCCCCTCGGGAAGAGCCCCCCTGTGGGCACACGGCACACCGCGCCAGCCCGTCAGTGCCCCCGGGGCAGAGCAGAGCAGAGCAGAGCCGCGCGGACCTCCCTTCTCCATCCCACCTCCCTACCCCATCCCGCCCCACCACCCTATCCCTCCCCACCTCCCTACCCATCCCATCCATAATCCCACCGAACCTACCCCATCCCATCCCACCTCGTTACTCCATCCTATCCCAGCCCTGAGGCTCGTGCCACCCACTCGCCTCCCTCGGGGCTTGCACCAAAGCAGAGAGCTGCTCCCAGCCGGCTTCCTTAGGGGAAAGGAGAGGATGGGGGGTGGTTGCATCAGATCAGAAGCATCCGAGGCTCTTCTCTCGAGGCAAAGCTGGAGAGAACCAGAGCCGCCCCAGGGCTGGAGGAGCAGGGCAGGGCTTGACTTCCGAGAGGGAAGGCAGTGGGAAGACTAGACATGGAAGATTTCATGGGGAACCCACAGCCTTGAGGTCCATAACGGCCCCCACCCCGCACCTCCCAATGCTCCGAATGGATACACAGAGCCTCTCCAATAAGGATCCATAGGGAGGGGAAGGGGGAGATGGTGGTGGTGACTGGCGGGGAGGAGGGGAGGGAGGAGGAAAAAAAATCCCTTCCCCAGGCAGAGACACCTACCTATTTGTATGCTGTTGGAATAGACCCCCCAGATGAGTCCCCAGAACACGGGAGGCAGGAAGACAGCAATCTGCATAATCTTGTGCATTTCCATGAAAAGTAGAGCATCCACAGAGCCACAAGCGCTCCCCCCGCCCCCCGTCTGTTTTTGCCTTCTGCTTCTCGGAGCCTTCCGGTCAGCACATTAGATCCTCTGCGCGGTGGGGCGAGCAAGCCGAGGAAATCAAGAAAAAAAAATAAAATAAAAGGGGGAGGGAAAGCCTTAAGCAGCAGCAGAAGGAGGTTGGCCAAGGTGCTGCCGGAGACTGGTGCTGATCTGGTCCTTGTCCCAGCTCCAGAAGTGTGCGGGGGGTGATCAAAAAAAAAAAAGGAAGAAAAAGGCTGATGGTGAATGCAGGTCTCAGCGGCGCTGCTGTGGTCCCGGCGCCTGCCTCAGTCCGCCCAGCGCACTCCCATGCACTCGCACACACTCATCCTCTCGCTCGCTCCCCCGCGCGCACACACAGAGGCAGGGAAGGGAGCCGGCGCGCCTGCGCGAGCCGCCCCCTCTCCGCACCGCTGCGCCCCCGCCTCTGCCGCGAGGAGGAGCTGCCTTCAGCACCGCGGACAGCGCTCCTGGCCGGCGCCGCGGCCCAGCCCCCGCCCCCGCCCGCACCCCGCACCTCGCCGCCTCCTGCCCTGGGGGCGCCGGGCACTGCAGCACGGCCCCCGCCTGCCCCCCGCCGGCCGCGCGCGGAAAGGCGGCTCCCGAGCTGGCAGCGGGCAAGGGGCGACTCCCGGCTCCACGCTGGCCGGGGAGGGCTGCCGCTGGGAAGGAGGCTGGAGGTGAATAAGCCGGGCTGGAGTCATTTCTCTAGGGAGCCTAAGGGAGCTAGAGCCCCGGTTCCTTCTGACAGGCAACAGAAGGTAGGCATCTAACTCCCTTAGCTCCCCCCTACCACACACACACACACTTAGCTCCCCCACTCCCCCAGGAGACACTCTGGGGCACATGATTTCTATGGAAAGACTGAGGGAACTGGGCTTAGATAGTCTAGAGAAGAGGAGATTGAGAGGGGATTTAATAGCAGCCTTCAACTGCCTGAAGGGGGTTTGGAAAGAGGATGGAGCTAGACTTCTCAGTGGTGGCAAATGATGACAGAACAAGCATCAAAGGTCTCAAGTTGCAGCAAGGGAAGTTTAGGTTAGACATTAGGAAGCATTTTTTCACTAGGAGGGTAGTAAACCACTGGAACAGGCTGCCCAGGGAGGTGGTGGAAGCTCCATCCTTGGAGGTTTTGAAGACCCAGCCAGACAAAGCCTTGGCTAGGAAGATCTAGTTGGAGATGGTCCGCTTTGAGCAGGGAGTTGGACTAGATGACCTCCTGAGGTCCCTTCCAAGCCTAATTTACTATGATTCTGTTCTATGAATGATGAGAGGTAACTACATTATAGAAAGCTTTTCAAACCAGGATGTCTAAAGATTAGGCAACTGAATCCACCAAGGTCACCCCTGTGCAGTGGGGGCAAATTGGAGCAACTGTCCCAGGCCCATGCTTTGGGGGCCCCGGAGAGCTGGGTGGAGTAGCTGCGGCAAATCCATGCTGCCACCGCTGGCTTCACATCTAACTACTTGCGATCTTTCCCCCCGACCACCACTGCTGCTGTAGAAAGCAGTGGCAGCTTCTTGGGATTTGGGGCACGTGGGATTGGAGTGGGGGTGGGACCCCTTATGGGCTGATTTCTCCCAGGTCTTGCACCCTGCTTGGGTTGGCTCCGAAATCCACATTTAGACACTGTAACACATACCCTGTTTTTTGCATATGCTAGACACCTGTATCTGTCTGTGGAAACTGGAGTTAGGTGCCAAAATTATTTGCAAGCTTTGGTCTAAGGGAATAATAAATATTAACAACAACAATGATGGCGATTTAAAAAAAGAAAGAAATGTCCATAGACAGATCTCTCCACAGCCCTGGGATAAATTTGTTTGTATTAGGTGGCATACAGAGGTGGAACAGGAAGATAATTTTGTTTGGAATCAAGTTTTATTGATACCTTTTCCATGATAGATTTCACTTGCACAAAATGTGGCTAATACTTCTAAGACATATTTGCAAATATATTTTTAATTGGCACTATAATAAATAAAGTTACGGGAGGCATACAAATGTTCATATATGTAGGTATACACACACACACACACACACACACACACACACACACACATAT
>JAGPOW010000290.1:22150265-22178816 GCA_030014935.1 Caiman crocodilus
ACACACACACACACACACACACACACACACACACATATATATACACACGTACCCATTATGTATATATTATATCTATATAGGATGTGTCTACATGTGTTGCTCTGGCGACATTGTTACTGCACCATATGAGCAGCACACAGTTATTTTTAGCAGCTGCTTCTTTGTAGTGGCATGCTATACTGTGGGGAGAGCATTGCTATGGCAAAGTAGCTGCTGATCACATATAGACACCCACAGACTACGTCACCATAGCACATTGCTACTTTGCTATAGCAACACATGTAGACGTTCCCATATATATGTATACATGTATAAATATATGTGTGTGTGTATACACGTGCTATACACATACACACATAAACCAAATACATATATACATTGAAAATATTTATGATGTAACATATATTTTGTAGAATGCACTATATCAAGATATTACATTACTAGAGGCAAACACATAGCAGGAATCAAGAAAGGATTAGATGATTGTATTAATAGTAGGTATTGTGATGATTTATTACATAGGTTAAAATATTTCTTTAGGATGATGTTCTGAGGAAACATCAGAACTCAACCACTGATGTTCTAGAGCTAGAAATAAATTTCTCTTATATTGTTATTATTGCCTTTTTATCATTTATTGGCATTTTACACCTTCCTTGTAGAATATAGTCCTGATCATTATCAAAAACAAAGTATTAGAATAAAATCTGATTGGTTAGGATTTGGAATGCCAAATCTTACATACCAAATTTATGATTTTCTGTATAACACATATTTGGGAGGTTCATACTCCATTGGCTGGAGTTTGGGCATTAGAGATGTTTTATTCTTAAGTTTTCATCTTGTCAAGTTATTATTAAAATGTACTAAACTGTGCCTAATAGAAATTATTTTTAGATTTAGACAAATTAACACTTGTTCTTCAAATCCAACATTGACTCCCAAAATAGATCATAGCTATTTTTCACTTTTGTCACTGCATGATTAAGTATTGCATGATTAATGATTAATTATTAAGCTATCTAGGGTTAGTTCAACTATTTATAAAACAAAACAAAAAGGAAGCAGGCTTAATTACGTATATTAGACTGTGTCTCACAATATATCATATAGTCACAATAAATGCATAATAAATATATATTATTCATTTTTCCAGTTTGTTTTTTTTTGTACACATGATTTGACAAAAGAGTTCTTAGGTCAGTGCTCAGCGCTTGCCAGGTTGCTGCAGCAGAGCCATTGCAAATGACTGCTTTTTCCTTTCATGTAACTTGATTAAATTATACCCTAAAATAATGTAATAATGTTGCTCCAAACCAGCCCTTAATCTAGTTATAGTTATCATCACTCTGTCTAGCTTTCTGATTGTTCCTCAATACCAGTACTACTCCAATGGTACACAGACACAGACAACTGGAATTCAGGCAATTTTTAGCAGACAACAGTTCTACAACTAAGCAAAGCACACAAAATATTAGTGTGACATGCCAATAAGAGTACCAAAAAAAGCTGCTAAAATTTGACTGGAAGAAATTGAGGTAAACTACAAAGCTGGCACCAAGGGCCTCGCTACATATGCAGATAAAGGTACAGTGGAATCTAATGCACAGTCCACACAATCGCATCTCCTGCCATGCCACATGTACACAGCAAGAGACGTGATTGTGGGATCGCAGATCAGATACCATCATACCTGACAGCCAGTGCAGGGGGAACTTGATCCTAGCACTGGCAAGAAGCAAGTTCCCATGGCTAGGAGCCCCCTCAGTAACAGACTAGAGGATATTTGTGGATAGAACAATGAATTATGAGCCAAAAACAAGAATGAGTCTAGTATGTTGTCACAACTATGACTATATGAGCCCAGGTAAGGAATTTCCTCGTAAGGTACAGTCATCATTCTTAGTTCCTATCGGCACCCCTCTAGTTTATCTAATCAGGCATGACACCTGTAACTATCACTACAAAGAGATAATCGAATCATGAGAAGCAGCTGCTTTGTATCAACGGCTAATGACTGAAAATAAGAGTGGAAGGATTCAAGGATAATTGTGAAAGCATGTTGCTAATAGTACAACATGATCCTCTTAGCTGCCTTAACTAAAAATGTAGAGGGTAATGGTGTGAATGATACCTGGTAGAAAATTTTATATTTTTTTAACATAATGCATATATATATATAGTTTACTTGATGTACACAATCAATGTAGACATGGCTAATCAATATAGATATCTGAAAGAACATACATACCTAATCTTATACTGATGCATTTTGAAACCAGCTGCCAAACTGACATGAAAAAATTAAGAGAAGGTATCGCTATCTTATTTAATCCCAAGAGTCCATATTTCATGCATCTTTATAAGTTTTCTATTATATTAAATAAGTACAATCTATGTATCACTTAAAAAAAGAGATATTTCATAATTCCAGTAAGTAAACTTCAGGTTCTTATAGAATTTTGATTAGGAGAGGAATGTTTTAATTTTTTGTTGGGGTATAGGTTGTAGCTATGTTGGTCTAAGGACATAGGCAGACAAGGTTCTTTGGGTGAATCTGATCTCTTTTATTAAACCAACTTAGTTGGAAAACATTTTCTAAGAAAGCTTTCGGGTCCAAAAACCGTTTGTCAGGCTAAGGGAGTTTCAGCAGTTGGTGTGAGCTCTTCCTGATCTCAATCTTGATCCTCAAAGGAAACTTACAAAACACTTCCAGGAGACGAGCCTATGAACTCCACTTCATCAACCTCCTGGACACTAAAAATCATGGACTAAATATAGACATTGGATTTATGACACATTATGACCTGCCTGACATCTGACTCTCCAGGTTCTTCTCCATTGTTCATCCCCCTTACCTCTCCCTCCTCCCCCACCACCTAGCTTGTCTCTCACCCATTGACTCCTCAATCTACATCTTCACTGACTGTCTGTCTTGTATGCATACCACCCCAGCTTCTGGCTTCTTTACTTTTCTTTGCATCCAGGAAGAGCACACACCAGCTGCTGAAACTTCCTTAGCCTGATGAAGGGTTTTTGAACCCGAAAGCTTTCTTAAAAATTGTTTTCCAACTATTTAAATTGGTCTAATAAAATATATCAGATTCACCCAAAAAACCTTGTCTGCCTTAAGTTTTTATACAAATATATCTTTGGAGATCACAGATAATAGAATCTAAGGGTAGATATAAATGTAGGGGGACTGATTTTTCTCTCAGCTACACTATGGGGTAAATCAAGAATAACTATGTTGTAAAACTAATATAATTGAGAGGACAGGAAGCATTTTAAAGAGAGAAGCTATACCATCATCAAAAGCCAGATTACATTCAGTAAATGTGATAATGGGAAAGCAAAGATAGCTCTCAATTACTTTTATGCCCTGGATCTGTGGTTATTAATAAACAGAGCAATATTCTTAATTACAATATAGTGCTTTCTGTCTACCTACTCTTGTTTACTGTACTAGGCATGTTAGAGACTGTATGAAAAAATGTATACATTTGTATCATTTCTACAAGGCGCAAGTTTGACTTGAATTTCTCTCCCTCCAACTGTTACAGCAGGGAAAATCAATCCACAGAGTCAAGTAACACCCTTGCCCTCTGCCTCAACTTCTTCCCCTTTCTGCCCCTTCTACTCCTTACTGTCAGACCCTGCACTCCCTGAGCACATGGAATAAGGGGCAAATTTGAAAATTCTGACCTGGAAATATATGTACCTGTAGTAACTTGTATATAGACAAATTACTACAGGTACACATAAACTTAGTTCACTCATAATTGATACATTTTTACCTCTTTTGGAAACTACTGCAAGTACTCCATGAACATACTTTTGAGCAGCACTTTTGTAGCTACTTATATATAGTACAGACTATGCACAATATCAGTCCACAAACTAAATGCTCATGGTTTACCATATAGTACATTGGGTTGGGCCCCCCAGAGCCAACAATGTTTCAAGCCACGGTGAACCCAGAGCTCAGCACTGCTCAGTATGTATGTATTCTACAGATACACCCGCCAAAGGATCCATGTGATAATTAACTCGCCAATCATGGCTGGAACCAGGTGATCCTATCACACAGGGGATCTTCCAAAATTGTATATGTAAGTGAGGCACAGAGCAACCTGGTCTGGCTTCACCTCATGAAGGGCAGGGCCACACTAAGCATATGCAATAGGCTGAGAGATGGGGCAATTGAAGGATTCTGGGTGAACTGTTTGGGGCCCCATCCGGAGATGTTTGCCAGACAGTACTGGGGAAGAAACAGGAAACATCGAAAATGGGAAAGAACAAAAGAACTCAGCTGTGGAAATGAAGAGGAAGCTGAAATATATTCAATATAGTGGCTCAATATGACTTTCAAAAGAGTCAGCACTGAGGAGAACCACACAAAATGAGCACAAAAGCACATATCTTATTTACATGGACCAACCTAACTTTTCCTTGTGGTAGGTTCCCATGTGGTCTCAGCCCCTTGTGGACTAAGATCAAGTGTAGTTGATCTACTGATGTACTAGCCTGTTACCCAAACTGAGATGGACTTAAATGACATTGTGTAGTGAAGGGTGCCCGCTTGCCCAACACATTGTGAAAAGTCTGGGATGGAGAATACTTGCTGATTGTAGCACCGCATATGGTATTTAAACAAATGGGTATTACTCAATCGAGAGGATTCAGAACTGATTTGGCTAGTTTGACCTGAAATATGAAAATAGGTTTCCATATGATTTATAGTCATGTTCAATGTTAGCTGTATTTGGTCAACTTCATAGTTGGTGGGTAGTTGGTAGGAACTTACCGGAATTAAGCTATTAACAAGGCAGAATTCCAAGGGAATTGGCACATGAAATCACAGGTCTGGAAACAAGTATTAATGTATCCAGACTAGGGGGTTAACATCAGAATGGAAGAATAACAAATATACTTTCTTGTATTTCAAAGGAAGAAAAACATAGGACTATAGGGCTGAGAATATGACTTCAAGAAGAAACAAATTTTGAAGGAAAGAATATTTAAGGACATAGAAATAAATATAAAATGGGATGAATAGAACATGGATTTATCAACTTTAGATCATGCCAGACAAGCCTGATTTCTGATGAGGACATTAAGTACCTGGGTTCACTAGTTAATTGTACAATTACTATTGACTGCCAAAGTGATGCAGCCATGAAAAATGCAAATGTAATCCTGGGAACTACCTACCAGTCAATGCTTTTTCAGTAGAGATAGAGAAATATTAATGCCAAATAGATTCACCTAGAAATTAACACAGTTTTAATCATCCATGTTGAAGAAAGATTAATTAAAATTGGAACAAATATAGAAATGGGCTACAAGTATAGGGTGGTTGGAAAATTTAATGCTAAGAAGGGAAATGGAGGATCATAATTCAAGAGGAGACTAGAAGATTTTATTTTATTTAATCTAGGAAACAAAGCTTGAGAAAGGATGTAATTGCTGCCTGTAAATACACATGGGGTTAAACAACAGAAAGCAAGAAGAACTATTGAAACTAAAGGATGACGATGGCATATATATATATATATATATATATATATATATATATATATACATACACACACACTGGATATGAATAGATTTAGGCTGGATATTTCAGGAAGGTTCCTAACTACTACAGGAGTGAGATCCTGCAACAGTCTTCCAATTGATCTTTCTGACCAGTGATAATCTTTTACCCATTGGTGTAAACTAGGGGTAGGCAGCCTTTTGTTGCCCTGGTTTGGAGGTTGTAACCTGGAACCCTGCCTCAGGATTAGGTTGGATCTAGCCTCTTCCTTCATTCCTGTACCTATAAGAAAGCAGGTACAAGATTTGCGCAGGTTTCTCACAAAGGTCTTCCATCATTGTTAGGTATAGGCTTTTCTCTTACCTTAGCTTCAGTTCCACCTATTTCCCTAGATTCTAGATCTTTTGATAAGACTCCTCTTTCTATGAATGTCACAGAGTGGTCAAATATCTCAAAACTGTCTTTAAAGCATTAATCCTTAATCAAACTGTTGGCCTTAGCATATCATAGCTCTCTAGGAACTATCAGATTTGACAGATTTCTCTATCCCTTCCATCATCCATTTTTCTCTTTTGTACCCCATACTTTTCTTCCTGATTTCTTACCAAAAATAGAGCAAAGGATATGAAGAATAACTCTTGGAACTTAATTATTGTATTTCGGTGACAGTAGTGAGTCTTTCAAAGCTTCCCAACCTGGAAAGATCTCAAAAAACAGGCCTTTCCAAGGGCATAAGAACTTTTTTCCCCATCTCTATTGGGCTAATGAGAGCCAGGAAATTCTCATGCAATCAGGAACTCCTAATAAAAGAGTCAATTAATGAATGTGCATACTTAATAGAAACAAGTAGACTATGTTTCACAATGAATAATGCTGTTAATGATTAATATTAATTTGTGTGTGATCTTATGATACTAGCCTGAACTTGAGAGAGATCCAAGGTGGAAGCAGGCACTTAACTCCTCTCTGAATCTCTCTGAAACAACCAAATTTATAATCAGTGTCATATTGCAAAGCAAACACCTTTTGGTTATATATATATATATATATATGCTTGATCACTGTATGTTTCTGAATATGCCTTACACAACTTTGTTTGTAAGCTTTTCTAAAGAGTTATCTCCTCTCCACAATACCAAAAACTGCATTCTGTCTTCGTAAGAATACGCCATTTCTTTAGCAATGGACAAGAATATTTTTTGACTGGAAAAGTCTTCTGCCACATTTGGACCTGTTTGTTTCTGCTAGTCACAGGAAGGCTTGAAAATGGCAACAATTAAAATGCTAACCTGCCACTGAAAAGAGCCAGATGTGGCAGCTGTGACATACAAGTTATGTCTGCTTTGAGTTCCCTGTAAATCAGATTGACATAGCTGAGTTATCTTTAAATTGGATATTTGGGTACTGCTAACCATGTGGCCCTGGAAACACAGAGACCAGTGTGGAATAACTGCCTGAGTATTTATCCAGCATCTTGGATCAGTGTTTCAGTGCCAGCTGGATTTTGTGCTGCCATGGCTACACTGCTATCAATCCTTATTCATTTTAAAACTAAGTTGGGCATGTCTACATGAGAAGAAGCCATGACAATGACTGCAGGTAGAAATAGCCATAGAGATTCAGTTAAGCTTTTGAAACAAATTCCAATATAGCCATTTTTGCCCTTATTTTGCAAATCTGTTAATGATTATACTCACTGATATCCTGACTGATAAATCATCAAAAAGCTAATTCTTATAGAATGTAATTGAAGATGTTTGGAGGCTTTTGGGTGTGATCTCATGAGAAGAGGAAGATTTTTAAACAAAGAAGAGTGATCAGTAGCTCAGACAGATGATATGTGTGGCAGAAAAGTAGAGATAGACTTGTAACAAGGAAGAATAGTTCAGGACTGGATTTTGCTTTAAATTGTGTTGTTTTCTTTAAATTCAGGGGTAACACTCCCATTGACAGTAAAAGGAAAACAGAAATATGCTCTGTATCTTTCTAAGACCATGAATTAACTTCTTATTTGTATACAATAGAGATTACTGTAAAATATGAAACTAATGGAACCTCATTGAGTCATACAGTTACAATGTACTATTCAGTATAGTATTCAACAAATTACAATTCTAGACACAGAAAGGTTATAAATTCTTTCTATATCTGAATTTGTTTTTACCTTCAACATCCAGATCTAAGACATCAGAACATGAATTACTAGCATCCCTGCATTTTCTTATCCACTTACACGAGATACATCTATATTTACGTGTCATAACTCTCAAAAAACAGGGATTGGGCAGTGTATATCCTTAGTCCTGGGTCCAAATATTTGGCTTGTATAGAAAGGGGAAAAAAATCTACTTCATGCTCCCAATGGGCATATGTAAGAGATATGTAAGTGGCATTTTTGGCACTTTACACAGAATTTGTGGTTTTATTACCTTTGCAATGTGAACATGCTCAGTAGGCTATTACTGTCTGAATAGATACATGGCTATGTATGTATGTATATGGGGCATGAGTAAGTCAAAATTCTACTGTCAAAATCTGGTGACTAATAAGTGTTAGATAGAGAACAAAGAATAAAGTAGGGGTGTATAATCCTGTGGGTTGGATGCCACCCTAGATGGAAGTAAGCCTTGGGTTTTGGCGGGGCCCATTCCCAGTGGAGCAGAAACTTTTCCAGTGCTTTTGAATAATTTTTTCCAATAAATATACAAGGTACAGTATCTTAACTTCAAAGACAGTGTTGGAAGGGGCTGATATCACCCGTGCCTGGTATATAACCTCGGGTTACACCTAGGGAGTTGGAGAGAAGAAGGTTCAAGACCCCTAGAACCAGGGTTGCCTGTTTCTTATGGGACTGTCTAAATAACTCCACCATTGGGCAAACATATAAAAAGCCCCTCTCCTCCCTTTTTGTTTCAGAACTTATGTTTAGATATGCACAAATGGGGTCAATCTATAGCCTACTGTTCATGCTTAGTAGTTGTTCCTATTCAGTGGATTATTGGGCATCCACAATGGATTGGCAGTACAAATGAAAACTATGTAAGTGCCAAAAATGCTGCATTATGCAGTTGGACACAGACATTGAAAAGAAGAATGCTGCTCACTGAAGCAAGTATGGAGTGTGAATTAACAGCACATGAGTTTCTCAATGCAAATTCCTCATTCAGGGGCTAGCAACCTATGTCCTGTAGGTCAATGTTGGCAGGCACAGCGATTTCATCCAGCCTGCAAGACCAGGTCATCAGCAACAATGCAGAGGTTGGTTGTATGGCTGATAGGATGTCAGTGGGCAACTGGCACCTGTGAGCAGAGTGAGAAGCACAGCAGCAGTGGCTGAAGTAGCAGCTAAATGAGGAGCAACAGCTCATCTTCAGATTGTGCTGTGCTAATTTGGCCTGCTGCTCCTAAAAGGTTGCCAACCCCTTCCCCTTGTGGATGAGATAAACTTAGTCTGCACTAGGAATGTCTCTGTGAATTGTCACTTAATACACTTAGAAAGCAACCCTGAACAAAGGCACTTTTAATGTGGACTAAGAGCATCCACTTACATTAGTGCAGAATGGCTAATGCACTATAAATTCATATCTGACACTACTGCACACTAAATTACCTGTGTAGAAATGTCATTATATAAAACCCAATTTATAGAAGTAGAAAAGTCAGTTGGAAGTGTAGATTTATTTTAGTAATATTTTCTAAGAGTAAAATTTAACAGGAAGTAACTCACTTGTTCTAAAATTGCTTGCATTGGTTCCCATGGGCAGAAAATTAACTAGGTGTAATAAACCTTAAAGGACAATAAAGGAAGACAATTAGTCCAACAATGATTGCAGGACTTCTGTCTAAAAGTCGGCATCAGACTTAAAGCTGTCTATGTAAGAAAGTTACTGCACAGTAAGCTAAGGTGTGTCTTTACGGTGTACTTTGTGAATAAAATAAGCAAACTCAAATAAAGTCATAACAGGGTCCATAGAGGGAGCTATTGCAGAGTAGTTAATGTGCTGTAAAATTATACACTAGTTGTCTGCACACTGACTTCCCAGTATAGGAAAACTCTTAGATGCCAATTCTACAGGAAAGAAGGTAAATGAATAATTTGTGCTCCAAGCAACAGCTTAATACACCTTCATGGGAATTCAAGAGGGACCAGGGGAAACATACTCTTAAGATCCTGAGATTCAGAGACACCTGGTTTTTCAGAACACCTTCAAATGCAAGGTTTGACACTGAACTGTTTTCTTGGTAGAAGCTATTCATCCCAGGGACTAGACGCTAGTTATACTAAGCACCAGAGCAGAGCAGAGGCAAAGGAAATCAATTTCCCTTTTGTGAATCCATGAGACTAAAGTGTATCTTGGGAGATGCACAGATTTAGGGGAAATAGAAGTATGTGTTGCTACTACCTACAGGGATACAGGTGGGAGAAATTACAGGAAACTGCAAATTGATAATATTCCTTTCAAAATAGGCTGATCATTTTTTTTTTTTGTTCAGAAGTTGTGAACAACATTATGGCTAATCTAATTCAAAATTTGCTGTGTATTCAAGAAGAGTTAGAAACTTTACCTTCATCATTTTATGAACTCTTATTAATATTTTCTTAACTCCTATTGTATTGTTAGTTGCTAAATTTGGCATATTTTGTGCATGCTTTGAGTCCACTAGGAAAGTAGCAGCAGTCCACAATACCACTATACTGAGTAACACTTTCCTAGGCAAATAGTTATGAACCCCATTCCAGACTGTAGCTTTTACAGGCAGAACTGTACAACTAGAGGGTGCTGGAAGACCATATTTTGATAACATGACATGAGAAACTCCTTGTGACCTTTTAATAGTTGGGAGAAAAACAATTAAATGGACTAATTAAACAAATTATTACTTATTGGGGTAACTGAAGGATTCTGAAATAATAATATATTGTTAAGTTTGATATACTTCTGCTGTCAAAGTACATGGTAATTACTATGCTAGCCTTCATAAAGATATTATTGGGAAATTTGTGTATTCAGAATGAGATGCTATCCTGTATTCCAGTCCTTTGGTTTTGTATAATCATGAAAATAAAGCATTTGCCATAATGATGCATATTCTTTTCCCATTGTCTTGTGTTGGTGGAGTTGAAAAGTACTATTGATTAAATGTTTTATGATAAACACAGAGGCCATCAAGTAAGCAGAAAAGTGAGACAGAACAGAGATTAATTTAACAATAAAATCTATAATTGAGATTATACAGATAAAATGTGGACATTAATTACAGATAAATCATCTTATTAGAGTGCTAACAAGCAAATTGTCCTTCAAAAGGCATATAATTTCCAACTCTGGGTAATTATTTGCTGGCCTTCTAGAAACTTAAGAAAAAAGGACAAGTATGAGAAAAATAATATATATAAATATATTGCTCTGAGTATATGTACAAAAGTTATCCCCCCTTCCATTTTCTCTTATGATTCTTTTTCATTGACCCTTTAGGTTTATACTAGCAATTCCTAAAATATTCTCAATGGACAAAAACATAAAAAAAATTTAAAAAATGGAACCTTGAAATGGACCCTTAAAAATGCTAAACCCCCGCCCTCCCAATCAAGGTTTTAAGTGCCAAAGTGTCCAGCAATATTTGGCTTTCCCTTTGAAGCTATATTCTGGTTGCCTATGTAAACAGACCCTTGGAAACTACAGACAAGGGAGACAGAGGATAATTGAACATCCATATCCTTAATGACTGAACTTTTTAGACCTTTTATAGATTGTTGCTGCAAAAATTACAAATAATTCACTATATGTATTGTGATTTGTAATTTAAGAGCAATCAATCAGAATGTTTGACAGAAGATCTAAGACTATAAAAAATAATTTAACTCTTGTGTGCTCAGACAGTGTGTAGGTCTCAAATAGACACCAAGTGAATTTCCCATCAGAAGAGTAAACCTTTGATTTGAAACTGGAAGAGCGCACGCATGTGTGTATGTGTGTGTGTGTGTGTGTGTGCATGTAAACAGCTATTACCACAGGCACACACTGTGTGTGTGTGCGCGTGTGTGTGTGCGTGCGCGCGCGTGTGTGCATGAAAGGCCAAATGAAGAATTTGTGAACTTTCTTTTTGCTCTGTCTGTGCAGTATCTAGGCTCCAGATTGAATTGAAATTTGGGACAAAAACTCCATTCCAAATTACAAGATGCCATGTGAGCTTTCTCCCGTGGTCCAAACTGTCCCACAGGTTTCAGACAGGTCCCACATGAAAAAGACATTTGTCTCAACAAAGGTTATTTGACTTGTTTCTTCTTGAAAAGGGACTGCCATAGATTTAGTTTGAATATCCATTTATTTTCCCCCCTCAAATTCCTGATTTTATCTTGTACAGAAGATTGATCACAGATTAATTTTTGTATGGCACCCAGTAGTGGAAGCTGTCTTCCTTCAATATTTTGACTAACAACCATACCCTAGTTATATAAAAGGAAATGTGTTTGTCTCAACCCAACGAAACAGTACACTGATCTTAGGAAAGTCCCTGTGTATTATGTGAAGACAGCTACTCTGGCTAGGGAGAGCAAATCTGGGAAATTTGCAGGGCTAGAAAACCTGGAGAGAGGGGGAGCATATAGATATTCCAGCCTGTAGCTGCCTCCTTATCACTGTGGGCAACCTGGGATCCCTGACAGGGTAGGAAGTGCTCTCATGTTTTCATGGAAGAGCCCATTATCTTTCACAAAGAAACCTGAACAGCTGTACACTCTTTTTGTGTTGGAAGAAGGGCATTCCTCCTGGCACAAATGTGACACCTGTCCATGGTCTCTGCTATCACCTCACAAAGGACAGTGTCACAGTGGCCACAGAAATCCATGGGTACTGACCCTTACACTACATATTTGACTATTATTATTTTTATAATTCTAACCATGTCCAGTGACTGGGTCTAGGGAGCAAAGGCAGTCTCTTACCAGAGCTTCAGTCTGTCACACCCTTATTACAGATAGGATTTTGTTTCCAAAAGGAAGCAGCAGTATAAATGGGCTGGTGAAGGCAGACATTACAGCTGCCTCTTTGGCCTCCAGACAGGAAATCTTGACTTTTTTATGGGCTGCAGTATCTTTGTCCTTCAAACAATTTTCCCCTTCATTATGACTCTTAGATCATATTTTTGGTCAGCTGTGCTAACATGCACAAGCTTGGCCAAATGCAAATGCAAACCTTGAGTATGAGTCAAGGTGAGAATCAACTATGGAAACAACTGGTTCATTTAAACTCAAGAGTTTTGAACTTCAGTGTCTGCAAACACAGACACACCAGATCAGATGAAAAATAAATTATGACTCTTCTATACCACAGGCTTGGAAAGGTTTCTTCAACTGAGCAAGAGAACAAGAACATGTGAAAATACACAGTGCACCCTGAAATTTTAGGCCCTATCCTGTGATATTTCTCCAAACCTCCTGTGGCCTACTGCCTGGAGATGAACCTGATTATAGATTTTTTTGGCATCATATAGAAACAGGAAAGACCCTACCTTACATTTCCTCTCTGTCTACATGTTTTCTAAATTGTGCCCGTAGTGATGGCTGCCAAAATTTGGCCCAATATTTATTACTATCATAATTTTACATGTCTTTGAAGTATGCTAGCTTGAAGGATGCAGCATATTTTTTTCTAAATGATCTGATTTTACAAAACTAGTCATTCTCTGTTCTTTATTTTTCCACATAGAAGAGATCTGCTTTACCAGTACTTCCTCTGCTTACAAACTTTAAATAATATGAATTACAACTTAGCTTGTTCTTCAACAGAGCCATCTAAAATTATACAGGAACAAGATGTTTTTTGGGGGTTTTTTTCCGAAAGTCATGAGAAGAGCTCTTAAATACTACATATATTATAATACTGATTTTAATAATACTCAACGTGCACATCAATTTCATTATCAGAAAGACTTTAAATCTTTGTATGGTACTAATAACCGAAGAGAATTATCTTGCTTTATAATGAATGCATTGCCTTTCATATTTTCCTAAAGCAGGATGTATGCTGTACAGTTATATACAACGATTGGGCAGAGCACAGACATTGCAGTGTCATGCTGTCATTCAATGTTAAGATGCCATATTTTCAGTACAATCACATGGCATTGAAAATGCAATACATTGTTTTGCAAATGCAAATAATTTCACAGGGTGGCCTTCATGACTAGGAAAGGGAGTAATGAAATGGGATATATATTACACAAATGAAAAAAGTAAAAGATTTATCATAAATATATAGACCAGTATATGACATTGAAGAACAGGAAGCAGAAAGGAAACAGTGCTCTTGCATAAAGATCAATTCGTTTTGCTGCTGATGGAATGACGGGTTTGGGAGGAGGAGGTTTCTTGTTGTTCTTGGCTTGAGATTTTCCAAGCCCATTGTTGACTTCAATGGGCTTTCCATAACAATCATAGTTTGATAATTCAAAATCCCTTGGCAAACTTCCAACGATGCTGAAATCATTGGATCTCAGATCAGATTTCGAAGTGCAAACTTTTTTGCATCTGGTCTCACCAACCTATGAAATAAAGAATTTGAAAAATCATGATCTACTCACCAGTATTCACAAACATAATGCAGCTGTTAGAGAAAACAGCAAACAAACCTATAAGAAATTACTTGTTAATGGGTATTCACTACATTAGTGTAATTTGCTGAATGGTTGCATTAAAAAGTACTTAAAGATGATCAGTCAATCATATAAACTAATCTAAACAGTCATAATTGTACAGGCAAAATTATACAAGATGCCTCATGCTGTGGAAGTAACTATAGTTAGACTGCTCCATTTTAAGGCTATAGAAACAGAAAAAAATATTTTCCTCAGTGGATTCAGAGCTCAAGAATTTTGCCAAATGGATATTATTTAATACTTACATTATTCCCAGAAGCTCCAATCCAGAGTAACTCTAAACACTGTAGTACTTTATACAAAAGACCCTAGCAAGGTATTCTACATCAGACAATTAACAGACGTAACTTCTGTCTTAGACAGACCCCCTGTAAATGTGGGACAGCATCCTCTTTGTCGGTCCTGGGCTAGTTTTGTTCAATGTCTTCCTTCATCAGTGACCTGGAAGATGGCCTAGACTGTACCCTCAGTAAGTCTGCAGATGACACCAAGCTGGAGGGAGTAGCAGATATGCTGCAGGGTAGGGCTAGGATTCAGAGTGACCAAGACAAATTGGAGGAGATGGCCAAATGAAATCTCATGAGGTTCAACAAGGACAAGTGCAAAGTCCTGCACTTAGGATGGAACAACACAATGCACTGGTATAGGCTGGGGGCTGCCTGGCTGGGCAGCAGCTCTGCAGAAAAGGACCTGAAGGTTACAGTATACAATGAGCTGAATGAGCCAGTAGGGTGCCCTTTTTGCTAAAAAGACTAACAGCATACTGGGCTGCATTGGTAGGTGTGTTGCCAGTAGGTCAAGGGAAGTGACCTACTGTTGCCAGCAGGTCAAGGGTAGTGATAATTCCCCTCTGTTCAGTACTGGGGAGGCCACACCTGGAGCACTGTGTTCACTTTTGGGCCCCCCACTACAGGAAGGATGTGGACAAATTGAAGAGAGTCTAGCAGAGGGCAACAAAAATAGTGAAGGGGCTGGAGGACATGACTTATGAGGAGAGGCTCAGGGAACTGGGCTTATTTAGTCCAGAGAAGAGGAGACCGAGACAGGACTTAATAGCAGCCTTCAACTACCTGACCAGGGGGTGTTCAAAAGAGGATAGAGCTAGACTGTTCTCGGTTGTGGCAGATGACAAAACAAGGAACAACGGTCTCAAGTCAAAGCAAGGGAAGTTTAGGTTAGATATTAGAAAGAATTTTTTCACTAGGAGAGTAGTAAAGCATTGGAACAGATTACCCAGAGATGTTGTGGAATCTCCATCCTTGCAGGTTTGACAAACCGACTAGACAAAGGTTTGGCTGGGATGATTTACTTGGGGATGGTCCTGCTTTGAGCAGGGGTTTGGACTAGATGCCTCCTGTGGTCTCTTCAAACCCTAATTTTCTATGATTCTGTTACAGACTTGTCCATTCTGCTACCCCATAAAAGGACAAGGAATGATACTTAACCATCATTCATGGACTAAAGTTTTCAAATAAATGGTTACTGGGGGGTTTCCTTAGGTTGTGAAGAGTTCATATTTTAGATAAAACAAATATCTGAAAGGGTGAAACTATAGGCAATTTGAAGGAATTTGGAGACCACTGCTGGCAACAATTTGAGCTGGACAGCTAATTATACTTTGATCACACCCAATTATTCATTTACATTTTAGAACATTTGGAGGAAAAGTAAGGGGAAAAAGAAGAGAGGTAATTTCAGTATTGGATTTTCTTTATCAGTTGACAAACATTTTGAAAGCAGACACCAGATAAAAATAAACCTGGGTTTAGGAAACACATGGTAGATACTAACTATTTGAGTGAATTGGATTGTTCCCACCCTCTCCCCTTTTTATTGATCAGGGTGATTTCAGTGGGGGATGGGAGGAGAGGGAAGAAGTCAGCCCATGTTCCACTTCACCATAAGTTTCATACATTTCCATATGTGTCAAACTTTGATTTTTGATAAAACCAGAGCATTTGAAGATAGAATCTGCCAAAGCTGATAAGCAAAATACACAACAAAATTAAGGGTTATTTTTAAAAATTCAGACATTTTACTTCCATAATTATAAAACCTTTTTTCCCCCTTTTTTTTTTTTATCCTGCAAATGGTTTCTGAACAGTCTGGAACAATCCTCTACTCAGAACAGTCAGGTCAAACTCTCTACCTAAGATCATGCTTGATTTATTTATGAAGAGGATTATATTTTGTGGTTTCCTCCAATAGCAGAGTCCTTTATCCAGGAGGTCTCTCCCAGGCCTATAACGTATAAACCTATCTAACTGCATCTGCATTGGGAGATGTAGATGGCAAGAGTAATGTGCATGATTGGAGTATAACTTAGCTTGTAATTTAAATATTTTAGTTAAAATATATGGGATATATTTCTCTTCAGTAATTATTAATCTATTTACACTGTACAGTGTCTGATCCTATTCTACATAATCAAAGACATTCAGGTTTGATTAACAGATATACCACAGATTCCTGCAAATGTCAGAACAAACATGTACTTAGGGGGCTGGCAACCAAGCTTTCTTATGCATCTACACAGTACCTTGCACACATAGGTGCCACCAGAATGTAATATAAAAAAATAACACAACAATACCAGTGGAGCTGTCATAATTAAAAATTAACAACACATTGAGCACATTTTCAAAACAATTCTCATGCAATCAAAGGAGTTGGGAGAAATTATTAAGTCATCTAGTCCCAACAAATGTACAATTGTTAGCCACAATAACAGAGCATAAAACTTTGTCTTGTCTAGTTCTAACTATTCTATCACATTATAGGGCTTGGACTACTCTGCTTTGGAGACCTTTCCATACCGTAACAAATCTCATTTTTAGGAAGTTTTTGTCTGATACTCAGGCTAAATTTTCCCCTTGTGATTTTATTATATTATTCCTAATTATACTTCTTGTACCACTCTTATTGTTCTCTCTCAGGGGGGTTTGCACTGTTTCCATTTTCTCATTTAGCTATTGCTTAGCCAAGCTTTTAATCCTCTCTCATAAATCTTTCCAATTCCAAGTATTTTTGTTGCTCTTCTCTAAATTCTCTCCAGTATACCTACAATTTTCTGGTAACAAGGTGACTTTGTACATTTTAAAAATTGCTCATTTGCCTTTTGTCCCTCTCCCTTCCCCCATACCTGGAAAATCTGGGATTCACATAATACTCCTGTAAATTTATCAAAACATAGAGGAAATTTTCTTTAGAAAGGCAAATGCTACAAAGGGCTTGGTATTTAGACAGTTACACTGAAGATTTACAAAGAAAGTAAGTTTTAAAGATTTAAAGCTCTATGTTGGGTCAGAGTTGACCATACTTTTATGTACAGTTTAGATTATGGTTTGTATGGGATGGTTTGGACAGGGATGATCCTGCCTCAGGCAGGTGGTTGGACTAGACTTCTGGCACTCCCTTCCAGCCCTTCTTCTCTATGACTCTGATTCTATGCCAACTTCCAGTCCTTGCATATCAATACATTCTTACTAAAACACATATACCTATTTTATATTTTCTCCACCCTGGATTTTAATAAATCATACATAGGGCCTAAACCCAGAACTCAGAAGTTTCTAAGAAAAGACTTATATTTTTTTAAACCCAGAATGAACCACTGTAATCATCTAGTCTGACCTCCTGTATTATACAAGCCATGCTACTTCCACACTGCTTCAGGTCCACCAGCTGCAGTTAAATTAGAGCATATATTTTAGACAAACATTAAAGCTTGCTTTAAAAGTCTCTACTGATAGAAAATTCTCCACAACCATTCTCTATTATTGGTAAGTGACTCCAGTAATTGTTCATCCTGGCTGTTAAAAATTTGCACCTTATTTCCATTCTGGATTTGCCTAGCTTCAATTTGTTGTTAAAGTTCATTATACCTTTAGTTGCTAATGAAAGTGTCTTTTGTTATCAAATTTCTATTCCCTATATAGGTACTTACAGACTGAGATGAAATCACATCTAAACCATCTTGAGTTTCCAGGTTCTTAACTTCTAGCTACTTAACCAAAATGCTGCATGGAATCGTATCAAATGATTTTCAGAAATCAGTATACTACCACAACACTATCATCTTTATGAAACTTACCAGGTCTTTGAAATCTACTGAAAAAAAATGAGACAATATCTACTTTACATAAACCCATGTTCATTGGCTTTAGTTAATTAAAAAGAAGGATAATAAAAGTAAGTTCCATATCAGCCATTCTTTTATTTTGCTCAGATTGATGTCAGGCCTGTAATTACTAAGGTTATCCTATTTACCCTGTTTAAAAAACTGGCACATTAGCTTTCTTGAAGTCATCTGGAACTTCCCCAATTTTCCAAGACTTATTAAATATCAACATTAATGGTTCACAGGGCTCCTGGGCCAGCTCTTTTAAAAATCCTGGATCCAACCTAACCAGACATGATGATTTAGAACTGTTTGACTTTAATAGTTTATTAGCTAGTCTAGGAATGGAAAGCATTTCATCATACAATAAGAACACATGATCTGGATATTTCCCCAAATACAAAATGGAAATATTTATTGACCAGTTCTGCCCTACTAATGGCAATTCTACCATTTCCCTCTAGTAACAAACTTGATACTATTAATACCTATTGATAGGGTCTCTTTTGGCCTTTGCATTGTTCTTAAATATGCAAGCTTTTTGTTCTCAATGTTACTTTTCTATAATTAATAGCATCAATATTATATTCATTTCTGTCAATTTTTTATTGCTACTTAATCTTCCTAAGTCAGTCCCCAATTGTTCACACTGATGGATTTATTTCTTTTGTTTCCTTTTCCCCCAATCCACTGGAAGTTTATTTATTGATTATGCCTTTTTGTGCATCTATTAAGATGTTCTTAAACAGGTCCCAATGATAATTCACATTTTTTCATTCATTTAAAATTCTCCTTTTAGCTGATTTTGTTTACAATTGTTTTCAGATTTGTGAAATTTGCCCTTATACAGTATTGAATATATATTTTTGCAGGGACTTTCACTCTATTTGTACAGAACAAATGTAACCAAGACACAGTTGCTTTTATCTAAGCAACCACTTCTAATTCTGTACTCAGTTCCTATTCTCTATTGTCTCTCAAGATGATTAAAATCTGCCATGCTCGATACAATGGTTTTTGACATAGAACATTTGATAAGTATAATTTCTAGCAATTTCAAGGACATTTTAGTACACACAGCATGAGACCTCCAATTTTACAGACTAAAGTTCCCCATGGTAACATTGTTTCTTCCTCCTACACAGTATGTGACTGTACCAAGAGTAATGTCACAAAAGATACAATGTGAAGAACCCAAGGCACTCATGGCCTGCTTTGATTTGAAGTCAGTAAAAGGTACAGCTAACCGGCTCTGGACTTACAGATCACAAATCAAAAATGTGCACCTGATGATTCTGTAAGGCAAATCTGAGCCAGAAGCACACACATAGGTGAAGGGAAAAAAAACACTACAGAAGGATCAGCTGAATAAGCACCAAAGGTCGGATATGTTATAAATCAGTACAGATGAAAATAATAGGTATCAGATGCCAGGCACTGTTCTGACATGATAACCAAGAAATATGAGTCTCTCTCTTTAAGAATGACTTCAGAGAGCCATTCATCATCTGCCATAGTCATTATTCTTTTACCAAATGTTCAGCTCAGTCATCAGCATATTATACATGTGGGACGGCTTCTACAGATGGGCATGATGAAAATGTGACTCTTCAAATCCAGGAGGATTTGTTCAAGTTAACAATGTAATCTCACTCTAAAAATCACACCACCAGTGGCAGCAAGGGAAAACCGATTCATCTCACAAACACTTCTGCTTTTCCCTATTTTTTAAATCTTATAATGCTAGTTGGGAGGGTGGCGGTGGGGAGAACCGTCCTATGTTGGCTCTCAGCAAAATGTTCAAATTCATGCAGTTACCACAATTCTGCATCTAAGATTACCACTGTTTTTCCTTGTACTAAGAACAAGAGAGACTTGCTGTTGAAGTAAAGCTGGAAAAGAATATTTTTATAATGACTTCTTTGTAGATTTAGGTCTTAGAACTTTCTGTACTGGCAAAAACTGTATTAGTGTTTATGTTGAATCTTTTCATGTTTTCAAGCATATGGGTGCCCATGGTAACTCTTATTAAATGTATTAGCTTCATTTAACATCACTGATTACAAGACATTGTTAATTTACCTGTGAACCCAAACATCTGAAGTGTATCCATGCAATGAGATGCTGGTAGAGCTGATAGAGTTCTCCTGTCTCTGGAATTAAGTAGAGCTCTTCTGTCTTTGGAGGGTGATGTTGGTGGAGTTCTCCTGTCTTTGGAATTAGCTTTCTTCTTCTACTATAACCACTAAGCAGCATCAACCTATTTGACTTTGGAGCTTGCTGCATAGCCTATTCCTATACTCAAGATTCTGAGGCTAGAAAGGCATGACACAGACTGCTATTTCTATGTGGGACAGAGTATTGTTTGGGTCTGAATATTCAAAGATTTCAAGGGTGCCAAGAACCTCAGAGAAAGGCTGTTTTATTTAATATGAATAGAATAATCACAAGCATAAAAATGAGAATGCTCTTTGCTCAACTAATTACTATGTGGCTACATATCTGCCTTTTAAGGGCAAATGGTTTGGCATACTTTGGCTGGTTCCTATTATTGTGCTCTTCTGCACACAGAGGATGATAGTGACTCAAGCACTTTTTATATTAAGATTAAAGATGCCAGTTATAATGTAATGAACCACTAGAGGGAGTGAGAGGGTAATTTGTTGCCAGGTAGATTACAGTAAGAGTTTTAGGCTGTCTATTAAGTATTAGTGTGATCTGCGAGAAGTTAATACTCTTCCTAGATATGGGATGTGGTGCTGAATTCTTAATTTTTCTAGACATATGCTTTTAAGTGAAATAAATTAATTTCCCTCTTCAAATGGGATAATAAGTTAATTTTATATTTTTTTAAAACATAGGCCATATTATTTGCCATCTTTGATGATTTGTCTCTTCTCAGCCTTTCTTCATTTCTCAGCCACATAACATTGTGGATTTATCTCAGAGTCTATTAACCATCTAAAAACAAGGAGCTGTTTCATTTGGGCATAAGGAGTATTTACACATGCATTCATTATGATCTCCTTTCTCTATCATTAGAGTGCATTTGACTTTCCAGTCCTCTAGAATGAGCTGATAGAACTCCTCTGTATCTTCCCAGACAAGAGTCATGTGGCTCAGTCACCTGTCCCCTGTTCCTAGCTCACTATGGTGCTCTTTCCAGGAATTATCAATCCCCAAACATTAATTTTTAAAGGGTCTGGGTCATAAATCCAGTTCCAACACCTTGGCTCAAAGAACACTGGACCTAGGGCATAACCACAAAGAAGACCATCTGACAATACGTGAAGATTCTTGTATAATCCAGAGGTACTTCTAAAAATTCTTAGCAAAAGCAGTGTTTTATATGCACCTGTTTTCTAACCAGCAGAAGCCACAAGTGTAGCACTCTATCTAGAACATAGTATTCCCACCAATAGAATAAAGGTGTTTGTGGGTAAGAGTCCTTCAGAGCCTAAGGGATACACTAGTAAAACAGTCCATTCTCAGGTTTCCATGATGCAGGATATGCAGAACAGGTTTCTGCAGATTTTGGAGGGGAAAGCCAAGACTGGAGCATAAACCTTCAAGCCATCAATTATTCTATTTTGGGAATAGGAAGCGTTTCTATGAAATGTCTTACATTTATTTAGAGCCCTAAAACACATGGTTATATATATTATTTTAAGAATCCTGCGTTGAAAACTGATAGTTTAGCACAAATGACAAAATGACCATTAAAAAAATCCTAATTGTGTTACTCCATGTATTTTGGGCAATTAAAAAGGACTGTGTGTAGCTAGTAAGGTGTATGTAACCAAAGGAATAAATTATTAGGATAGATCATCACATACTTCTGTTTTTGCTGGCAGCACTGTTAAATTATTGTCAAGTTACAGTCTTGTCACTGATATAAACTTTGTACATATTTGGACAAAAAGAATAAAAAGAACCTACTGTTCTGCTGGAATGCTGCATCTAAATTATAGCTTTGTAGGAAAAGGTTGCATTTGGGGTGTGGAAACATGGTTCAGAACAAGGGTATAATTCTCTAGCTGCTTACAATTCATTGCAATAGAGAAGCAAAAGTGTTGCTGTGCCACTTCAACCTTTCCTCCAAGTTCATCTCTTTCTTCAGTCAACCCTGGACTAGTCCCAGGAGCAATTTAGGACAGTCACAAGGTTGCTGTAACTTAGGTCTGACAGAATTTGTTCACTTGAGTTTGTAGTACCAGCTAGAATATGGCGAAGTTTCAACCTCAGCAGGTTTCCTTCACTTCCTGGAGAATGACAACTTACTAGGTCATCATATCCCAAAAACTGATCTTCTGATGCCTCCTCAAGGCAGCTTTAAAGTCATTTTGTATCATTCTAATACACAGCAGGGGCTCAGATCTGACTTAATATCCTTATTTTGCATATCTAAATTGTTCAGTCATTGGACATTGAGAGTTAAATTAATTTTTTATGTAACTCCATTAACATCAAAATAGTCTCTGCTGAAAAATATGCATCAATTAAATATCATTTAGGGCTGGTGGGGGTTCGCTTGTGGTGTCTATAACTCTTTGACCAAAAACAGATGATGTTACTTCAATAGGAAGCCAGCACCAATATCAAAAACTTTGGCATAAGCCAGTCCACATATGATCTTTAATCCTACTAGGAAACTGAATAGATTTCTTCATGAGCCCTGCCGCACAAGCTGAAGGGTAAGAAGCAAGCATATTTCTCCTATATACAAATGCCTGGACTTCTGAATCTCTCGGAATAAATATTCTTTATATAATATGCTGTGTCACTCTGCATTTCAAGTAAAATAATGAAACTAGCCTAATTTGAGAACATTCTCAACAATCCTTTCTAGAATTAGTGTCTTCTGAATTAAACCCAATTTGACAGCTATTAATTAGACATCAAGATGCTGGCCATTGATTTACCTGGAACCCAGCAGCTGGCATTATACTCGCACATTACAAAAAAGAAACAGCAACAAAAAAGTCCTTTGAGCTTTTCAGCAAACAACAAGAAGCCAAGTCACTTGGGACCAGTTGTTCAGAATGCTTTCCATAAATGATCATGGTGTAACCAAGTTAACTGTCCTTGCTTTATCTAAGTTTAAGCATTATCCAGAATTAAAAATAATATTTCTGTGAAATAACAATGATTACATATAGCCTGACTTGCTAACATAACTTTATAGCTCTTACCTGTAAAGTGCTGATGTGGACAGGAGTGCCTGTTCCATTCACTGTATTTTTTTTGGCTACATTTCCACCTTTCCCATCTGCTTGCTCTGCCTTGGCAATTTTTGCTTTTTCAGCTTCAATTTTCTTTGGATTGTTCAGCATTACTTGAACCACTGCATACTCAACCAGCGAAGCAAACCCGAACAGGAGGCAAACAATCAACCAAACATCTAAGGCCTTCACATAGGACACTTTGGGGAGTTCAGCAGCAAGAGTAGTACATTCGGATGCCAAGCTGAGCACCGAGAAAATACCTGCAAACAGTAAAAATAGATATTAACTAATGAAAACCTATCATTTGGTGCCCTTCCCCTAAAACATATATGCTATCAGGTTTTAACTGATGACTTTTCTTAACAGTGAATGGAATTTCATGAGTATATTATGCAAGAGATGACTGTTCACTAGATATATATAATGCATAAACTAACATCTATATAACATTTATATTGCACTTAAAATTCAGACAATTTAATTAATATTACATCTGAACATATGCTAGTATATTCATTTTCATAAATAAGCAAATAGAGACAAATGTGCTGAATTCTTGATATGGGCACACACACATGGAACAGCTGGGGAATGGTTTTGCATAAGATATAACAAACATATCAGAACAAGGTGCATGTAGCTCTGGGAAGATGGAAGAATCTGAAATAAATATGTTATTTTAACCTGGTCCATTCTTGCACATCCTTTGGACCAAACATCATGACTAGAATTCAGCCAGAGATGTCCTAGGAATCTATATTTTTCATAGCATAGAACATACTTAAAATAGAAAACAATTATGATACGTTACTTAGTGTAACGTGTCTAGATAAAGAGAAAATATTCCTTCTGATCCAGAGAAGAAGCCAGTGTATCCACAATTATCTGTGGAGTGGACGGAACTTGGGTGACTGAGGGCTCTCTTGCCATTTATAAACTCATCATGAAAGACCCAATGATGTGGGAGGCCTCTTGTATGGCTCTAATGAGCACTGCTTTCCTAAAAGATTTCCAAAGCTTGGCAGTATCACAATGCTGATTTCACAAATGGCAAAATGTAATAATCACCTAAAAAGAGGAGCTGCCTGCAGTGTTGGATATCTACATACAGCCATGTTTGGAAAAGGATAATTCTTTCACTGGTTGTCAAACAAGACATGTTCACTTTCATCTCCCATATTCATAACTACTGGATTTAGTTTTATGAACACTAATGGTATAATTCTTTCCTTGGTTGCACCTGAGAAGCCTGGCTGAAGTTAATTAGGCTATATGAATGTAAATGAGTGCAACATTTGGCTTTCAGCAGAACCATCTAATTATCTCCTTTAGCTTGATTGCATGTATTGTCCAATTTATGAAAAAATATTGATAGTTCAAACATGAATACTTCTTTTCTGATCCCTTATCCAGGACTAATGCTTGGAACATTTTAATGATCCTAAAAATATTTGCATTAGTCCATCACATACTGTTTAAGTGTAACATCAGACTTTAATAGTACCACTCAGATTTTGATAAGGCCAGTATATCAATAACTGTAAACACTTGATACTGCTGGTTCCTAACATTTTATTTAGTATTTTGGATGGCATTAATCTAACACTGGCAGCTTGTCAGATGTTAGCTGCTAAAATGAAGAGGACAAAAGCATCATGATGACACCAATGGTATATAAAGTTTAAATATCCTAGATACATTATCCAGAAATAGGTAATTTCATTATACTGTTACATAGCCAAGAACTTCTATTTTTCCAATCGTATAGTGCATTTCCTGACCTACTGAGCTGTGAGCAATCAGACTGATATGCCTGGGCCAAGGCTGAACATGAAAAATCCCTACATAATGAGAACTTTATCTTGAACCTCTACTTCCAATTTACTTTTCATTCTTTAGAAAATGTATTGCTTAATACACCCATGCATGTCTATTCTAAAGCCCTGAAAATCAACATCAATTCCAAACCTGAAATCAACTAGCAGCCAAGGAGGCCACAACCACAGACTAATGAAAATCTCTTTGTAACTATGCATATTTTTCATCACTGTTGTAGAAAGTAATTTTTGTTCACCTGTTATTAGTAGTAGTAATAGCATTGTTGTTGTTGTCGTATTATTAATACATATTTCTTGAAAACTTATTCAGCTTTGTATAGTCACTGCCCTAAGTTACTTAATGTTGGAACTTACAAACTTGGACTTCAAGTTTGAATCTGACTTGCAAATCCCACTGAGTGAAAAGTTTTCAGTAGATCTGTCATCACTTTGTTCAATAGGGTAGTTGAGGTCACTGTGACCTGCTGCTAGTTCCCATTTGTCTCTGTCTGGGGTAGAAAGTTTAGTCTCAGAATGAGAGAAACTTAAAAAAAATAAATAATCACACAAGATTTAAAGAAAAAAAAATATAAGCAGACAGAGAAAAAGAACTATTCCAGTAAGTAACCTTAAAGCCCAAAATCAAAACTGGCATCACTTCAGAAAGCCTGAGAGCAGATTTGTAAGAGCACCTTTCTGAATTAATTGATATATTTGATACCTACCTACACTAGTCGAAAGCCAAGTAGATCATAACTAGGGAGAAAAAAATATAAACTCAAAGGTGAGATATATATATATATATATATATATATATATATATCTAATATCACGCAGCAGACAGTAATGGAACAACTTATAAAAATTGATTCTTAATTCTTGCCAGTTAGTTTTTGCTTTATAACCAGGAGCAAAATGGCTATAACTTATGAATAACTCATGAATATTAACTGTTCATATTCCTCTTTTAGTGTGCGTTACCCAGCATTTGTCATAATTAATTTGCCATCATGCTACTAATTTCTGTCGCTGTACAAAGCTACTCTGCAGTTCTTCATAGAATCATAAAAGTAGGGTTGGAAGGGCATGAAATGATAGGTTCAAGTCCGACCCCCTGCCTGGGTAGGAGAGAAACTGGGCTCAGGGTGACCCCAGCCACATAGGCATCGAGCCATTTCTTAAAGACCCCCAGAGTAGGATCCAGCACCACTTCCCTTGGAAGTTGGTTCCAGATCCTATCCGCCCTAACTGTGAAGTAGTTCCTACGGATGTCTAATCTGAACCTACTCCCCAACAACTTGTGGCCATTATTCCTTGTTATCCTGGGGGGTGCTGGGGGAAACAAGGTCTCCCCCAAACCCTTCTGGTCCCCCCTAGTGAGTTTACAGACAGTCACAAGGTCCCCCTTCAGCCTTCTCTTGTGAAAGCTGAACAGGTTCAGGTCCTGTAGCCTCTCATTGTAGGGTCTGCCCTGCTGTCCCTAGATCATGTGGGTGGCCCTCCTTTGGACCCTCTCAATGTTGTCCACATCCTTCTTGAAGTGGGGCACCCAGAACTGGACACAGTACTCCAGCTGTGGACTGACCAGTGTCGCGTAGAGGGGCAGGATCACCTCCTTGGCCCTACTTGAGATGCACCTGTTAATGCACGATAGGGTCCGGTTAGCCCTTCCGACCATGACCTCACATTGTCAGCCCATGTTCATCTTGGAGTCAATGATGACTCCAAGATCCCTTTCTGCCTCCATGCTCTCAAGAAGGGAGTTTTCCATCTTATAAGTGAATTGCCGGTTACTACTGTCCAAGTGCAGCACCCTGTACTTGTCTGTATTGAAATGCATCCTGTTTTTGTCAGCCCACCCTTGCAACCTATCCAGGTCTTTCTGCAGTCTTTCCCTCCCTACTAGTGTGCCCACCTCACCAGACTGTTGTGTTGTAGAATCCCATGTGCTACTAAAGTTCCAGATCTGGGTAGTGACTAATTATTGACAAACCTGTAAGTCACTCAGGCAGGCTCCCTGTATGCAGAGACCAATGACCTGACAGCTTTCTTGGGTAGTGGAACCCTGCAGTCTGGCTGTCTCTACATTTGCAAAGTCTTAGCCTAGTGATTTCCAAACCTGGGTGCCGCATAGGATTCACAAGATAAACCCAAACACCTATATATGATTCACAAAGATAAATCCAAAGGCTGCATCCAGACAAGCCTGGATGTTTGGTTGCCCTGGGACAACTAGCAATGGTGTACCCTGTGCCACTGCTAGTTGTCCCCAGGGAATGTCTGTGCCATGTGCCCTCTAGTGCACAGCAGGTTACCTATCGGCGGGGAGGGGAGGCTGGGGCCAGCACTTGGCTGGCCCCAGCAACCTTACCTGGAATCCAGGGGCTCTCCTGAGGTTGCAGCAGTGGTGATCATGCTACTCAGAGCCTGGCTGGCAGTGGGAGTGTGACTCCAGTCAGCCAGGCTCTGGTTTTGAGGGGTGCATGCGCCACCCAGCATTTTTTTTTTTAGCAGGTTTTTGGACCCCAGGATATCCAGGGGTCGCTCCTTCCCCCACCCCCCACTCTGCTACCTTGCAGTGCAGAGAAGAGCTGAACATGCAGTATGGCATGCTGCAGAAAAGTCTCTGGTGTACTCATCTGGACATGGCCAAAGAATTCACATAGGAATTCACAGCAACAAAAACATTTTGATGTGGTGTGGTCTCTCTGAGTTATTTGCAACAGACAAATTCCTGTCTTAATTTCTGTAGTCAAAGGAGCTGACATTTTCCAAGGGGTGCCTTGAGTCTAAAAAAGCAGAGAACCACTGTCTTATCCTCTGAGTCCCCAGTTGCTTAGAAACAGCTAACCCGCATCCTGGTTCTGGGCCCTCCAACTTCCCTAGTCATAGCCTTTTGAGACAACAAATGATAAAACAAGGAGGCACAGGTGTATGGAAGGAATTTCTTAAGCACTACACATATACACACACATTTTATTCTTACAAAGTACAGGCATTTCAGATCTTTGGAAAAACAACTCCTGAATGCAATTCCACTTAATCCACCTTTACCTGCATTCTATGGATTTGGTTCAAATCCTTAATAGAGGCAAATTTTATTTTCCACACTTTCCACTCACTCCTTTTATACCTTCTCTTCCTATTGATGAAACATCTCTCCTTTGGCTTGGAGAAATGCCTTCTTTCTAA